>PEDN01001368.1:0-351768 GCA_003864495.1 Nemopilema nomurai | reverse complement strand
TTTGTCTACTCCCGCTTTCCAGCTGGAGGGAAAATCAAAATATTTATCGATTGACAGTCCAAATTTTCTTGGTATTTCATTACAAACTGCCTCATTATTCAATCATTAAATGATTCTTTTCTTTGTTGTCATTTCTAGTCTTTTCTGAAAGGGAAGTTGGTTATGTTGAAAATTCTGCTAGATATGCTAGCCTTGCTAATCTGGGCATAAGATTGATTTGTCTCACTATTTCATTGGCTAAATAATGGAAATTTTTCAACACCCTGTCCCTCACATTGCAAATATCTAATGACGTGAAAGAGGCACCAAACATTTCAACTTTATGTGACTGTATTTTTGGTTATTCACCAACTAGTATGTGTTTTGTTGGTTGGTACATTTTGGCCTTACTGTAACTGGATGCCCCTGTAACAGAAACTTCACTCTTCAATCATATTCTTTTATGTATGATTCTTCAAATTAGGTGCCAGTTACACATACAATCATTTGAACCCTGTAAGGCCCCTTGCTTATGTCCACTTAACTAAGTATATCTAAATAAAATTGTAAACTATCCAAGATTCAAACACTTTTGATGTCAGATACAAGAGGAAAAACATTGATGAAATATCTAATTCAATGGTATTTGTCAAATTTGATTTAAACTCTTGATTTAACTTGATTCAAATTTGATTTGAACAATTAAGGTACAACTAATCAATTTAAGACCAATTAAGATATTACTGATTATCACAGTTTCCACACATACAAAGTTTTAATGCAGATGTCCATCTTAATTGATATTTGCATGTTTTTGAATAAAATACATTTAAACTGCAAAATGAGACGTAAAACCAATTTGTACAGGATAATGTCTACATTAAGTGACCTTTCAATGCTTAATAGATCAAAAAATTTTAAAGCTTGTTCCATTAAACTGACCTGCTACTGATTTTATGTAAGTATTCATCAATGACCCTACTACCAAACTCAGTAAATTCAGGATTCAACAGATAAATTACTTCAAAAAGTGCCACTGCATGATCTTTTGGTGTCTGTAACATGGCAAAGATATGCTGTGTCATTTTGACAGTCTATGTAAGCACTGTCCAAAATATCAATTTTTAGTGTTTCCAAAATTAGAGATGAAACCTAGCACCACCTTAAAAAAGAAGGGTATGCTGAATAAAATTCACAGTTGAATCTAGATCAGTGGACATTGAGTTGATGTTTAGACCACAAAATGGAAGAAAAAGACCACTAATCTTCAATGAGCAATCATGCAAGAGACCTCTAACAGTTTACTTCTTGAAGGAGGAACTACAGGAGAGCTTTTTCACTCAAGAAAGAAATCTTATGTTATCTTGCATCAAAAGTTTGAATTATCATAACTGCATTGTAAAGAAAGAATTCTACAAAGAAACCTATGAGAACAACAAACAACAAGGGATTTTTTGCAGATGTGAGCACAGTTTTAATTATTAGTTGCTTTCAAAAAAGGAGAGCACCCCTTTGCCCTGATCCTTTTCTCCAAAATCAGTATTCTCCGCAAAATGTACAAAAACATAACAGTATTTGAAAATCAAACTTGTCTATATCTCCATAACCTTAGTGTATCTCCACTAAATTAGAAAGATGCAAACACCGATAACTTTCATTTAAAATTTGCATGGACCACATTTCATATAGGCAATATGGACAGTGGAAGTAGTTTTTGATTTAAACATGATGTCTTTTAACTGAACAACTATAATTTACTTGTTAATTATTAGTTGGAAATTAGTTGCCAATTTCATGAAAGAAGCTTATAAAAGAAAAGTGAAGTCACACAGAAAACGTGAAACCACATGAAGAAAAGTGATGTGTTCTGAGCCGCAAAAATATCAATTTTTCCCAGACAACGTCATTTGGACGTTTTAGTTTAGAATTCTATCAGAATGTTAGAAAAAATCACGAATGTTACCTAAATAATTCCCAAAAAATCCTAGAAAGGTTTTTCACCTTTACCTTCAAAATATTTCGATACAGAATTCAAAAGTAAAATGAATGATATTCAAAAGTGCTACTTACTAAAACCAGTTGCTGAAATATTTTAATATTTGCAGAGCGAAGTGAGTGTTTAGTCCACATAACAGTTGGCTTCCCGCCGTAACAGCTGTACTAACCCTATATTCAAATCTGATTTCACTGCTAATAACGGTACTGAGAGCAAAATTAACTGTAAAAAGTGGCAAACACACTTACTCGAAACCATGTTATTCTTCGAATTCCATCTTGCTCTGCATCCTAGAGAATTATCATCCAAATGATGCAGAGATGCAGGCGTGGACGAAGACATCCTCCAACGGACACACTGAAATGGCCTCTCTTTGAATCTGAGGTATAAAAAGGCGCGAAACTGAACCGAAGAGTGCACGTGTTACTTTTGCATTAAATGGGATTGCTTATCAAAATCACCAGAATACACCAATTCATTTTATAATCGAGGTCGTCGGCCTCGATCGCGCGAACGAGGTTCCGGGTGAAAGATTTTTACGGCGATAGTAAAGTTTGGCGTTGGTATATTACTTTTTGAATACTTACTCACTTTTTATCCTGGCTCATTTGGAACAGCTTTTTTAAAAGCTTTAAAAAGTACAAAACTCCGGCATGGTGAACGGAAACTGTTCAGTTGTAGGCTGTACGAACAGTCGTTACACGTTAAAAAAGTTGGAAAGACAAGCCTGTGATGAACATCATGGACAAACCAAGAAGGATTGCCCGTGTAAAGCACCATTTACGTTGCACTGGTTTCCAAGTGTACATAAAAACCTCGAAAGAAGAAAGGAATGGATAAGGTTGGTCAACCGCACAACAAAAAGGAGGGCGAATTGGACACCTGGACAAAGCGACATGATTTGTTCGAACCACTTTGTGGATGGAAAACCCACAAAGGAAAATCCTTTACCAACCATAAATCTTGGTTATAACAAGCCCCCCAAAATACCTAGACGCAAGCTTTTAAGAGAAAGTCTTTGCTCAGAAACATTAACAAGTTCTCAAAGTGTCCAAGGAATTGAAGGCTCATCGGATTTTGCAGCTGCCTGTAATGATCATACTTATTGCCAAGATGAAACTTCTGCACCATGTTGCTCTTGCCAAGATAAAAACAAAGCTTTGACCTCAATGGCAGATGAAATATCGAAATTAAATAAAGAAAAAGAACAGCTGGAATGCAATATTGAAAAGTTGAGCAGAAAAATTGATTCACTTTCATTGAAAAAGTCAGAGAAACCACTTTCTGCTGTAATCATAAACTCTGACAAGAAAATGCGTTTCTACACTGGAATCCAAACTGTGGCCATTTTCAATATATTGTTTTCACTTATAAAGCCATCACTTCCAAAAATTCATTATTGGAGAGGAAGAGTTTTGTCCACAAAAAGACAAAAAATAATCAAGCAAAGGCAAAACAAATTGTGTGGCAAAGACCAGCTGCTATTAGTTCTTGTAAGATTGAGACTTGGTGTATTAAATCAAGATCTGGCAGACAGATTTCATATTTCAGAAGGAACATGCTCCATTATATTTTCCACTTGGATTAAATTTTTAAGCAAAGTTCTGGGAAATGCACTCATAGTTTGGTTACCAAAAGACATCATTCTTGAAAATTTACCTGACATATTTAAGAAGAAGAATAAAAACACCAGATGTGTAATTGATTGTTCTGAAGTCTACATTGAAAGACCAAAATCCTTAGATGTTCAAGCGTGCACTTGGTCAGAGTACAAAAAGCACAACACATTCAAATTTTTAATAGCTGTGTCGCCAGCAGGCTATATAATGTTTCTTTCAGATTGTTATGGAGGAAGGACAACTGACCAATACATTTGCCAAAACAGTTGTTTTTATAATTTACTTGAATATGGTGACGAAGTTATGGCAGATAGGGGCTTTCAAATTAGAGAAGATTTGTTGCACCATTATTGTTCCTTGAATGTCCCACCTGGTGCCCGAGTGAAGTCACAGATGACATCAGCAGAATGCGACAAAACCAAAGAGGTGGCAAATTTACGAATTCATGTGGAACGTGCCATCAACAGATTAAAAACATTTCGAATTTTGAAAAATGTTTTTCCCATAACAATGTTACCATTGGCTGATGATATTATTAGAGTTTGTGCAGCCATTTGCAACATTCAGCCACCATTAATCCGTGAAAAAAAGCATATGTAAAGTAATGAATTTTTTGTTATTATTTTTGAGGTTACAATGGCAAAAACTTTGAGCATATTGTATGAAAATAAATCTTCAAAATAAAGTCCCAGTTGATTTTCAAATATGAACCTACACCCCTAGCTATGTGCCTCATTTTGTGCTACTACTACAGCTCCAAGGAGTGTGCGTTATTTCAAGGAGGGTGAATGTATTACAATGCTACTCTTTAAATAATGAAGGAACATAAAACTTAAGATAAAATTCTGAAAAATCTTCCTTCAGTCCCATCCAAAGGTCTTTGTCAAAGCTTAATATTTGTGCAAAAACACCATTGGGGGTCCAAACATAAAAGTGGCATGTATGGATTTCAGAAGCAGCCATCTGGACTTGGCACTGTGTGTAATACTTGTGACTGGGTTTGAGACTTGTTATATTAGCATCTTTTTTCAAGTATGGCAATGTAACATCAGCATCCAAAGGTGATTTGTCTCTGATAGAATATGGGCACTTGACCTCTAAGCAAGATTTTCCACAACACAGGCAATCAATTCTTCTGTCTGGGCTGCCACCAACAAAAGGAACATCTTTGCATAAAAAAATGCCACATTCATGAACTGTAACACCTTTGTGGGTTTTTTTATATTCAGCAATAAATGTGTTTACAGCCTCGGTTTCCATTGCACATCCATATTTTAGTGCAGGCAATTCCGGATTTACATGCTTATTGCCAGATATACTTTTAAAAATTGCCTCAAAATTGATTGAATCTTCATCTTTATTGCATGACTTTCTTTGTGTTTGCATTTTTGTTTTGACACTATGTGCCTTTGAAGCGCTGATAACATGTTTTCGGACTGAAAACCATAATGGATTGTCACTCTGCCCTCTTGTTGCAATTTCAATTCGTGTACGATTTGATGGAAAGTATTCCATTTTCATTAAAAATTCTTCACTGGATTCTGATTCTAATAAAAATTTATCTAAGGTGTATAATTCTTCCTCTATAATTGCATGTGCAGTGGTATTCTGTTCAACCCTGTTTACAGCAGAGAATACCATTGATTGACTTCTGTTACACACTGTTGATAATGCATTTGCAATCTCATCCAAAGTGAGATTTGATTCTTCTTCACCCAATGCATCAAACCTTTTCTTGGGTGAACAATTTAGTTCTGATTTTTTTTTTCCACGAGTCCCAAAGTCAGCCCTTTTCAATTTAATATCCTTGAGTTTCAAAGGCTGCACTTCTTTATTATTTGGTAGCCATACATTAGGCTTGGATGTACAAGAAGGGTTATTCAACCCCATTCTTACAGCTGCTTCAATTCTGAACAAAGCTGCGGCAACATGGTTGCAGACTTGCGATAGTCCAGCCATACATGTGCAGTGGCTACATTGTATTTGGCCACTTTCTTTCTGTAAACAAATCCAGAGTTTATGTGGGACATCTGAGATCTTTTGTGATGGCCTACATGTTGACTTTATCAGGCAGTATTTGCTTGAAGAGGATATTGGGTGGTATAACAGTGGCTTCAGCCATCCTGTTGTGTAGTAACTGTAACCTCTAGACGTCTTGTAATCATTAAGGTCTTGACTTTTCAGCTCCGACGGATTAAACGACAAAAAATTAAAAATATCCGGATACAAAGTTGTTGGCCAAAACTTAAGACCTTCATTTTCCGTCAGCCATCCCTCGGCGATTTGAAAAGGATCCGGAATACATTGGTCAGCAAAGGACAGTTTTGCATTGTATTCAGTCACAATTTCCTTTTGTACTTCTTCTGCAGTTTTGACAACAGGCACATCATTTTCACATGCAACAAACACTCTTGCTATAAGCTCTTGTTTTCGGCCAGTGACTCTGAGCCCTCTTGCACGCAGGAAGCTTTTCAGCTCTTCCACTCTCATTTGGGATATCATATCCAAATCCATGATGGCCTCCAAAAGCGCTTCACCTGCTCAGTTCGTTGTTGAACTTTTAAATCGCTAGCTTCGCCAAATTCTGGCGCTTTGTACCTGTTTAAGCTTTTAAAAATGCTGTTCTAAAGACGACAGAATGAATCAACCAGGAAAGAAAGCGAGTAAACAAACTTCAAATAAATTTTCACCTCGTTCGCGCGATCGAGGCCGGCGACCTCGATTTTAAAATGAATTGGTGTATTGCATTAGAATCATCTGGAAACAGAATTAACGGCCATAGTACAATTTGACAACAGGGACCGCGATGTAACATGCAATAAGCAACAAGTGGCGATTCTAGCCTAGGAAACTGGGTAAGAGGCGTTTCACAACGATGAAAGGTAGAGCGAGCGGCAAATAAAACGAACTCTTACGTAATCACGTTCTATGAATAAAATCAACTAAAAACTCCCGATTAAATCTATACTTACAATATTTATAGCTAAATGTCATGTGATTATTCATCAACAACGCATGCGTGACATTTGACAGGAGAGTGAGCCTGTTTCAACTGCAGGGGAAGGGGGTCGATAACTGAAATCCCTTGAATAGTATTTTACGGAAACAATATAGTTATTAAATAACGCCTTACCTTAAAGGCGGGTGCCAAAATGTTTTTCAAAATTTATTATTATTTTTGTACGATTAGAATAATAAATTCTGACTTTAACTCCACATAAACAGGTCCTGTATTCACGTTCTACGAACATTGTGTCAAATCAATTGCATAAAAGCAGTACTTCACATAACTTGAGGTATCAAGTTTCGGAGACGGAGCTACGAGGTTGAACATGGGAGGGCTAAGATTCAAGTTTAATGACATCAGAGGATCCATCATTGTTGGGTCCAACGCCAAAATTATCTTTCTGATATAGCCTTCTAGAGTGGCTAAAGATGCATCTCCATAACTAAAACCTACAGTTCGTCGATTATCATTGACTATCAATTTGCAGAAAGAAATTCGGAGGGGGGGAGTCAAGCTAACTTTTGGTGATGGACGTTGGGAAAAGGAAAAAAGTTGCCCGTTGGCTCAAATTAATCATCTCAATCATGTTGAATTGACTGTGAGAATTTTACTTCCTGAACATAAATGCAGGGGCGTGAATTTTGCCCTATTCCCATGGAAATCCAATGTCTTTATGCCCCATTTCTACCACGAAACCCTGAAAATACCCTAGTTGCGCCCCTGAAATGTGCATATTTTTTATCTTGATATTTTCAAGAGGCCATGTCTGATGATTAGACATCAAATTTACATTTCAATGGGAGTTATCTACTGAATTGATGCAAAAAAAGACAAACAATAGAAATCTAACTCAAAAGTTAGGAAATTGATGTAATATAGTCAAGCAGAATGGAATGAACATTTTGTTCTCCATTCATTAGAAAACGGTAAAAAAATGCGAAATCATGGAACATTTTTACAAATCTGTTTGAGAATAACATTGACCTAACTTATTCTGATAAATATTTGGAGGAAGTGAAAAGTATTTCAGAGTCAAATAAGAGTAACGTGTCTAACTTGGTATCAATAAATGTAACATCTGCCGTTGGAGGTGTTGGTGAAGAGTGCAGCATAAAACGAATCTCTCTGTTGCTTAGATTAAAAGCAAAAAGGATAATTCAAGAACTCCACTTTCGCGAGCAGAAACTTTCTGTAAAAAGAATGACTGCAGTAAGTGTAGAAGTATTGAAGCTGTATCTCCCAGGAAGGTGTAAAAGATACATTACACAGTCAGTAAAAAAGCAAATAATTGTACACTTGCTCATAATGCAATTAAAAAGTAAAGAGCAACTTCTGGTCAACGTTCATCAAATTGACTTTACTTGCAAATAAGTGAACCAAACCTTGAAAACCCAAATTGAGGATGATCGATGTGATTTGAGTAAGCAGTCAACGGACAACGGCCAAAAAGGGAAGTCCGGATGGATGAGAGGAATCGAGAAAATACTCCGATCGTTCACGTTGGACACGTTCGCAAATGCGCATATCATTCATAACTAGTTATGGGGCTATTATTAATAAAATCAAGAGCATTTTCTTAGGACCATCTTCGGTGAAAAGAAACAAGACAGTCGGAACGGATTGTCATGCTGCTGTACGTTGTAAAGATATCATCAATGCCACAATTCTGAAGAAGATAATACGATAGGGAATATAAACGGGATTCCCACAACAAAATTTGTAAAGTTGCTGTTGCTACAGGAATAAGTACACATAACATGAACAAGATGCGTTACAGTGCTCGTGCGGTGTCACGGAATCATCATCAAGTCTGCAAAATCTACATGGATAATGATGCCCCTCAATTATTTGATCACGAATAATATTTTCAAATGATTTTATGCATAAAGGGAATTCTATCAAAGAACATCGTTTGCTCAGGGACAAAAAGCATATTGAAAAGCTAAAAATGCATAGAACTGCCTCAGACGTTGGCCTCGCAGGAAGAAACTTGTAAAATATTTTTTATTGAAGTCGCTGTCAACAGAGCTGTCTGTCGAGCCAACGACACTGTTCTGGCATCTGAAGAACTGGTGCTTTATTGAATGAGAAGTTAAAGGGCATGGGAGATTATTAGATAAAAGTAGAACTGGCAGCGGTAAGGTGGCTTTTGATACACAATTTTCATATGACTTGCCCTCTGGAAACCACTAGCATGGTTGCTTTTAGGGTAAGTGAGACAATCTAAAACTCAAACGAGTTGAAGTCTGAAATTATTCGTTGTCATTTCAGATGTTAACATTGCCGAGCTGAGTGATATATAAGTGTAGTGGTGTAAAGTACAGTATATAGTTACAAAAATACATGGTCCATGGTACAAATGAGTTTGCCTCCTTCTTTCCCAGGATAACCTTAGCTAACTTAAAAAGAGAACTCAATAAAGTGAACTTTATAAAGTCAATTTCTATTAGTGCCTATTAAATTGCATACTTTTGTGGCCTATATACCACTAGGTATGCTCTTAGATGCCTTACCTTTTAGCACGCAGGGAATATGGTCAGAGGAAAGAGAAATTGAGACTGAATCAATATTTAGTGAGGAAGCAATGGATGTCAAAACTGATATGAGTATGCCCATTCTGGCCGATGGATTTAGCTTTCATATCAATATCATACTCTATATTCTTCCAGCTTTGGTTTCTTTACCGGGCGATCAAGGTCTTGATCACAGTTTTTGCATTACCACGAAAAAGCATGGCTGTAGAGAGTGGGTCTAAAGTATTGAAAAATGTTGAAGCACTGCTTTTACAACATCCTGCTGTTCAAGGGAATGCACTCAAAAGATCAAAGACCCATTCGGCTACTCAACAAAGAGTCTGCTTTAACGCAACTCAGGTCCACCTTTTAGAACAAAGACAAACGAATAACTTTGGTAGATCTGGACTTGTGGGTCTTTTCAAAGTTAGTTAATAAGGTGTGATAACCTCAATACTAAACGATTCATTTTGACTCTTTCAGACAACGTCAAAAATAAAGGAGAAACTGGGAAGAGATTACGTGAAATATCCATCAAAATTAGAAGCTTTTACTAAACCGGAATTCTATGATGTACCCTTTTCGCCACAATTTCATGGAGGAGATCCACAGCGACCACACCAAAGCCCGAAATCTCATGCAGCGGTACCGCCTTATTGAAGTTGATCAATCCAACCCACTTTTAAAATTGATCAATCCAACCAACATTGAAACGCAATCCGTCCAACACACTTTAAAAGTTGATCAATCCAACCCACTTTGAAAGGTGATCCATCGAACACACTTTTAAAGTTGATCTATTCAACCCACTCTAAAAATTCATCAATCCACCCACTTTGTAAGTTTATCCATCCAACCCACTTTTAAGGTTTATCAATCCAATCCATTTTAAAAGTTGATCTAATCAACCTATTTTAAAAGTTGACCCAACCAACCCACTTCAAATGTTTATCAACTCAACCCAATTTTAAGAGTCTTTTAAGAATCTTTCGAGAGAGTTAGTCATTAGAATCTTTTGGACAATTTGGAACATGATGCAAGGGACAGCTCTTGGGTGGTTTAGCTCTTATCTTACTAACCGAAGTTAGTATAAATCTGTAAATGGTTTCAATTCTAGTCATTTGAGTTTTATTTTTGGTATTCTCCAAGGGTTTGTCCTTGGGCCTTCTAATTTTATTGATGATCTTCCCATATCGTCTTCCAAGATTTCGTCCTCCCTTTCTGTTGATGATACAAACATCTACTTCGAAGCTCATAGTTTAATTACTCTCAACAAAGTTGTGAACAAACACTCAAGAAAGCCCAAACTTTTCTAAATCAGAGTCTAGTGAACTGACGGCTTCAAGGCTGTGAACTGGATAAATTTCTTGCCTCTAAATACCATATTTAAGGAAGGTTTATTAGAAATATTTATCATAAATAGTTAACATCTAAAATAAACTGTTTTGTTTTGGTAATGAGGAAGGTTTCATTCAAAATAATTGCAGCCAAAGAAATGTCATAACTTTTTCTGGTGCAAGTTTTTCATTCTGAAGTAAAAAATGTATTCTTTTAGTCAAAATGCCATGTCTTTAAATTGTAAGTGCAGTCCAAGAACAATACCTCACTTTATTTGTGAGGCTGTAGTGGTAAATTCCTTTTACGCAAACCTTTATGCCCAACTCGAAACGATCTAAAAGGAGGAGATCAAGATCCATATGAGTAAATGTCATTATTTTGTTTCAGGTAGCAAAAAATTTTGTGGTCGATTCTTTGCCAGATATGTATGTGCAACCTGCAAAGTTTTGAAATATTAGAATCGACTTTATAAAAATTAATGCATCAAGTGTCTATTTCTTTAATACAATAATTTATTTTATCATAATAGTTGTTGGGAATGAATGTGCATAATTTTTGCAGTGCATTGTTGCAGAAGAAATTAAGTAGCAAGTATGCGGTTGAAATATATTTGAAATAGCAATAATGCTTTTGTAAAAAAGCCTAGCTTCCCATATACAGTATATTGTACCAGATTTCTTTGGAACAATTCACGGAACATTTTGGCTTTGTAAAATGTGTAGGAAACTCGGCGAAATTTGATTAACTTGCATTGCAAAATTTATTGGCAGTTATGCTACTTCGGAGGAGCAAAGAAGTAGAGGTGAAAATGTTTACGATGTGAAAAAGGAGGCAAGGAGTTCTTTGAAAACTTTGCAATTTTTAGCATAGTCTGTAAAATGGATGCAAGTGAATAGAAGATGTTCCTATGAAGTTGTGAATGGAGAACGAAGTTCAAGGCTCCTCCGGCGGTTGGCATGCTTCGCAGGAGCTGGCGGAATGAAGAAAAAGAAGACGAAGAAATATATTGCAAACGGATGGCAAGGCAAATGAAAAGAAGGGCAGGCAAATGTGCCTCCTTCTGATCATGATTGCCGACATTTGCATCGGAGAAGAAAAGCATTAAGGATAATCATTCATAAATCTCCTTTTCTCTTCGACTTTGTCCAAATTTGAATTATTCGAGAAAATTTTCATCAGAGCAAAACTGAATTTTCAAACTCGATGTACATTGTCTAGATAAAAAATCAAGTCCTACAAATTGCAGTAACCCAAATTAAACTATTTAAGCCAAAAACGTTAAATATGTTGCAAAAATGCTTAGCTTTGGGTCATTGATTCTTTACATCTGATCACGAAAAGCACAATAATAAATTACAATACATTATAATAAACAAAGTTCGTAAATGCTAGTATATTCTGAATGAAAAGCTCACTGCTCGTTCAATGAAATACATTTCTTCAAACTGTTTGACATCCTTTGACATAAAGTCATCGTTTGAAGTCCCTTCTAGGAAATTCGCAAGGCAACTGTCCAGCGGTTGGAAAAACTTCGTTTTTGCTGCTGTCCTTTTGCTGAAGAAAAACTTCGTTTCAGGATGTATGCAGTTAGGACAGCGTTCCCATAAGTACAGATACTTGGACTCATACAACACACATTGCATGATTCTTGGCTCCTGCTAGAAGCAACCAGTTTCAGCAGAGATCCGAGCTTTAACACGAATACATCATTGGTTCTTGTCGAAAGTAAAAGCTTTTTGCAGAAATCCTGCTAAACCTCTTCCCATGATAGGCTGACACTTGTTAGCTTAACGCGAAGGTACATAGTCTGTGATGGATCATACTAACTAAGAATGGCATACTGAAAGCCAGACTTTACCAGCTCTTTCCGGCTTCAGGGCTCAAACCTATTTTTTATATTGTCGTTACAATTATTCCAATTACCACAACGAGTGGACCAAAGATCTAATTTCCTTCAAAGGTGCTCAGGTGGAAATAAAATTGCTTTATTGAATAAATAGAGTAGCATGTATTATCAAGCTATTTTTATTTGAGATAACACAAGATAAAAAAATAACTCCGACAAAAAATTACTGGAGCACGAGAGAGACCGGATGCCAGCTAATGCCATTGATGCCGGGAATCCCTGTTTGTGCCTGGTCACTGCCTCGACCCCACCGGGGCCTTCTTCGACTTTGAATGGAAAAGTGACCGTGTTAAAAGTGGGTTGAATGGATCAACTTTAAAAGTGGGTTGGATGGATAAACTTTAAAAGTGGGTTGGATGGATTAACATTAAAAGTGGTTTTGATGGATTAACATTAAAAGTGGTTTTGATTGATCAGAAATGACCAGATTGAGCAAATTGCAAAAAAATTTAAGGTTTCATTTAAGTAATAGGGAATGGAACCTCGCCATTCTTTTGCTGATTGCTGTTACCACTGCTTGAGTGCCCATTGAAGGGCATTTTGCATCTTTTTCTGAAGTTAACCACAAACTAGAGGACGAAGCGAGTACACGCCACATCCTAGGGTTTCCAAAATATTATCAAAACCATCTAGGAGATTGGACTTTATTTTGGACACATTCCTGGCACCCAAGGAAACATGAATCCATGTAATTGCTTCCTCCCACGTTTTGCAAATTGTTGACTTCAGTTTAAATCCGTGTATTTCTGCAGAATGTATATGTAATGCAAGTATATCACATACGCTAATAAGAGACCCTGGTTTGTACGCCTGTATTCCTCTTATCCTGAATCACGACTGACTTACCTTCGTAGTTACATTCACTTAACCTACACGGATTTCGTTACAATCAGGATGAGCTGAATTTTGTAACGCAGGGAATCAAATTGTGTCATTGCATTAAGAGTGGTACCATTCATTTGGTACTTTCAAGAAATCAGATTGTCATAAAATATATCGTTAACATTTGCTTGTTGTTTGATTAACCTTTTTGCTTCCCGTATTATTTTGCTTCTTTCCAAAAAGCTAAAGTTCTCACACGATGAGTCAATAATTATTAAGAAAAGCAAACCAAACTTTTGAAAAAGAGCATAAATTAAACTGAAGACCCAGCAGCTTGTCTCGGCAAGCAAGGTCTCTGGGGCGCGGTACAGAAAGGGTGTGGCTAAAGACAAATTTGGCCACCCTCTACTTCAAAACTTGAGTCAGAGGCCCTGTGTATGAAATATTTCTTCAGTGCTTAGTAGATAGATCTCAAAAACTGATATATTCCACGACGGTAATTATTTCTGGTATTGCTAGTTAATACAATATATTGCTGGCTAAGTATTTTGTCGAATATTATTCTTGTCCTTCTTCAGCCAGCGTTACGACCAACCCTCTACTCTCCAATTTAGCCCGATTTGCCAAAGGCTCCATTGACCTGTCTCGTAGTTTAGTTAAAACATAAGGTGGGACTTTTGATCATCACTTGAGTACTAAGTAGGGTCTATTGCGCGCAGGACAAGAATCGTAGCGCACGGAGCGTAAAATTTGATGTTGTTGCCTGTGCTAGTTACCAAATGCCATTAGAAAGAGGCAAATTACCCGGTAAAACTCCATCATTTCGAATTTATAGTAAGACATTTGCTGACTAAAGGTCGACCACCACTTGAGCAAACTAAAAGAAGATTTGAAAGAAAAGAAAACCCCGTGCGCACGAGCAAATGGAGACGGAATGACAGCCAGAATCACATTGCAGCTGTAAATCGACGAAGAAAGGTTATGCTATTCCTTTTCATGCGACAGAAACTGTTAGAAATTGAAGAAGTAGAATGTTATCTGTACTTGAAACTACCTAGAGAAGACACGACTTTGACTTGAGGGAACTGGTAAAGGTGAGACTACCTCTTGCTTATTCGATAAACACAAGTGTCTGATTCAAAATTATTTTTCAAATGTTTCGAATGTCTGCTTCAAAATTTAAAGAATTAGCAAAATATGTTGCTCTCCTGGAGCTTGTTAGTGTAGTAGAATTACGGCTTTACCCCGACAAAAATAATATAAAAATGAGATTATTGCATGTGAGCAGGGGCGCATGTACCCCTTTCATCAACTCTGCTCACCCATTGAGAAATGAGTATTGCAATAAAGGCAAAGTTCTGAATTGAACACTTGCGCTTAGCTACTGTGGAGCAGAGAAAACATACTCCAATCTCTGCAAAAAGTCGTGGAACACTTGCTCTAATTTACGCATCGCGCAGCGTGCTGAATCACCTCGCCCCTCAAACAATGTTGTATAGCGCAAAAGAAAATAACTCTACAAACACAAGTGATGAATTCACATATAGCTATGGCTTTCACCTAACGATCTAACAATGTTTTAGGGGGAAGGGGTTGCAACATAAAAGGAAACACAGGAATAGAACGGGGGTTGAAAAATCACTTAATGTTCAAGTGGTTCCAATTACTTTTGGCAGAGATTGTAGCTTCTTTCTTGGAGGATCTGCTGTAGACGCCTTTCTTGTGTCAACCAACATTCTTCTGCAGTCACAATGAACCAAGACTGTACCAATAGGGGATTATTCAAGTAGCTAAAGAAGAAGTTAACACTGCGTCTATTATGGACGTCTATCATAAATACATTTCGACTTCAAATGCTCCAAATTTTATTACATTTAATCACATAGTATCACCAGCACTAATTGATAAAACGTACCTTTGCAAGTGAGAAAAATCTCTTTCTCCACTGACTCGGGTCTGTGTTTTCAGTGCTTTCATCCTTACCTTCACCGCTGACACTTTCTCGAACCCATCGTTACAAACCGCCACTTCAATCACTGCTTTAAAAAGGAGTGGATCGAGCAATTGGACTTTGTTTTCTGGAGCCATGATAGCGGTCACCTTGATGTGACCACCTTTCTGTAATCACACGAGACCACAGTTCCACATTTGTTTGAACAAAGCACGCCACTTGTTGGGAATCTAGAATACCATCGAAATTTCATTATAAAGTCTTCATGTTGTGTATTTATATTTATCTGCAAACTAATGAACCAAAATGAATAGGTTACACGATTCCTAGCGTATCTGAGCGTTGTAATTCGGGAGAGGGACATGTCAAACTTTAGCAGAACAATTAACGGAGCATCTATACATTGATTCTTGTCTGGACCAAAAAAGACAGATTTACGGCACCTTTGGTGAAGCATATTTTTCAGTTAAGAAGCTAAAAATGATGTGACAGCAAAGTTAAAAGTAATGTATTTTCTTCCAAAAGGGTAAGGAAAGCAGGAATTTACAGATCATTCTGCGATTGGCAAAATCAACTTCACGAAAAGATGGCCAAATCTTCTTTATGTTGTTTACAAAGGAATAAGATACTTTAGCCCACACTTAGCTGAAGTCCCTTGTAGCCCCATAGTCCATGGTAGACTTTAGTGGATAATCGTTTGGGTACGGAATTCAAATTAAGCTCAAGAATAGAAAGTTCAGAGAAATACCTCGTTTTCTATTCCCATTACGTTTTCACCGAAACTAAATTTCTAAGTCCTGTTAAATCATTAATTAAAGATAGAGATGTTGCTTGTTAGAATTGGCTGGCTGTGATAACGACCACTCAGAGCAAATATAAATTTGTGTCTAATTAAGCATTCGTCAGTCATCCTTTTAACTGAAAGTCTCACAATACGAGAAACGAGATGGTTTTTCTGTCAGGTAATGCAGGATGGTTTTTCAAGAAAAGTGTTGAAGTCTTTTGACTTGAAGCGTAGGCGTACTTGAAGCGTGGAACTTTCCTCTGACAGAATCATAATGCATATCACAAGAATCTACTAAATGTCTCTTAACCATAATTATAAATGGAGTACAACGGATATTTATCAGACGAGAGCTTGTTGCATTGAAAAGAGTTGATAAAAGGCCAGTTGAAAGAAAGTCTAGTTATCGCATTTTATGAAAATAATTCACAAAGCTATAGGCATATTTCAATAGAAGAGCAAGTACAGGTAGCATTCTTACATCAGCAATGAAGCCTAGGTTGATGGTACAATAAATTTCAGTTTAACTCTTACTGTATAAAAGATAGTTCTCACTATGATTTTAAGGTGACTGCCACACTTAACGTTAATTGGAATGACTCATCGATCATCAGGTTCCCGTCGCAGAGGCCATCAAGTTCTCCTCGCAGATATTTGGCTTAACTAAAAGCATATTTCGCTACCTTTTTATCAAGACGATGGAATGGTACATTCAGAAAATGCATTCTAGTCACAATTTTCGCCGTAAGCACTATGACACCAAGGGGATAGAATGAGTACAAAGCAACACTTCTTACTTTTTGGTTGCAACCAGGATGAGGTATGCACATTGGTAGAGGGTTGTAATTTGATTCATGTACATTGGTCGTGTTTTGCTTCGTTTAATGAACATAATTTCTCATTTTTGTCTCTTGTCTTTCGTTGGCTAATTTTCACAGGCTGTTTTCCGTTCACAACCATGTGAGGAACATTTTCAAGAATTAAAACAAATTGGTTAGAAAAAACACTAGTTGAGTTTTATCATGATGGAAAGAAAAATTTACAGATAGACTAAGCCATTGAAAGATAGTATGAAGCTCTTCGTGTTTCTAGACATTTCCCTGTGAAAATGATACCAAATAAACTACAAATACCAGATTTTGAAACTTGAAAGTGCTGTGTGGGGACTTAAGAATTCAAAATATAAATGATCTACAAATTGGTGACATTCATATCTTGAAAATGTAATCAAATCAGAGATTGATCGTGAAGTTTTGAAGAATTGAAAAAACCACTAGTTGCTGACTACATCAAAATTCTAGTTTCATAAATTGCTTTAACATACAACCCTGTGCAATTAAATTCTTTTTGGCTAATCCTGTAAGTTACAACTTCTAAAAGCTCGATTTCCTTTTTGCAAGCTCAATATCTGCAAACTTTGCACATTGCATGAGTCCCTGTTGCCGTTCACATTTTATACTGCTCCTTGTATACAACATCTCATCCAGGATTGTAGAATGTCTTTTTTGCCGTGTCAAAACTGCAACATAAAGAAGTGAGAAGACAGGACTTACCTGGTACAGATAAAAAGCCTCTTTGTCTTCTTCTCCAATGGGGTCTCCCAAACCTTAGCCACAAATGCAGTCTTTCTATTTTCGTTCTTGTTGCTAGTTATTTATTTAAATATGCTGGCCATGGTACCGTCTTTTCAAATGACCCACCCACATCTAAAGAGAAAAGAGGTGCAAAATGATTAGAGCTTTAATAAAAAGAAGAAGATCTTTCTAAGAATAAGTTGATTTTGCGAGACTTTTTACGGGTCACGGTGTAGAAGGTTTCGTTTTGCCTTTCTGTGTTCACAACCAATGTGTACTAATCATTGCTCCCTTGTAATTTCACTAGGTTTCACAGCTTGAGGTTGGAACTTTCGCCATCAAAACAAGACAGCATGGATCTATGTCTTTACATTTTCCGTTTCAAAAATAATGCTTTTCCTTTCAATATCCAATGTCTTTCTTTATAAATCCAAGGAAGGAGATCTCAAGTCAAAGAAATTAAACAAAGACACGGCTAATTATAAAAGAATTATAGTAAAAAAGTACCTAAATCTTATCAGTACCTGGTTTAGGAAACAAATAGCTCTAAAACGTCGTTGCATCAACTCCCTTGGCTCCAAGCAATAAGAAAGAGTACTTTTGATTCTTTTGATTGTTCCAAAACATTGTCTGAACTGCAACCTCTTCCCACTCAACCCATTGTCTGCGAAATGACATGCTTCGTGAAACTAAGCATTGAACATTGAAAGAGGAAGGTGATTAAGGATAAAAACAGCCTAAGGTACCTGAAAAGCGTTTATCAACGTCCAAATACCCTAACCCAAGTGAAGAATGAAGACGCATGTGAAGAGTGAGGACAACTGAAAGCATGAGCTACTTGCAACTTTATCAATGATAGGGATCTAGAAAGAATACAACGAAAAAAAATTTCTTGGCTACTTACCACCTCTCTCAGGTTAGAAGAAGTTGTAAATCGTCCTGAAAAGCTTCAGCATCCCTTTCCAACAGTCGTCTTGAGTCCCCAACTATGCTTAAATTGAAGAAACGCAACCCTTAGCCTCGGAAGACAGAGGGAGCACAAGGAAAATCAAACATATCAGTAACACTAGGTGTACTCACTCCTAATCATTGGTTAATTCGTAAAAATCGCATTTCCCCATGGATATCTCGTCGAGATATGCCTATTCAATGCTGTTGCGTATGTAGCCAACAGGCTGAGGTCATACTAGAGCGTTGAACGGGAGACTGTGATCACAAATAACACAATAACCTAAGGCACCTGAAACGACGTTTCTCATCACCCCTATGCCCTACTTCAAGGTGATGAATGGTGATGGAACACCGTCATGCGAAACAGGTAGAAAACGAACTACCTAAATTACAATTTACAATTACTTTAATCATTACTTTAATTATGACTTAATATACCATTACGTTATTTGTAGTTGTTCCAAATTATTGGTTAAATTGCGAAGTTAGTCCCCGTGAATATCCCTAGACCTCGTTCGAGATACGCCTATTCAAAGCTGCTGCGTACAGAGCCAATGGGCTGAGTCGTACTAGAACGTTGAACGAGGACTGTGACCACAAATAACACAATAACCTAAGCACCTGAAACGACGTTTCTCACCCCTATGCCCCACTTCAAGGTAATGAATGGTGATGGAACACCGTCATGCGAAACAGGTAGGAAACAAACTACCCAAGCTACTACTTAACACTATGATACATGTAGTTGCTCCAAATTATTGGTTTATTGGTAAAAACTCTCCCACTTGGTATCGCATAACCGTCCTACGATACCTATTCAATGTTCTTCTGTACTGACCGAGGGGCCATAGTCGGTACTAAACATTGAACGGGATTGTGATTACAAAAACACAACAACCTAAGGCACCTGAAACGACGTTTCTCATCGCCCCTATGCCCCACTTCAAGGCGATGAATGGTGATGGAACACCGTCATGCGAAACAGGTAGGAAACAAACTACTCAAACTAATACTTATAATAAGCAAAACAACAATATAAAAAATCAAAGCGCGCTAGTGAGCAAAACCACTCACTGCTTTTCTCCGGATGAAAATTTTTCCAAAATTATTCATTTCCGTCCCTTGGAGTCCATCCTCGCCTTCCGCCAACTGAACTAAAGACGGAAAAACAGGATGATTAAGTTCAATAAGTGAGATGTTATCAAGGTGAAATATTTTCTGTATACTTATTTCCGATATACTTGTTAATGTACATCTTTAGACCTGTCGAGTTGCCTATTTACTGTGTACAGATACGACGGGCAATTGTCGGTATTTATCACTGAACAGTGAACATAATTACAAACAGGACAAGAACTTAGGCAGCCTGAAACTGTGCTAATCATCGCCCTTTTCCCTTCGGAACAATGAATCGTGTGATATTACTGGCCCTGCTAAATCATTTGTAAATAACGAAGCCTTTCTTCCAGTTTTGCAATTGTCTTTTGATTAGATGAGTACTAGGGGCTTTCCCGAGTGTTTTTTGAAAACAGGCTTTTAAATTTCGTTCTTGTTCGTTTATCTACTTGTCTTTCTTTTGTCCCTTGCCCTTGATCGCCCAAATCAATTTTGTTTGATTTGTTACATTTGTTGGTAACACTCACGTTCTTTGGGGAGAACTGTTGCCTACATTTGTGTTGGTAGTACTTGTCTTTCTTTTGTCCCTTGTTGGTAGTGCTTGTCTGTCTTGTCTTTTGTCCCTGTACGTGTTGGTAGTACTTGTCTTTCTTTTGTCCCTTGCCCTTGATCGCCCAAATCAATTTTGTTTGATTTGTTACATTTTGTTGGTAACACTCACGTTCTTTGGGAGAACTGTTGCGTCATCGTAGGACAACGTTTATAGCTATGATTACCTTGGCAAGCAGAGGTGAAGGATAATTCTCAGGTTTAACTTCAATCAGTTTTATGGATATTCTCTGAGATGTTTCCTCTCTTTGCTAAATAACATAATCCCCGGTCGAGTTCTCATCATTCCACCTAATTAAATTCACAAAATATTTCAATATGGCAAAAGTGGATGCAGTTTGTATAATCGACATTCTACCCAGTATAAGCACTTTATGAAAAACTTAATGAAAATTGCGTATGCACTTTATGAGAGATGGCAAACAATGATCTTCATACCTGAATCAAAGTTACAAACTTGCAAGATCATTTCTTAACAAAGAACCAAACTTAACTTAGGCATAATGTTAAACTGTCATATTTCATGTTAGTAGCCTCGTATTGAATAGGGGTTGGCTTGGAAGAGTGCCTAAATGCATAAACATGTGTTTCATTATGGTGTCATCTTTTCGTGGTAGCAGAGGGTAGTTGTGCAAAATGAAAGTTAGCAAAGCGTTTATAGATGGAAGAAAGTGTATGTTTTTAAATGAGAACTGTTACACAGTACAGAAAATCGGCGGATCGGCGGATTATCAGAGTTGGATTCAGGTAGAAAGTTTCAAAATGGCGGCAGCTTTTAAAACACCGCCGGTGTTCGATATTGATAATAAACTTACAGTAGATGGATTGAAGAGAAAATGCCTGGAAGGAGCTAACAGATCTTACAGAGAATAAACAAGGCTTGGCAGTTGCATATATCTTTGCCTGAGAATGATGGAAGTGGGATAAGAGATAAAGTGTTTAGTGTTGTGACGATTGATGATTTGAAAGGCGCAGATGGCAATACGAAACTAATCACTTACATGGATCAAATATTTAAGAAGGATGAATTATCTGATGCATATGAAACATTCTTTGACTTTGACCGATTCGGCCGAAAGGCTGACATGTTGATGGATGTTTATGTAATGGATTTTGAAAAGCTTTAGAATAGAACAAACAAATTCAAATGGAGATTCCTGAAGCAGTTCGTGCATTCAGGCTTCTAGAGGGAGCAGAATTAGACCAGAAAGCCAGTCAGTTGGTTCTTACAGGAGTGGATTATAAACAGACAGCCGATTTATTAAAACAGATGGGCAGTGCTTTAAGGTTTTTTGGAAAACAATCTCTGGCCAAGGAGACCATATCTCATAGTGCTATTAAGGTTGAGCCGGCATATGTTACTGAAAGTTATCAAGAAACAGATCAAAACCAGGAAGACTTATTCACAAAAGGTTACTCACAAAGTGGCTTTAATTGGGCAAGGAAGCGGAGCTTTCATCCTCAGAATATACAGCAAAGTGCCTATAGTCGAAGTACTGGCATTCCAGGTAAAGGAAAGGGGAGGTCGGCTGCTGGCTATGATGAATTAAGGACCAAGCGGTTAACCCCATTGGACCAGATGGATATCCTCTACGATGTAGGAGTTGTCGGTTAATAAGACACTTAAGAAGGACTGTCCAAATTCATATGAAACTAAAGCGAGAAAAGCAGCTTTTGAGGAGGCAGTTTTGTTTACTGGAAATCAAGAAGTGCAAGTTTTAGTGGCAGAGTGCATGTATTCGGCAGTTCTTGATAGTGCATGTAGTTCTACTGTTGCGGGTGAAGAATGGCTATTTGGACTCACTGAGTGATGATAAAGTGTCACAGGTTGCCCAGCAGAACAGCAATAGAACTTTCAGATTTGGAGGTGGGTGTTAGTTACAGTCCAAAGGACAATTCCATGTTCTTTAGCAGTTGTCAATTTTAAAATTGTGACAGATGTTGTTGAGAGTGACATTTCATTACTCTTGAGTGAGGATTCAATAAAAGCTGCTAAAGTAGAACTAGATCTGGAAAATGACAGTGCAACAATTTTTGGACATGAAGTTGATCTACAGTGCATAAGCTCAGACATTACTGTGTTCCTCTACATCAGCATGAGTTACCAGTTGAATCCTGTCTTCAAGTCCAATCAAAACACTTATGAAAGAAAAGTGCAATTGGCTCTTGTGGAAAAGCTTCATAAGCAGTTTGCTCACCGCATATCACAAAGACTGAAATCTTTAATGAAAGATGCAGGCATTAATAAGCAAGCATTGGATCTAGTTGATGATGTATCAGATCAATGCGATTTGTCAGCGTTACAAGAAGAAACGCAAGACTTCGGAATGAGCATAAAGAGAATCCTCATCTTTAAACAGTAACAACAACTTAGCAGATTAGGTTTTTGTGCAGTTACATAAGTTATTGCTATGGTAACTCACCTTTCTAATATCCCGGATCGAGCAAATGAAGTATGGCACGTCGGGCGCTGACTTTCTATGTACATGCAATCTACAAAGGAAAACATAACATCAAGACCTACAATATTTACAGGTTTTATAAACATGAATAGAACCCGGACCCAGCACCTCTTTAATCTCCCGTAATCTACATAGCACGCTTCGCAAACCACTTTCGGAAGGTGACACGGGGAATGCGGACGCGCTCAGGAGGAGCGTATATACGAAAGATATCTCAGGCCAACATGTTACTTCAATAACGTTTAACAATACCAAATTTACTTATCTTGAACTTTTTAACCAACTAAGAGGACGCTCATCCAATTTCGTTGGACTCAGATACGATATTGCGATCCTAGCCGAATTAGTTTTCCTCATCCATCCATTGATGTATGGCATGAAAGCACAGTAATAAGCAGAAGTGGAAAAGCATCTGAAAGGAACTGGGCATACTTGAACAAACTGGATTTTGGGGAAGAGCAGCCAAAAGGGGTTTATTTTGATAAATATGTTGAAGAATGGGAGTCACTGGAAGTTGTAAATAACAATTCTGTGTCAGATAAAGTGGAGGAAGCTAAACATATTAATTGCAAAATTTGTGTAAATTCAAAGTCTTTGATGAAGTTGAAGATGCAGGACAGACAAGAATGAGCACACCCTGGGTAATGATAGGTAATTGATGGGTAACAGAAAAGGTGATTGATGGGTAAAAATTTGTTAAAGCTAGGTTAGTTGCAAGAGGATTGGAACAGAATTCAGAGTTGAGGTCAGATTTACCAACTGCCAGCAAAAGATCACTTCACATATTCTTAGCCATAACATCAACAATGGGTTGGAAAGCCAAAGCAATAGACATAAAAGCTGCCTTTTTGCAAGGAGAAGAAATCAATCGTTCAGTAGATAGGTCTCAACATGTGGATTGTTTAGACATTGCTCTCTACCTTGCATCTATTATCAAAGAAGTCTCAAATGCCTTCCAATTTGTTATATTTATGTTTGCGGTGGCCTAATAGGCAGATTGTAGACAACTCCAAAAAACGGCGTGCTTCGAACGTAACGTTATATAACTCTACCAACATAACAATATATAAGGCCTGGGTCCTAGCGTCCTTTCGCTGAACAAAACATTACACAAGTTACTTTATGAAAATCTATTATAAACAAAGCTTGTTGCTGAAAAACGTCTACGTATTGATATAGCATCAGTCAAGCAAAAGATAGATAGAAAGAGGTAAATTCCATTAACTGGATAACTGTAGATAAACAATTAGCTGATAGTCTTACAAAGCGCGGGTCATCAGTAAAAATTTTGTGGACGTTATCGAAAATGGACACTTCAGCGAATTTTTTTGATTAGTCATTTTTTAGACTTTAAGTCCTAAAACCTTTGGTTCACTATAGTAGTTGCAATAATTGCTTACTGTTTTGTTCACTCACAACCTATACTCATGTTTGGTTTAAAGGAGGAGGAGTCTGTTAACTTATCACATTTCATGTTTGTAGTCTCATATTGAATAGGGTTTGGCTCGTATTGTTTCATTATGGCGTCATCTTTCACACAGCATATACATTTAAAGAGCAGCTGATACGCTGTTCAATTTAATGAACAACCTTTGATGCCAATTTGTGTCTATGTGTACTGGTCTTCCATTTCGGTCTTTCCTACAAACAACTATTCGGTTACAAGCAAATCATGCATTGTAATACTTGTTATTCTTTCATTTATATTTTGTCTACTCCCGCTTTCCAGCTGGAGGGAAAATCAAAATATTTATCGATTGACAGTCCAAATTTTCTTGGTATTTCATTACAAACTGCCTCATTATTCAATCATTAAATGATTCTTTTCTTTGTTGTCATTTCTAGTCTTTTCTGAAAGGGAAGTTGGTTATGTTGAAAATTCTGCTAGATATGCTAGCCTTGCTAATCTGGGCATAAGATTGATTCGTCTCACTATTTCATTGGCTAAATAATGAAATTTTTCAACACCCTGTCCCTCACATTGCAAATATCTAATGACGTGAAAGAGGCACCAAACATTTCAACTTTGTGTGACTGTATTTTTTGTTATTCACCAACTAGTATGTGTTTTGTTGGTTGGTACATTTTGGCCTTACTGTAACTGGATGCCCCTGTAACAGAAACTTCACTCTTCAATCATATTCTTTTATGTATGATTCTTCAAATTAGGTGCCAGTTACACATACAATCATTTGAACCCTGTAAGGCCCCTTGCTTATGTCCACTTAACTAAGTATATCTAAATAAAATTGTAAACTATCCAAGATTCAAACACTTTTGATGTCAGATACTAGAGGAAAAACATTGATGAAATATCTAATTCAATGGTATTTGTCAAATTTGATTTAAACTCTTGATTTAACTTGATTCAAATTTGATTTGAACAATTAAGCTACAACTAATCAATTTAAGACCAATTAAGATATTACTGATTATCACAGTTTCCACACATACAAAGTTTTAATGCAGATGTCCATCTTAATTGATATTTGCATGTTTTTGAATAAAATACATTTAAACTGCAAAATGGGACGTAAAACCAATTTGTACAGGATAATGTCTACATTAAGTGACCTTTCAATGCTTAATAGATCAAAAAATTTTAAAGCTTGTTCCATTAAACTGACCTGCTACTGATTTTAGGTAAGTATTCGTCAAGGACCCTACTACCAAACTCAGTAAATTCAGGATTAAACAGATAAATTACTTCAAAAAGTGTCACTGCATGATCTTTTGGTGTCTGTAACATGGCAAAGATATGCTGTGTCATTTTGACAGTCTATGTAAGCACTGTACAAAATATCAATTTTAAGTGTTTCCAAAATGAAAGATGAAAACCTAGCACCACCTTAAAAAAGAAGGGTATGCTGAATAAAATTCACAGTTGAATCTAGATCAGTGGACATTGAGTTGATGTTTAGACCACAAAATGGAAGAAAAAGACCACTAATCTTCAATGAGCAATCATGCAAGAGACCCCTAACAGTTTACTTCTTGAAGGAGGAACTACAGGAGAGCTTTTTCACCCAAGAAAGAAATCTTATGTCATCTTGCATCAAAAGTTTGAATTATCATAACTGCATTGTAAAGAAAGAATTCTACAAAGAAACCTATGAGAACAACAAACAACAAGGGATTTTTTGCAGATGTGAGCACAGTTTTAATTATTAGTTGCTTTCAAAAAAGGAGAGCACCCCTTTGCCCTGATCCTTTTCTCCAAAATCAGTATTCTCCGCAAAAAATGTACAAAAACATAACAGTATTTGAAAATCAAACTTGTCTATACCTCCATAACCTTAGTGTATCTCCACTAAATTAAAAAAGACGCAAACACCGATAACTTTCATTTAAAACTTGCATGGACCACATTTCATATAGGCAATATGGACAGTGGAAGTAGTTTTTGATTTAAACATGATGTCTTTTAACTGAACAACTATAATTTACTTGTCATAGACAGGGAATGATTTTAACCTGTTCAAAGGCCAACGCCTTCCTTTCAAAGGTGTCCAATTGCATTGAATACAAGTATTTATCTTTTTGACACTTTTTACATTCGGGCAGCATTACTAAACATATCCAAGGTCAACGTGATTTCTCGCGAATAAGCAACTGGTGAGGCTACTCCATTCCCTTCCTCAACAAAATGGCGGGAAGCTTTCGAAAAAGACTGGATCGAGCATCCTATTGTTTTCTCGCCTTTGACAAACTGCGGCCAGCCAATTAACTGGCGCGAGCACTTTGTTATTGTATTTTGGCGGGAAAATTCAAGCATTCCGTAGCCGGGAATGGAACACGAAGCCGTGTCACTGTTAAGCTAGAAGCAGCAAAAATATCAATTTATCCCAGACAATGTCATTTGGACGTTTTTATTTAGAATGCTTTCAGAATGTTAGAAAAATCAAGAATGCTACTGTAAATAATTCCTCCGAAATCTCAGAAAAGCTTTCCAATCTTTACCTTCAAATTATTTCGATACAGAGTTTAACAGTCAAATCAATAATATTCAACAGTGTCTTTTACTACAGCCAGCTGCTGAAATATTTTAAAATTTGCAGCGCGAGGTGCGTTTTTAGGCCACAGAAGAATTGACTTCATCGCCGTTATTACGTACGTAACAGCTGTACTAGTAGCCCCATATTCATATCCGATTTCACTGCTAATAACGATAATAAGAGCAAAATTATCAGTGAAAAATGGGAAGCACACTTACTCGCAACCATGTTATTCTTTAAAATCCATTCTGTTCTGCATCCTAGAGAATTATCGTCCAAATGTTGCAGGGATACAGGCGTGAACGAAGGCATCCTCTAACGGACATACTGAAATGGCCTCTCTTTGAATCCGAGGTTTAAAAAAAGGCGCCAAACCGAACTGAAGAGCTCACGTGTCAGTTTTGCATTACATGGGATTTCTTATCAAAATCACCAGCATTAGATTAGAACCAGTGGTGGACTGGCCCCTATAAAATCTAGCGAAAAGGACCCCATCTGTGCAGAAAAAGGGCCCCATTTTATGAATATGAGGCCTTACGGTACCCTATTACGAATGATAAACGTCATGGATGACATTAAAACTGAGGTAGAGTATATTTTCATGGCATGTGGTTGTAGAAAGGATTGGGTTAAAATTAAATTGTGATGTTTTTAACTCGAAAATGATTTGTGTAGGTTATGAAAGGGAAAAAGGGATTTGGATCCTTTAATATTATGGAATTCGCTGTCATCTCTATTTGTCGTAGACCCAGGTGCGGTTCACTTTGATTTATGCCTGTGGCAAGGGTCGAAGATAGCAACAAAGTAATGGAGTTGTGATTCAGTAGTTAACTTTAAAATAAAACTCCGGCGTTAACTTTCTCTTTTACTCAAGCCATGGCATTAAGATAATGCAATGCAAAATCTAGTTTTAACACGAACGGGTAAAGGTATTGATTGTCTCATGGAATGTAAAGTTGACATAAAAAAGGTGTCAACAAAATGACAAGTATTAGCTAAATTGCACATAATGGACCAATAAACTTTGAGTCGCAAGTGGTTTTCAGAAAAGAAATCAAGATTGTTGCAAAAAGAGGTCAGGACTGATTACTGGTTTCTTTGAATGCAACGGAAAGAAATGCAGCTTCTGGTAGAATTTGATTCAAATGGTTTTCGAAATGATAAACCTAGCAGTTTTGTCTACTGAAATACAGACAGCAAACTATTTGTAGTGGATGATTACCAAAAATGAAAGGGAACCTTCTTGTTATGATTTAGCTACGATTTTCATAGCATTCAGACATGAAATTCGTGTACAGCTGTTTAGAAAATGAATTTGATGAAAATATCTTTAAGTTGGCCACAACTGTTACCAAAGAATATCTGATAGTGATAATAAGAAAGCTTAAACTCCATTTCAAAGTAGTTCCTTTTTAGTTTGCTATTAGTTCTTACTATCCTTTAAGGATCTGAGGTTAGTTTTCTTATTATTATATCTTTGTTTTCTACAAGATGGTATCTTGTCCAAAATTACTAAAATCCAAGTCAGACCTAATTTCATTTTTTAATGTTAAATTTAAATTATAGTCCTCTGCAAACATTTGCAATCAACAGCTAAACTTTGCTATTCCAGCTACATATGCTATTTTGCTTAGAAATTGACCGATTTTGATGAAGTGTTCACTTGAACACGCCCCAATTTTGAGACCACACCCCCTGGGCCCCTCTCAGTTCTTCATGGCCGATTAAAATTCTGAGACAGTCCGCCACTGATTAGAACCATCTGGAAATAAAAGTAACGGCCATAGTACGATTTGACAAACAGGAACCGCGATGTAATATGCAATAAGCAACAAGTGGCAATTGTAGCCTGAGGAAACAGTGTAAGAGGCGTTTCATAAAATGCTATGTAGGTTTATTCTGATTCCTGACAAAAATGGACCACCCTTGTATTAGGCTCAGAGATGCCATGGTCTACTTCTATTCAGAAGTCGTGATATAAAAATATCTTATAAGAGTCTGGTACTCAGAGTAAGGAACCATTGCACTATCCTTTTCATGATAAATAGGGTAGATTATTTCTAAGCGTTTCATAACAGCTTTATATAGTTTTTATGTTCAATCAATAAAAAAATTCGCAGCTGATGGGTGTCTTTTGTAAACTATATTTTGCCATCTATGAAAGAGTTGCCTTTGGAGATAGAATAGTAGAATTTTCAAAAGCAACTTTATGATTGCATGAAATATAAACGAGGAATTCTTTAATTTATTTGTACTACAACTAAGATTCTGGAGTGTTATGTTCGACTCTATTTCAACACAAATTTGATTAAAATTGGATCCTCAACGATATTTGTTTTAGTTTTCAACATAAATGTATGTATAATCATATATATTTATACATTATTAGTGTTTCAGAATTTGGTAAGCAGCAGTTATGTTAGTTGAAGTACATTTTTTGAATATGCTTCATAGAAATCTAGATTTAAATGGAGTGTTGGCAAAATCCTGATGCAAGTTATATTTCAATCTCACACTTATTCTACTTCAGATTGAAACTGTCTATAAAGCCCAACCTTCATATCCATTAATGGGAATATATTTCTTATTCTTTTCTGTGATCAGTTACTTGCTAGAAACAGTATTGTTGTTTCACGCTTTTATGTCTTTTCAGAAAGTTCCTTTCCTAATACTCTTTCGTAGTTGTTCAATATTGCTGCCATCCTACTTTCATAATTTTGATTTTTGATGCAGTGCTATCGGAATAAAATTCATCTTGGGAGGGGGCTCATACTAAGGTTTGACAATTATTGGGGAAGCTCATAACCCCAAACCCTCAGCTGGATTGTGAGACAGTCAACTTTTTTTCTGGATCCGCCCCTGGCTTCCAGTGACATGAACCACGATCTGGAGTTGATAAGTCAATGGGCTCATGATTGGAGGATGTCGTTTAATCCTGATCCGCAAAAAAAGCTGGGTACTAATTTTCAAGAAAAAAATTAACTTGATCATCCAGAAACTCTCTTTGATAAATTCAGGTAATGAAAGTAGATAAACATAAACATTTAGGAATTATACTAAATTCAAAATTGTCTTTCCCTACCCATATGAAATCGCTATCTCCAAAACTGGAAAGAGTATTGGCTTGCTGAAATATCTATATCTAAATATAAGCTCTATGTGCGACCACATCTCGACTATGGGGATGTTATTTACCATATTCCATTAAAGGTATGCGAGTTCAATTCGAGTCTGTTCAGTATTCTGCTGCGCGAGTAGTCTGTTATTTGGCATTCATGACCCAATAGGTTTATCATATCTCACTCAACTCAGGGTTGGTCTCAGTAAATTGAATTTTCACAAATTTAGAAATAACTTTAAGGATACCATAAATCCCATGTGCCCTACGAACGATGGTATTTAGGATACGGAACACTTTTTGTTGCTTTGCCCTTCCCTTGCAGTACCACGTAGAGACCTTCTCGCTGGAGTTTCTGCTTTAATACGACCATATGGATATACCGATCTCCAAAATAGTCTTTTAACGCAGATTTTTTGTATGGTGATAAAAATTTCCCAGATGAAGTTTATAAAGATATACTCCTGCTAACGGTTAAATTCATCCACAAATCTGGTCGATTTGATTAGAAAACTTCAAACTCCGTTATAAGTCATAAATCTACAGCCACCATCTCCCATGTTCTATGTTCCTTTTTTCCTTTCTTTTATTTTTAGTCGTGGATTTTTAAAGTCTACCTCCAATTGGATGCTACGCAGTAGTTGCGATGATACCTAAACCTCCCTTCTTAAATTCGAATTGATCGCAGAAATTTATCTTGGAATGTTATTTGAGACAGACTATGGCCCCGGGGTAGTCATAGTCTTTTGCTCCTTAGGGTATCGTCCGAGTAGTATTGTAAAGTAATTTTGTAAATAGCGTAGCTTGTATTTATGTCTTGTAACTTTTTAATGAATATAAAAAAATTGATACCAGATCAACTACAATACCGGACTTTGAAACTTGAAAGTGTTCTGTGGGGACTTGAGAATTCAAAATATAAAAGATCTAAAAATGTATGGCATTCATATCTTGGAAAGGTCATCAAATAAGTTTTTGCACCAAAATTCTTGTTTCAAAAATTGCTTTAACATAGAATCTTGTACAATCACATTCTTCTTAGCTAATCCTGTGAGTTTCAACTTCTACTAGTTTCAAGTTCGATTTCCTTTTTGCAAGCGCAATATTTACAAACTTTGCACTCTGCATGCGTTCCCTTTTCCGTTCTCTTTGTATACTGCTCCTCGTGATTAACATCTCATCTAGGATTGCAGAATGTCTTTTTTGCCGTGTCAAAACTGCAACGTAAAAAAGTGTGAAGACAGGACTTGCCTGACAAAGATATATAGCCTCCTCGTCTTCTTCTCCAAGGGGTTCTTCCAACCCATAGCCACAAATGCAGTCTTTCTATTTCCGTTTTTGTTGCTAGTTATTTATTCAAATATACCGGCCATGCTACCCTCTTTTCAAATGCGCCACCCACATCTAAAGAGAAAAGAGGTGCAAAATGATTAGAGCGTTGATCATAAGAAGAAAATCTTTCTAAGAATAAGTTGAATTTGCGAGACTTTTACGGGGTCACGGAGTAGAAGGTTTCGTTTCGCCTTTCTGTGTTCACAACCAGTGTCTACTAATCATTGCTCCTTTGTAATGTCACTGGCCTCCACAGCTGAAGGTTGACACTTTCACCTTCATCCCAAAACTGTATGAAACTTCATTCCAAAATGTCTTCAAATGTTCCGTCTTTAAAATAATGCTTTTCCTTTCAATATCCCATTCTCTGACCTAACTGACTTATGTCTTTCTTTATAAATTAAAGGAAGATGATCTCAGGTCAAACAAATTAAATAAAGACACGGCTAAATATACCAAAGTTATATTTAAAAGTGCCAAAATTTTATTAGTACCTGGTTTAGATAATAGCCAGAAACAACTGGCCCCTCAAACTTCTTTGCATCTACTCTCTTGGCTCTAAACAATACGTAAGAGTACTTGTGATTGTTCCAAAACATTATCTGAACTACAACCTCTTGCCGCTCAACCCATTGTCTACAAAACGACATGATTCGTGAAACTAAGCGTTGAACATTGAAAGAGGAAGGTGATTAAAGATAAAAACAGCCTAAGGAGCCTGAAAAGCGTTTATCAACGTCCAAATACCCTAGCCCAAGTGAAGAATGAAGACGTGAGGACAACTGAACGCATGAGATACTCGCAACTTTATCAGTGAAAGGGGCCTAGAAAGAATACAACGAAACAAATTGCTTGGCTACTTACCACCTCTCTCAGGTTAAAAGATGTTGTAACTCGTCCTGAAAAGCCTCAGCATACCTTTCAAACCGTCGTCCAGAATTCCCAACTATGCTCAAAGGAAGAAAGGAAATACTTAGCATCGAAAGCCAGAGGAAGCATAAGGCAAATCAAATATAACCACTAACGCTAGGTGTAGTCGCTCCTAATCATTGGTTGATTCGTAAAAATCGCATTACCCGTGGATATCTCGTCGAGATATGCCTATTCAATGCTGCTGCGTATGTAGTCAACAGGCTGAGGTCATACTAGAGCGTTGAACGGAGGACTGTCATCACAAATAACACAACAACCTAAGGCACCTGAAACGACGTTTCTCATCGCCCCTATGCCCCACTTCAAGGCGATGAATGGTGATGGAACACCATCATGCGAAACAGGTAGGAAACAAACTACCCAAGTTACTACCTATCACTATGATACATGTAGTTGCTCCAAATTATTGGTTTATTGGTAAAAACTCTCCCACTTGGTATCGCATAACCGTCCTACCATACCTATTCAATGTTCTTGTGTACTGACCGAGGGGCCATAGTCGGTACTAAACAATGAACTGGGGATTGTGATGACAAAAACACAATAACCTAAGGCACCTGAAACGACGTTTCTCATCGCCCCTATGTCCCACTTCAAGGCGATGAATGGTGATGGAACACCGTAATGCGAAACAGGTAGGAAACAAACTACCCAAACTAATACTTATAATAAGCAAAATAACAATATAAAAAAATGAAAGCGGCGCTAATGAGCAAAACCACTCACTGTTTTTCCGGATGAAAATTTTTCCAAAATTATCCATTTCCGTCCCTTGGAGTCCATCCTCGCCATCCGCCAACTGAACTAAAGACGAAAAAACAGGATGGATAAGATCAATAAGTGAGATGTTATAAAGGTGAAATATTTTCTGTATACTGTTTTCCGATTTACTTGTCAATGTACAGCCTTAGACCTGTCGAGATTCCTATTAACAGTGTTCAGACAGGACGGGCAATCGTCAGTACTTATCACTGAACAGCGAACCATAATTGCAAACAGGACAAGAACTTAGGCATCCTGAAACTGTGCTAATCATCGCCCTTTTCCCTTCGGAACAATGAATCGTGTGATATTACTGGCCCTGTCAAGTCATTTGTAAATAACGAAGCCTTTCTTTCAGTTTTGCAATTGCCTCTTAATAAAGAACCAAGCTTAGATTAGGCATAGCATATGCATTTAAAGAGCCACTGGTATCCTGTTCACTTTAATGACTGGCTTTTGATGCCAATTTGTTAGAATGTGTACTTGTCTTCCATCTAGCATTCAAGGAACAGCTCTGACATTAAAGGAACAGCCCTGGCATTCAAGGAAAAGCTTTGATATTCAATGAACAGCTCTGGCATTCAAGGAACAGCTCTGGCATTCACAGAACAGCTCTAGCATTCAAGGAACAGCTCTGGCATTCAAGGAACAGCTCTGACATTCAAGGAAAAGCACTGGCATTCAAGGAACAGCTCTGACATTCAATGAAAAGCTCTGTCATTCATGGAACAGCTCTGAAATTCACGGAATAGCTTTAGTATTCAAGGAACTGCTCTGGCATTCAAGGAACAGCTCTAGCATTCAACGAACAGCTCTGGCATTCAAGGAATAGCTCTGGCATTCAAGGAACAGCTTTGATATTTAATGGACAGATCTGGCATTCAAGGAACAGCTTTAGCATTCGTGAAGCAACTCTGGCATTCAAGGAACAGCTCTGGCATTCAAGGAACAGCTCTGACATTCAAGGAACAGCTCTGAAATTCAAGGAATAGCTCTGGCATTCAAGGAACAGCTCTGGCATTCAAGGAACAGCTCTGACATTCAAGGAACAGCTCTGGCATTCAAGGAACAGCTCTGACATTCAAGGAACAGCTCTGGCCTTCGCGAAGCAGCTCTGGCATTCAAGGAACAGCTCTGGCATTCGTGAAGCAACTCTGGCATTCAAGGAACAGCTTTAGCATTCAAGGAACTGCTCTAGCATTCGTGAAGCAACTCTGGCACTCAAGAAACAGCATTGACATTCAAGGAACAGCTCTAGCATTCAACGAACAGCTCTGGCATTCAAGGAATAGCTGTGGCATTCAAGGAACAGCTTTGATATTTAATGGACAGCTCTGGCATTCAAGGAACAGCTCTAACATTCAAGGAACAGCTCTGGCCTTCGCGAAGCAGCTCTGGCATTCAAGGAACAGCTCTGGCATTCGTGAAGCAACTCTGGCATTCAAGGAACAGCTTTAGCATTCAAGGAACAGCTCTGACATTCAAGGAACAGCTCTGACATTCAAGGAACAGCTCTGGCATTCACGGAACAGCTTTAGCATTCAAGGAACTGCTCTAGCATTCGTGAAGCAACTCTGGCACTCAAGAAACAGCATTGACATTCAAGGAACAGCTCTAGCATTCAACGAACAGCTCTGGCATTAAAGGAATAGCTGTGGCATTCAAGGAACAGCTTTGATATTTAATGGACAGATCTGGCATTCAAGGAACAGCTCTGGCATTCACGGAACAGCTCTTGCATTCAAGGAACAGCTCTGACATTCAAGGAACAGCTCTGACATTCAAGGAACAGCTCTGACATTCAAGGAATAGCTCTGGCATTCAAGGAACAGCTCTGACATTCAAGGAACAGCTCTGACATTCAAGGAACAGCTCTGACATTCAACGAACAGCTCTGGCATTCAAGGAACAGCTTTAGCATTCAAGGAACTGCTCTAGCATTCAAGGAACAGCTCTGACATTCAAGGAACAGCTCTGGCATTCAAGGAACAGCTCTGGCATTCAAGGAACAGCTCTGGCATTCATGGAATTGCTCTGGCATTCACGGAACAGCTTTAGCATTCAAGGAATAGCTCTGGCATTCAAGGAACAGCTCTGACATTCAAGGAACAGCTCTGACATTCAAGGAACAGCTCTGACATTCAAGGAACAGCTCTGGCCTTCGCGAAGCAGCTCTGGCATTCAAGGAACAGCTCTGGCATTCGTGAAGCAACTCTGGCATTCAAGGAACAGCTTTAGCATTCAAGGAACTGCTCTGACATTCAAGGAACAGCTCTGACATTCAAGGAACAGCTCTGGCATTCACGGAACAGCTTTAGCATTCAAGGAACTGCTCTAGCATTCGTGAAGCAACTCTGGCACTCAAGAAACAGCATTGACATTCAAGGAACAGCTCTAGCATTCAACGAACAGCTCTGGCATTCAAGGAATAGCTCTGGCATTCAAGGAACAGCTTTGATATTTAATGGACAGCTCTGGCATTCAAGGAACAGCTCTGACATTCAAGGAACAGCTCTGGCCTTCGCGAAGCAGCTCTGGCATTCAAGGAACAGCTCTGGCATTCGTGAAGCAACTCTGGCATTCAAGGAACAGCTTTAGCATTCAAGGAACAGCTCTGACATTCAAGGAACAGCTCTGACATTCAAGGAACAGCTCTGGCATTCACGGAACAGCTTTAGCATTCAAGGAACTGCTCTAGCATTCGTGAAGCAACTCTGGCACTCAAGAAACAGCATTGACATTCAAGGAACAGCTCTAGCATTCAACGAACAGCTCTGGCATTCAAGGAATAGCTGTGGCATTCAAGGAACAGCTTTGATATTTAATGGACAGATCTGGCATTCAAGGAACAGCTCTGGCATTCACGGAACAGCTCTTGCATTCAAGGAACAGCTCTGACATTCAAGGAACAGCTCTGACATTCAAGGAACAGCTCTGACATTCAAGGAACAGCTCTGACATTCAAGGAACAGCTCTGACATTCAAGGAACAGCTCTGACATTCACGAAACAGCTCTTGCATTCAAGGAACAGCTCTGGCATTCAAGGAATAGCTCTGGCATTCAAGGAACAGCTCTGACATTCAAGGAACAGCTCTGACATTCAAGGAACAGCTCTGACATTCAAGGAACAGCTCTGACATTCACGGAACAGCTTTAGCATTCAAGGAACTGCTCTAGCATTCAAGGAACAGCTCTGACATTCAAGGAACAGCTCTGGCATTCAAGGAACAGCTCTGGCATTCAAGGAACAGCTCTGGCATTCATGGAATTGCTCTGGCATTCACGGAACAGCTTTAGCATTCAAGGAATAGCTCTGGCATTCAAGGAACAGCTCTGACATTCAAGGAACAGCTCTGACATTCAAGGAACAGCTCTGACATTCACGGAACAGCTTTAGCATTCAAGGAATAGCTCTGGCATTCAAGGAACAGCTCTGACATTCAAGGAACAGCTCTGACATTCACGGAACAGCTTTAGCATTCAAGGAATAGCTCTGGCATTCAAGGAACAGCTCTGACATTCAAGGAACAGCTCTGACATTCAAGGAACAGCTCTGACATTCAAGGAATAGCTCTGACATTCACGGAACAGCTCTTGCATTCACGGAACAGCTCTTGCATTCAAGGAACAGCTCTGGCATTCAAGGAATAGCTCTGGCATTCAAGGAACAGCTCTGACATTCAAGAAACAGCTCTGACATTCAAGGAACAGCTCTGACATTCACGGAACAGCTTTAGCATTCAAGGAACTGCTCTAGCCTTCGCGAAGCAGCTCTGGCATTCAAGGAACAGCTCTGGCATTCAAGGAACGGATCTGACATTCCAGGAACAGCTCTGGCATTCAAGAAACAGCTCTGGCATGGTTTATCTAGTATTTCAAAGTGCCTATGCAGCGAATTTTCCATTCTAATACTTTGAAGAGATCTTCTGTATCCAGAATTGTCACTCTTATTCTAATACGAAAAACAGATTTCCTGTAAATTAAAGGATCTTTTTTTGAGTGTCACTTCTACTTCCCGCTGTGATGTCACTGTGATGAATCGACCTCGAGCATTCGGGTGTGTTAGCATTGCAAGAAAGGTCATTTCTGAGCGAACTACTGCAAACGGCAGACCTTCCGTTGCTAGAAGCTACGACAGAACTTGCTGTACGTATACCCAGATTACAGAAGATGTATCCCAGTTTTTAAATAAAGTTTGGCTTTAGAAAATACCAACCTATATTATTCAAAGACAAAATTGTTTTGGACCATCCCCTAGCCCTTTAAATAGTTGTTGCCAAAACTTTATCCTGGAAAGCTAAAAGATATTTTTAAAATACTGATTGAATGGTATATACGTTGTAAGTGGTGTAGTATAGAGACAAAATAAAAGGTTCTATTGGGATGAAATTAAGAATAAGATCATGTCCTTCATATCAGAAGGTCATGCCTCTGCTTTGACGAACTTCTAGCACCAGCAGCTTTGATTTGCCTGCTTTCTGCTTGTATACTCTCCCATTCTTATCTTTCAACAGAGGGCTTACATGGGATAGTACAATTTCCTCTGTAGTCAATCGCCTGGTAGTCTTTGTGATGTGTGATGTATTTTACTCTCATTATACTACCATCTAACATCAATATCCCAATAGCAGCTGGAACCTCGGAGCAGGTGCAACTATAACCACCGGTATTACAGCAAACAGTAAAAATCTGTTGCTAAAAGGACATCTCCATTACAATTTGATTACGTATCCAATTTAGTATCAAGATGACAAAGAATCAGCCATAATCTTCAAAAGTGAGGAACGTCGTCAAAGAAGGCTGTTGGTCTCTAGCATAGCCAAAAAGTACTTTTCCTCTTTTCTAAAGCACGTTTCTCAAGAAAGTTTCTTCTTGACAGTAGGTTTGTCGAGACAATTGCGTTATATTTGCTACCCAAGCAAGCTTCATGTCTGTTTGTATAACTCTTGACAAAATTGCTTCATCATTATACCTCTTGGCAAAATTGCCATATCTTTTCTGGACCATCAAAATGTTAAGGTTTGTACATGTTCATCTTTAAACTATGAAAAAAAAATTTAAGAAACATTTAGCACTAGAAACTAGTAAAAAATTAAAAAAACTTTTAGTACTAGGCACCAAGCTAGGCTTCCTATACAAAAGTATCATGTACAGTGTCCCTGGCTTCAAATGCACAAGCTAAGCCAATTTTTCATCTTTAGTTCTTTTTGGTCATACAATCAATGGACGCAGAAAACAATTGACTGCTGTGTCAAAATTGAGATTTAGCACAAAACTTTAATTTTAGTGATAAATATGATACCAACTCTTGTCAATTTCTAAGTTCGTTTTCCTAGCTTAGTCTCTTAGAGCTGATTATGAATAATTTTGTTCCTTGCTTTTTCTCTGATCGCGTACACATCAAGATGCGTGCAACTTCAAAATTTGATTTTGCATGTATAGAGATGAGTCTGAGTGGTTCCTTTCTTTAAACTATGAAGTTTCCATTTTCCCGGGAATACACGATCCCATTACCAAAGTGAATATTACGCGTCCAAAAATGGTGTTCGATATCAAACTAAGAAACAGGGCACTGTACAAGGAATTAGCGCATGAAAGTGGGCTTTTAATTCTGAAAAACATTTCAAATTTTTCACCCAATTCCTAACTTAGATGCGCACTAAGCAAGAGACCCAAATACGTAATCAACTTCAGTCTTTTGACTGATTCTTCTTATATTTGTGTACTTGAGTAGGTAAGAGTCTTGGTAGATAAATGAACAAATCTACAAAAAACCTAGATCGCCCTGGCAACTTAACAAAGTAAGTAGAATTAAGAAACGTGGCTTGCGAGTTCTGTGCTGAATACAGGATTTTGTAACAGTTATTAGTTATCGGCTTTGTAAAATGCAATTAACAACATTAGTAAATGTTGATGTAGTTATGCTGAAAGTAAAAATGAACAGAAATTTCGCTACTAAATTTGCTGCTTGACTGATGACAAGGACAATGTGAGGTATTGATGAGGATGAAGCAATGAAGGACATGCTTACATTGAAACAGTGGTTCTAATTATGAATAGCGATGGGTGCGAATTAAATGGGAGAGGAAATAAATTGTGACTGAAGTAGGTCTATTTAGGGGCGAATACAGAGAGAAGTTGACGGTCGCACAATCACAGGCAATGTAAACCCCCAGGGGCAAGGGTCGAAGGGGCAAAGCCCGTGACACCAGAAGATTCTATTGCAGTGTTAGTGCTCGAAAGGCTTTCAATTTAACCGTGTCTGATGGGTGGACCCAAAACATTTGATAAGCCAGCTCAGGGGAAAATGGCGTCCAGCTCTCATTATCAATATTCGCAATATTAAAATTTTTAATCTTCACCAAATCAACATTGGCTTGCAAAAGAGCAGTAACCTCGAGCAAGTGTCCTCAGCATTGAAGAAAAGCATAAGAAAACTGACTCTGTTCTCAGTTGAGAAAAAAGTTGTTCGAAGAGGATAAAATTCAGCAAAAGCAAAGGCTCTGAGTGCTACGGAGAGACTTCCATTCAGGAGGTTCACATTACCTGATGATACCCCTAGCATTAATTAATGAGACATCATAGTTAACAAGACTCTTCTATCACATTGGAAAAATCAAGAATCTCTGTTCACGTTCACCCTCGGTTGCAAAGAAAAGGAAGTCAGCATATCATTGCTGCGTACCAAATTGTAATGGGGATTTCATCATTTCCTGGCTGAGTAAAAAAGACAGAGATCTGAAAGCAAAGTGGCTTGTTAAAATTAAACGAAATGTGGGCTTTTTCTTCCCGGTAGGTCGACTTGAGTAAGTGAATGTAAATAAGTTCCATAATAGCTGACATTGATACAGTAAAAAAATTTGAAAATTGCTATTTTTAATTCATTTGCCATTTCAGTACAGGCCTTATTTCAAGGCTCAGTGATAACCAATTTGTGAAGTGAAAAACCAAAAATGTGCAGTTATAAATGGAAAATTGTGAAGTGACAAATTAGTTGAAACAGCAAAACAAAGAATTCATACGAAGAAAATAACAAAAAATAAGCACTCAGAACGTAATGGTAATAATATTCAGGGGCTATATATGCATTTATTGTGCTTTCATGTCATCATACAAAAAGAGAATATCATGAGCTTCCGGGGGCTATCCGCTCTGCCCCCTGTACCCGCTGGGTTGCTTTCAGTGCCCCCAAGACCCCGGTTATTGCATGCCTGCCTCTGCCACGCATCTTGCACAGCCTACCTCTAGAGGTAATCTTTTTATGAAGCCACCCTGATTGTGCAGTGATAAAATTTCCTTTAAGTAAGGTCTGTTTCAGTTGCATTTTAATTGGACAGCTGAGACATTGTCAAGGAGGAAGCTTATTCGACATTTTGATAGGTAATTTAGTTATTTTATTCGGTTTGATTTGGTTGAGTTTTTTTTTACTTTTCTTAACAAAATGCAAAATACACGACATACTACTAAGCCTCTGGAATACGAGAAAGCAGAGCAGAGCTGGAGCTCGTCCAATGCAACTGATTGATGGAATGTTCATGTTCTTGTGCGCCTGAAGCTAGGTCTTATTAAAAAAAGACTTGGCTTATCGCTTTAATCTGCACATATCAGCAGAAAGAGTTGTCATTTGGGCCAACTACCTTTACTTCTTTTTAGGAAGTCAAGCTATTTGGCCTCTCAAAGGAGGATGCCTAATAGTTTTCGCAAACATTATCCCTATACAAGAGTCATAATTGACTGTACTGCACTGAAATACATGTTCAAATTCCATCCTTATTATAACTTCAGTCACAGCTGTATTCATCATACAAATCCAACACGACATTGAAAGGCTTGATTGGGGTAGCACCTTATGGAGCAGTAACATTTGCTTCTTCACCTTACACAGGCTCCATTTCAAACAAGGAGATAGCAAGGTGTTGTGGAATTCCAGATCTGCTTGAGGAAGGTGATGCTGTGATGCTAAATATTCCGCCTTTTCTACCTAAAGAATAATAGGGAGAGCCTCCATTTCAACTTTACAGCAGATGAGGTGAAGGAAATAAAAGCAATTGTCAAACTGAGGATACGCGCAGAAAGAGCTATCAGAAGAATTAAAGAATTTTACTTTCTTGATTCAGATGTTCAACTATCGTCTTCTCGGTGTTCAATTCTCTTCTGAAGAATTTTAAGCGGTACTTTGCTTGAGTGACTGATAAGACTAATCGTTTGAAAGTTTTCACACAATTTACTATTACCTTTCTTATAAATGGTTAGAGGGATAGCCTCCGTCTATTGAGTTGGCCACTGAGCTTGGTTAAGCATTCGTTGCATATTCTCAGCATAACATCTACCATATCGTCACTTCCTGCTTTAATTAGTTCAGCTGACATGTTACCTAGTACAGGTGCCTTTCTTCTTGCGTTATCTGACTTAGTATTGGAGGTTCATCATCGTGATGCTTGCCAGTGTTCTCTTGCAGAATTGTCTTATTGAGATTTGAGCGTCCTGATTTTTCTTTTTCGTACCCAGTTTGAATTTAAAGGTCGTCATTAGCAAATCATGTCTGCACTAGAGAAAGTTCTTGTCTTTGCTATATTGATACTACTTTGCAGTCTTTTGAATACCAAGATATAATAAATTTGGTTGTGGATGTACGTACTTGCTATATTTCGGAAAATAAAAAATTCATACTTCTTCTTATGGAAGATCTCATTAATCTTTAATCCTCATTAATTAGAGCAAGGCAAGAGCTCGGCTACATCTGAACTAAATGTAGGTTAACAATGTCTGAAGTATACATACTTACCAACCCATCAAATTTTTATTTAAATTCTAGGGCAACACAACACAACACAACAGCATTTCTGAAGCCTTTATGTAGTTAAATATTTTCCGTTGCTAAATAGCAATTTTTTCTTGTCCATGAGAACTCGTTGGCTAAAACCTGGTTTTAAGAACAGTTTTAAGGTTTCTTGCTTGTATTTCTTTAATAAGAACCTTTTTAGTATTTAGTCTACAAAAGAAAAGTTCTCCTATGTGGATTTCTACGTTATAAAGGATTAGTACGTTTTGATAACACCAAGTGAGGTGGTGGGGGTAAGATCTCTAGTGGAGAAAAGGTTATCATGAGCAAAAGGAGAGCCGGATATATTAGGCCAATCACCGAAGTAGAGGAAATTTGAACGTAGAGGTTGAACAGCCCCAGAGTACTATGGTGCAATCGCGCAAAGGACGCGTATCCAACTTCCGCGGCATGACGTCACGCGTCGAAACATGAGGGGCTGCATTTCTTTGACCTTTTTTGTCAAATGTGGTGCGCATGCGCATGCAATACCCTCTGTGTCTTTTATATCTCTTTTCAAATATTGCGGAGGAGCTACACTTTGGAAATGGCGTCGCGAACTGCCAAGTGGTGAAATTACTTAATTGAAGTGGAGTGTACCTTTGTTTAAGAATGGTCTAAAGAATGCACAACACAGTATTCTTCATTTGCTGCTGCTGTTTCATATATTTTGTACCGGTTGTAGGAGAATGTAATCGTGCATCGAGTTGCCTGACTTGCTTTAATGAAACTTGTGGCAGGTCCTACGAGCCAGATAGTCCGCTTGTGTTATGCTCTCATTTGTAAGTAAAAGAATTCTTGATTCAACTCAGTTAGTTTGGTCATAAGATAGTTTCAGCGTACTGAGCCCTGAAATGCACAATAAACAATCCGGCGAAACTTAAGAATCGAGATTCTACAAAAAACAGTTTGCCTTTCATAGAAGGAATATATACTTGGCATTACGTAGTGCCCCAACCACTGTGATATGTAAAGCAACCAATCAATCTCTTATAACAGCTCATTATTGTAGCAACTTGATGCTTAAAATAAAGGAGGCTGGCTGAGACTACTCAAAAATGAAATACTAAGAAGGCTAGACCGGATAAAATAAAATCAAAGTGCCCCTTTTTAACTAACCTACGGACAAATTTTTATAGATAGCTCAAATTCAACGATAGAAATACAGCGCACAGCAGAAGGGAAATCTCTCGCGAAATTGCAAAGCATTGTAGCCAATCCCCTACCAGAGTACTACAGAGTAGTCCACCCCCTCTTGACTGTCCTGGTATTGGCAGAACCTCATTGGCACACGCTTTTTTTATAAGGAACCTACATGTAGAAGGTATAAATATTTAAAGAACTAATACGACTAAAATCGAAATCCCTTCCGAGGAACTTTCCGATTTGAAAATTTTTTATAACTGCAAGCATCAAAAGCTAAAAAGCCTGTTCCATTCATCTGCAGCCAATACTCGCATAGATTGTTTGCTATTCGTTTGTCAAGTGCTTTATTGAGTTGTTTCTGCATATTCTATCTCACCCCTCTCGCTATTAAGTTTTAAGGCTTATTGGTGTGCAGTGCAAATTAAGGAACTTTTAAGGAACTTGTGGTACTAAAATCTGATGACTTGGACTACGAATAAGGAACTTTTGGAACTAGGCCTTGTGGTAGGTTCCTTAAAAAAGAAAGCGTTTAGAAAAGCGTTACTAACCCTTGCCATTGGGTTAGGGATATTGTTCCAACTCTCTTGCTACATGCTGAATCTCCCTCATATTGTGTTTTTATTGATCCTCTTAGAGGAAGCTTGCACCAAAGTTTCTCATTCTTGCATATTTGCCTATTTGTAGTTAGTCTGTAGAGCTGATATGAGTTTTGAATTATTGCTGATCCTTTTAATGGAGTATTCTTGGATTCAAGCAATTTTATCTTCACATTGGGCAAAAATGGATCATACAATTGGAATCTTCATGTTGAAATTAGTCTATGCAAAAAGATTCAAAGTATTTGGGCCATTGAGCTGTAAATTAACCTATTTTAAAAGTCTAGCTTTAACTATACATTTAAATGGATTTTGCTGCTTGGCAAATTAGGGCCAAATCTCAAGAAATATTTAAATATTCAAAACAAAGTAACTCAAAATTGAATGGGTCCAAACAACATGAATTTAATTTAACTAGTATAAAATAAGTTCAAGTTGAAAATTTCAATTCTGATGTTCATTTTGAGAAAGAGCCATGGATACAGAGATACAAAACCAATGATGTCAACCCAAATCAGAGAAAAGTGATCCTATGACGTCAATCACACAGAATGATCACTGTCCTTAACAAAGGTTTCTTGATTAAGTAAAGTAACTGTTTTATGCTTCCGAGCACCTGTGACTGTTTGTGATATTTCAAGGAGACTTGATTGTGACAAGTGTCTTAAGTGTTTTACATATTGATAAGTTATTGTTATTTTTCAAAAGAGTTTTTCTTTTCTCAAGGCCAAGAGAGTTTATGTCATGTGATTTACCTCTTGATCTTGGTAAAAATGAAACAAGAAGAAACATTCTTGGTTATGGCTGTACGGAGGTATATGAAAAAAGTTGGTTTATGTTTGAGTGTCCAATAACCCTAACATTCTCATGTAGTTTTATGCATTATTTCCAAAAAGAAGTATACCAGGTTAGAGGAGCGATTAGTTTGACCACTGCCATCATTGCTATGGAAGTTCTGTCTAATCCCAGAATAACAAAAAAAAGCTTCCTTTTAGACAAGCACTCATGTCCAATGTGTCTATTGTATCTTCAATGAAATAAGAGAAACAGTGGTTATATATAATAGTGTTGTAAATGCTTATATAACAATGCTTAATTTCAAGATGCATACAGTTCATTGCTCAAAATCAAAGCAATTAAATTTATGTCTTCTTGGAACAAAAGGTACTAGCTTTACAACCAATTTTGCCTCACTCTGTACTTTTCTCCAGCTTTTGATTTTTCTTAATTAAGCTTAGTTATGATTTTGGTCAAGGTCTTGTCTTTTATGTATATATTATAAAGCAGTCAAAGGTTTTTTCTCAGCTACCTAGCTTACTGACTGTTTACTTAAGTTGAGCTCATTTAGTTTTCAATTCTTGATTAATATTTTTATGAATTACCTTAGTAATTGACTGGAAACCAAGATAAAATTGTTAACGTAACTTTGAGTAAATGAGTTACTACCATCTGAAACAGTTCTGTGAAAGTTCCAACACAGTTCTTTGCAACTTAACCAGTTCCTCCTGTAGACTTTCATTTTCTGGAGCAGACTGTTATTTCAACCTCATTTTCATCCATGTATTTTATTTGAATTTTACCTATTTGCTGCATGTTTGTTTATAGTTTGGCGGGTCAAAGTTTGAAGATGTCCAGCAAACACCAGTATTGTGTACAGCTTTTGCAGAAATAGAGTGTTTTGGAAACAGAACATTTCTTGCTGGAATGCATCCATGTATAAAGTAAGTATTTGAGCAGATGAAACAAGCTTCTGTTTTATTTCATTTTATTCTTTTATTGAACTCAAACTGCCCGTTATGGCCATGAAGATTACGTTTTTAAAAGGTTCCTTCAGCATCAGTTGAAGCACAGTGTTTGCAAACATTTCCAGAACTAGCTAGTAAAATTAAATTAAATTGTAGACAGAAGTGAATTTCCCAGAGAGAAACAGCTAGTTCCATCATCCTGGTATCGCAAGCAATTTTTTCTAACTGAAACGTTTTGGTGCTACAGGCAAGCGTGTCGTTTACTGCTGGACAACCGAGTGTCTACCGTAAGGGCGAGGAAAAGTTTAAAGGTATTTCAAACACGTGCCATGGGAGTCATTATAATTGCCTGCGATTACGGGACGATGGAAAATGGCAGCATGTAACCTTACTGCACCTACGACTATATGGAAACCCGGCTTAATCGCCAAAGGACGCATTGGGCGTTCACTTTAGGGGGTGGAAAACTGGAAATTTTCGGATAAAACTATGATTCTAAGACAAGAATTTTCTCATTACATTCAATGGAGACAGTTTAAACTACACATGCTGCATATATTGCAGGACTTGCTACTAAAATATAGCTAATGGATCAAGCAAACATGAAAGAAATAATAGGCGAAAACGGACTTTTCCAATTACTCGAAGCAACTATATTTTGTAATATACCTTCAAGCTCAGCAATAGCCTATATTCTAACAAAACTTGCCAAGTATAAATTGCCCTTAACAAAACTAGAACTAGTTAAAGATTTACCCAAGACCGCGGAGCGTGATAAAAGTGAGGGGGCCGGTGACGGATAAATTTTGTGGAACAACGGCGTAGGGTGGTGGCGCGAATTTTAAAGCGCGGAATCAGAAGTAGTTGAAAAGTTCCCAAAAGTCGGCCACCTAATTAAGTGACGGATGCTTTGATACCCTTTAAACATTCACTTTCCCCAGGTAGCCTTTCTAATTTATCAATGTTGTTAATAAAATGCAGGTTTAAAGTTTCTTTTGCCGACAGGTGCTTTTTCAGGGGGGTGTCATATCGCTCAGCATCGCAACGGCCCTGCTGGTCATACCCATGAAAGATGAAACATTCCCTCACTAGGGGGTGCAATAGCAAAATTCTCATATAGAAATGAATACCCAAGATTAATTGATAATAACATGGTTGAGAAGCTTTTCAACTTAACGTAATGAATGGCAATATGGTTTACGTTTTGATCTTTCCTGACAACTTGTTTCAATAAGCTTTGTGCTTTGAATTTCTTAAGCCCATCAATTCAGTTATGCAGTTACAAAACAAAGTTAAGCAAATTAGATTGTTCATATTGAACTGACGAATCCTTCAGATGCAAAGTTTTAAGACGCCTTCTCAATGCATCTAGGTAAGAATTAATTGACATAAAACACTTTCAGTTTGATCAAATTTCCTTCACTCCATTCCCCCTCCTTCTCAATCTTTATCATTTTAAGTTCCTTTACTGTCCAGATGACCAATTGTGCCCTTTGGCAGCCACCATCTCCCCCTGCACCTGACGCCAGTAGTTGTGACATCATCGGACCTTCTCTTACCATTCCCTCTTTTGAAAGAAAGAAGGAGCTGGGAGTATCTTACCCTGGGTTGCAGGCACACTTTATATAAAATGATAAAGTCTGGTCTAGTGCGCCCCATTCTCGTTCTGGTGTGCTCATATTAACCAATCAGGAGCGAGTGAACAGATTTCTGTACGTTCAAAGGTCACAGGTAAACAATAAACGTAGCTCTGGTGTAAAACATTGAACAAACAGAACGGAACACAACTAACGATGGCTACCGTATCGTAATGATACAGAACATGCTCAAATCAGGACATGCTCAAATCAGGACATGCTCAAATTAGGACATGCTCAAATCAGGACATGCTCAAATCAGGACATGCTCAAATCAGGACATGCTCAAATCAGGACATGCTCAAATCAGGACATGCTCAAATCAGGACATGCTCAAATGAGGACATGCTCAAATCAGGGCATGCTCAAATCAGAACATGCTCAAATGAGGACATGCTCAAATCAGGACATGCTCAAATCAGGACATGCTCAAATCAGGACATGCTCAAATCAAGACATGCTCAAATCAGAACATGCTCAAATCAGGACATGCCCAAATCAGGACATGCTCAAATGAGGACATGCTCAAATAAGGACATGCTCAAATCAGGACATGCTCAAATCAGGACATGCTCAAATCAGAACATGCTCAAATAAGGACATGCTCAAATCAGGACATGCTCAAATCAAGACATGCTCAAATCAGGACATGCTCAAATCAGGACATGCTCAAATCAGAACATGCTCAAATAAGGACATGCTCAAATCAGGACATGCTCAAATCAGGACATGCTCAAATCAGGACATGCTCAAATCAGAACATGCTCAAATCAGGACATGCTCAAATCAGGACATGCTCAAATCAGGACATGCTCAAATCAGAACATGCTCAAATCAGGACATGCTCAAATCAGAACATGCTCAAATGAGGACATGCTCAAATCAGGACATGCTCAAAGTGGGGCTGCGCCACGATGATTTGTTTGTTTGCATTGGATTAATGTGCTTCGTTTTGGGCTAGTTTGCCAAGAAAGATTCTTCGACTATTGCTCACGCTTGTAAAACATACAGAATATTGTTTTCAAGAATATCTTATTCGAGAAGTGGCGAAGTTACACGTATAAGCAAAGAACCCAACATGACAAGCCCTGATACAAAGCACCTTGAGGACTTTCTTGAGCTATCTTGTGGCGAACTCAAGTTCTCTTTGCAACATAGAGCTATTCCTGTTGGTGGAATACATTCCGATCTAGCAGCACGGACTCTAGTAGCGTTTGAACAAACATCTCCATTAAAGAGTCGGCAGAAGACTTGGCAAAAGCACTACGGCATGAATGCACCATACTGCTACAATCTTTCCGCATTCAACAAGATCCATAAAAGGTCAATGAATGGAGCACTGACCAGGTGGTCAAAAGTTGATGTTGGAAACAAATTTTCCTATAAGGTCAGGAAAGCATACTCACACTTCAAAAGTGTTCATAAAGTTGTGTCTTCGACAACACCAACTGGGGGCATCATATTGCTTTCCTCAGCAACTCCATCAACAAAAATAGGAGCACAAGCACATAAAGTCTGGATTGTTTGTAAACCTACAGGAGATATCCAATGTGGCTATTGTAGCTGTACAGCATGATATAGTAAATGCAGCAACCATCTTATTGCTGTTTGAGGCAATTTGGGCTAACCTCACTTTATATTCACAGTATCTACAAAATGTCTATTGCTGTTGTCTATAGACCACCCGATCATAGAGGTTTCTTCACATTATTCGACAAGCACACAATAATTGAGAACGAAAAAGAAAAACACCTGATAATAGGGGACCTGAATAGTGACCTACTGGACAAAACGAACACAAATGGGAAAAAGCTGAATTGAATATTGAAAAGCCAGCACCTCCAAAACATCGTAAAAGATCCTACCAGAATCACAGAGGACACAAAACCCTGATAGATATACTGCTAGTTAGCAATCCAGACAAGGTTGAACGATCAGGCGTATTTGACGTGGGTATCGCCGATCATAGAATGACATATTCCATCTTAAAGTATCAAAGGAAAAAGGTATCTCCTGTAATAGAAGTGGTAACTGACAAGAAAGAGTTTGACACAGAGAAGTTTAGGAATATGATGCAGAGAGTCCCCTGGCATACATGCAACAATTTCGATGATACTGCTGGTAATCTATGGGTGTGACTAATGAGTATATACTAAAGAGAAAGGCAAAGATCAGGGCCAAATCCCTTCCCTGGATGGACAGCACGATACGAAAGTTAATGAATCAACAGTATAGCTTATTGAAAAAGGCAAATAAAATGTAAGCTCGCAAATTGAGGAATTGGGTCTCATTAAAACGTTAGTTCACAGGGCGCTGATGATTTGCTCTAAAACCAGGCTCACTTCTGAACTTGCTAAAATAAAACGTATCGTAATTGATAATGGCTACCAAGGTGATGTCATATCGAAGTTTTTCAAGCAAAAAATTGCCAGTTTCATTTCTGACAAGCATTTTGGACCTGAAAAGTGCCCTGTTTACCTCAAATTACTTTGGATTGGTGACGTTTCTCTAAAATTTGAAAATCAAATAAAGACAGCCTTCAATTTCTGCTATTCAGCTGTGAATCTTAGTGTGGTCTATAATGCTAAGATCATGTTTCCCTCCACCCAAAAGGATTGCGTTCCTGCCCTTAAAAAAGTTTAGTCGTATACGAATTTTTTTGCCGATGTGAAGCTCGGTATGTAGGACGCACTACTCAAAGATTGGAGGATCGGATAAAGCAGCATGTTCCTACGAGCATAAGAACCAAAACCTCTGCAGAAAGAGAGCAGCCGCGTCGAAATTGTAAAAGACGCAATGCCCAAATTAATTGCGATTCGGCTATAGGGCAACATCTTTTGGAAAATCCAGATTGCGCCAAAACATACAATGACGAAAATTTTCATATAACTGGGCAAGCTACAATTATGGACAAAAGTTTTTGTGCTCACTTTAAAATCGATAGTGGTTTAGATTTTTATGTTTTCCTTCAAATTTTCACCCCCTCTCCCCACCAGCAATGTTGCGTATGGAAGGCACACTGATTTACAACTTGCGACATTATACTGGGGGAGAGGGGGCGGGGTTATTAGGAATTTTTGTGAAAATGACTGGAGTTCCAATATATTTTGTCCAGGGTTGTAGGTCGTTATTCCACCTAGCTGTTTTGGAGTCTATCTATATTTCAATGGAAAACCCAATTCTTTGTAGACAAAAAGAGTTCGTCTTTTCCCTTGGGCTCATCTGAAAGTTAGGTGTTAAGTAACGCTGATTGGTCAATCATAACCAATCACGCGCTCTTCTTATCAACCTCTAGTGTTCTCGATCCGCAACTGGCTATTTATTCTGTCAGCTTTTGGTTATTTTCCGATGTTTGCATACTCTGAAAAAGTACTTTGAGTATGCAAAAACTAGTTCCGCTTTTTCTTGCCATTGTGAAGTTTTGTACCGCAAAGCACTTGTTCACAGGTTTTAAATGAGATAAATTAGATTAGGTTTTAAGTTACATTATGTGTTTATGTATTTACGTAATGAAATTGAATATGCAAATCAGCATAGCTTACGAAACCCATCATGTACTGATGTGGCTTGCTGTTGGAATTTATCATCCAAGAATGATATAGGGCCTACCAGAATTAGAGATATGAACTTACAAGAACAAAAACTGGGAGGGCCAGCAGCTGCACACCTAGTTTCCGTGTGGGCATTCTTTGATTCCACCAGCATCATCCAGGGTCCCTGAAACCGGATAGCTTTTGTCTTTCCATTATGCACGAACTGTAGCGTTGATGTTAACATTTGTGATTTTAAATTGTAAGATGAAGTCTTTCTTGAACTTCAGCTCTTCCTTTTTAGCAGCATTTGCATCGTAAGCATGACTAAAACTCAAAATAGCTATCGTGATGATTTCTGTTTCCATTTTCTCCAAAACCAGGCCTAGCCACAGAGTCGCACACGAAGTGGTTTAAACAGAACTTGAATATTGCTTGTAAATAAATTTGAAAAAAACAAACGATATGATTAAAAGGTCTTTAATTTTCTTAATAGCTCCAATTTCTAGAAGATCCAGAGTGCCACTAATGAAGTATTCGAATCGAACAAAGTTAAAAGTCGTGAGTGTAAACAATAGTACTAAATTGGTTGCTACTGTAAAGCTCCTTTGAATGAACTTATAAAGAAAGAAATCCCTTTCAAGTGAACAGAAAAACATCAGACTACTTTGATTTCGACTGATGTTCAAATGTTGTTTGCTTTGGCTTCTGTAGTTTCATCATTTCGTTTAGGTGGCATCTTTCGAGGTGAGACCGTTCGACAATGTGGCCTATCGTGAGTTTGGGACAGCCCTGAAGTCACTGTGTAAAATAGCTAAAAATTCATAACTAAGAATTATATGTATTACCTTGTCCCAAAGCCGAAAGAATCAGCAAGTGGGTTTTTGAAAGCAATCTGGGCTGAAATTTAGCTAAAGTAAGACACCTTCATAAGGTCCTTCCTTATACCCTTGACGAACATTTAATATTTTACGAATATTTTCAAAGTCCTCTCGCCTTCATAAAGCTTATGAAGAGAAATTCCATTGCAATTTTATGGCCCTGAATTTCCCAACATCACATCGTTTCGGCATTGTCTGCACTGTCTCTGTAAGAAAGCTTCTAAGTCGTGCCGGACAGATTGACGCTCTGTAGCACTGCAGATAGGATAAGTCATTTCAGAATCAAGGTTCGGTAACAGTTCGACCACAGTACAAAAATCAGCGACTTTCTGACCGGAAAACCATTCAATATTTGTAATTGAAGCAATGGCGGCTCCAGGCCATGAAAAGTTGAAAAGACGAGACGGGTGCCAGAGGGTCGCGCTGTCCTTACCGCAAAAAACATTTTTTTCCGTGGAAAATTACTCTTGTTTCCCAAAGTGCAATTAGAAAGGTGTTCAAAGGGGCATAGAAACATAAAGCTAACATATCGCTTTCATGGTGTGTTTTTGATTTTAAGGTCAAATTGATATTTATCGATGGCACTTCTAACAGTCAATGTCAGCATATATGCAAAAAAATTGTTAACAATTTGAAAATGGGGGAAAAGTCACTTGTCAGCAAGGTCTGCACGCAGGCTTCATAACGATGTTATGAAGAAATCCGTCTTTTATTGGTTCTTATCTTTGAGTATCTTTTGCCACAATATAAGTTTGTAGATTCTTATTTTTCTATGTTCTTGTTTGCGGGGTTTTACCGTACCCAAGGCTGCTAAAGAGCCCATGTAGCCTGGTGACTAGCCCATGTGGCCTAGTGACTAGCCCATGTAGCCTGGTGACTAGCACATGTAGCCTGGTGACTAACCCATGTGGCCTTGTAACTAGCCCATGTGGCCTAGTGACTAGCCCATGTGGCCTGGTAACTAGCCCATGTTTCTTGGTGATGATCCCATGAGCTGCCAACTTTTTAAAAGGCCTATCACAGTAGACTATTGTTTACACACGTCCCCCTCTTCAATCGCAAGCAGTGTGGTCGAGGGAAAAAGTTTCATCTGTGCTCCAGTAACATCAGGCCTATCTCATTTGCCTCACCGTAAAGTGTAGGTGCCAAAATATTGTGGGGCTGGTCCGTAAATTTTTTGGATTGTCGATGGGTGTTCACCTTGACTTGATCTTTTAAACATTATTTAATTAAATAATTCTATATTTCAAGGACATATTTCGATAGAAAACATTAGGGATGGCACATGGAAGGATTGCAGTTGCTCGTAATTGACAAGATCATATTGATCAAATAGTCAGAATTTGCAATACACATCTGTAGAATAAGTCATACATTGTCTTCTACGAGTTGAATCCTGGTCGGTAAATTCACCGGTTTACACCTTGTTTGTTGGCGTGTGAAGTTCGGTCGTTAGCTGTGGTTGCTGGTTCGGTGTTGTGAGTTTATTGAATTGCACTAGATGGTCATTGGATCTCTCATCTGTAAGACCAGGGACCAGACTCGGTACATCATTGATTTTAGGGACACTAAGCAAGTGCCAAGGATGACACTGACCTATTGAAGTTAGTTAGTGTAATGTATTTTTTGGTGGAGTATGTTTTGTGTACGTTTTGTTTGCAACAGTATGGTGCTGAAGAAAATTATCTTAATCAACGTTGTGATATTCGATCGATGCGATCACTTGTGCCGTATCTTGTTGACATTAGCCCTGTCCTCACTACACTAACTAACCCAGGTTCGTCCAAGGTTAAATTTAGCCGGTTAAATAGGGCGAACCCTGTTTGTCCACACTTGATTTTTGTTATGTGGACACAAAGCCGGGGCGAACCCAGGTTAGCTGTTGCTACGCATGCGTAGTTAAATTACAACGACAACAACAACAACGATAACAAAACAAATTTTCCACAAACACGATCAAGATGGAAGTTGCCGAAGTCGCTGTTTATTGTATTTGTCCAAAATGTTTTTCCTGGCAATGCATTTTATTTTTCGACGCGCAAAATGAAAACACATACAAATATGCGCATGCGTTAAAAAAAACTAAACCAGGTTCGCCCCAGGTTTTGTGTCCACACTAGAAATTCAGAACACTAACCTAGGTCGAACCCAGGTTAGTTGTGTCCACACTACAAAATCTAACCTGGGTTAGCTAAAACCTGGGGTGAACCTGGGTTAGTTTGTGTAGTGTGGACAGGGCTATTGATCTTTTACTGTCAAACAAAGGAACGTGCCCACTGGGTTGAATTTAGACTATAAAAAATTTAGACTAAAAAAGAAAATCAAGTAATTTGAAGTTGGCAATTATTTTTCTAGGTACTCTGGACATTACTTTGTAACGACCCTCCTGTACTCAGTGGTCTTGGGATTCCTTGGCGTCGATAGATTCTGCTTGGGGCACACTGGATCAGCGGTTGGCAAGTTATTGACGTTAGGGGGCGTTGGGGTTTGGTGGTTCGTCGATATAATATTGTTAGTCTTGGGAAAATTAAACCCTTATGATGGCAGTAGCTGGAATCAATATTATTAACCTTTTTAATTAACTTCATTGAAAAGGAAGCAACATTAATGTTACTTTGACATGTTGAAAAGCTTACAAGGTTTATCAAAATGATGCTGATTTATTTAATGCTAATGATATTCTATTATTATTTTCAATTTAGCAATGGATATTATTGAGACTAAAGGAGAATTTAAACTAGAGTATTAGAACCTTGTAAAACTTTTTAGCGAGGCAAGTCAAACCATACTCATTAGCAATGAAGTGATTTTTACTCTTGAGATTTTGTCGCGCAATCGCTGCAAGGACGTCAGTAGATTTAGGTGCGTAAACAGTGGGGCGATTACAAGGGAACAGTAGCTCGACAAAGTTCCTGGCTCGCTACGCGTCATCTTGGTAATATGGGCAGGGAGTATCCCGCGAGCAGCGATTCTCGAATAGCTACAATCTTCAGATCGATAAGGCTTTATTCAGACTGCTCATTCAGAACATTCCATTCGCGCATCCGTCACTTCCTTGATAATAGTATCACCCGTACTTTCATTTGGAAGACCAGCATAACTTCTGGACCAGTTGTTATTTTCTCATTCGTTTTAACCAGATGCTTTTCTCAGCATAGATTCTCATTATGGGTATGATTGTTTGGACAAACACCAAAGAAAAGGTTGATTGGTCTGATTAGATAACGTCACCCACAGGGGCCGCGCCACGCGGTGGACTGGGCTGGACATGTCCACCCATTTTTTTTTAAAGATCAATTTTCTAATTTTCCCAAAACTGGATTAAGAACAGGAGAGAAGGTGTATATTCTTTTCTTTAAAATCGGAACTTTTTCTTTCATTATAGTGATTTTTAATTACGGTTCTTCTTCAGTTCTCAACTGACATAGTATCATCACTGTCCGATTCATGCAAAGGATTTATGCCGCCTATTTACATTGTCATTTTAACGTTGCTTTTGGTGGAAAATAGGTTGGAATCAAGTGGTGTATAATTTTTCGATAAAAATTCTATTTGAAGCGGGCCATAGATGCAAACTTTAGAAATGACACAAAATGTATCCTTAACATCAGTTTTTAGAATACAGTACGGCTAAATAGCATAGATCCTTCCCCTTATTTGCATAAAACTATGGGATACGTTTGAGGGTTGAAAGGTTAAATGAAAGTAATGGTTTGAAAAATAAAAGTTAATGATAGAACGTTAATAGATATTAGCCGATGATTATTCTTTCTTGAGAGAATCCTTGTTGTTTCCAACCACCATTTTATTCTTCAAAAATGCTTCTCATCAAGTAGGCTCATATCCGAATACCTCCAGCATATGGACTTGGTCATAGCCCTCTTGGGCATAGATTCCTTCAAAAGCGCTCTCCTTGAATTCTGAAGTTATGAAGGAAGTTCTGTAGAATTTGTGGGTGAAGCAGAAAGCTAAATCTTCTATTGGATAGATTTGAAAGCGAGGTCAATGAAACGTCAGAAAAGCGTCCGAGGACAATTCTAGCACATATCCGCGATGAGGCTACGTTGCTGCCTGACGAGGGTCTTGTAGTTGCGACTCACACCACGCAAGATCACAGTGAATCACCTTCCAAGAAATTAATCTTGGTGCCAATGCTAGACCGTTTTCTAGGTGACATTGAAAAGAGACAGTCGGCTGATGCTTGCAAAATATTATCACTTTACACTGTTTTCCATCCCAATAACTTTCATTATCAAAACTTTACCTTCACCTATCACCTTCCAAGAAATTAATCTTGGTGCCAATGCTGGACCGTTTTCTAAGTGACATTGAAAAGAGACAGTCGGCTGATGCTTGCAAAATATTATCACTTTCCACTTTATTCCATCCCAATAACTTTCATTATCAAAACTTCACCTTCACCTATCACCTTCCAAGAAATTAATCTTGCCAATGCTGAACCGTTTTCTAAGTGACATTGAAAAGAGACAGTCGGCTGATGCTTGCAAAATATTATCACTTTACACTTTATTCCATCCCAATAACTTTCATTATCAAAACTTCACCTTCACCTATCACCTTCCAAGAAATTAATCTTGCCAATGCTGAACCGTTTTCTAAGTGACATTGAAAAGAGACAGTCGGCTGATGCTTGCAAAATATTATCACTACACTGTATTCCATCCCAATAACTTTCATTATCAAAACTTCACCTTCACCTATCACCTTCCAAGAAATTAATCTTGGTGCCAATGCTGGACCGTTTTCTAAGTGACATTGAAAAGAGACAGTCGGCTGATGCTTGCAAAATATTATCACTTTCCACTTTATTCCATCCCAATAACTTTCATTATCAAAACTTCACCTTCACCTATCACCTTCCAAGAAATTAATCTTGGTGCCAATGCTGGACCGTTTTCTAAGTGACATTGAAAAGAGACAGTCGGCTGATGCTTGCAAAATATTATCACTTTCCACTTTATTCCATCCCAATAACTTTCATTATCAAAACTTCACCTTCACCAATCACCTTCCAAGAAATTAATCTTGCCAATGCTGAACCGTTTTCCAAGTGACATTGAAAAGAGACAGTCGGCTGATGCTTGCAAAATATTATCACTTTACACTTTATTCCATCCCAATAACTTTCATTATCAAAACTTCACCTTCACCTATCACCTTCCAAGAAATTAATCTTGCCAATGCTGAACCGTTTTCTAAGTGACATTGAAAAGAGACAGTCGGCTGATGCTTGCAAAATATTATCACTTTACACTGTTTTCCATCCCAATAACTTTCATTATCAAAACTTCACCTTCACCTATCACCTTCCAAGAAATTAATCTTGGTGCCAATGCTGGACCGTTTTCTAAGTGACATTGAAAAGAGACAGTCGGCTGATGCTTGCAAAATATTATCACTTTACACTGTTTTCCATCCCAATAACTTTCATTATCAAAACTTCACCTTCACCTATCACCTTCCAAGAAATTAATCTTGGTGCCAATGCTGGACCGTTTTCTAAGTGACATTGAAAAGAGACAGTCGGCTGATGCTTGCAAAATATTATCACTTTCCACTTTATTCCATCCCAATAACTTTCATTATCAAAACTTCACCTTCACCTATCACCTTCCAAGAAATTAATCTTGCCAATGCTGAACCGTTTTCTAAGTGACATTGAAAAGAGACAGTCGGCTGATGCTTGCAAAATATTATCACTTTACACTTTATTCCATCCCAATAACTTTCATTATCAAAACTTCACCTTCACCTATCACCTTCCAAGAAATTAATCTTGCCAATGCTGAACCGTTTCCTAAGTGACATTGAAAAGAGACAGTCGGCTGATGCTTGCAAAATATTATCACTACACTGTATTCCATCCCAATAACTTTCATTATCAAAACTTAACCTTCACCTATCACCTTCCAAGAAATTAATCTTGGTGCCAATGCTGGACCGTTTTCTAAGTGACATTGAAAAGAGACAGTCGGCTGATGCTTGCAAAATATTGTCACTTTACACTGTATTCCATCCCAATAACTTTCATTATCAAAACTTAACCTTCACCTATCACCTTCCAAGAAATTAATCTTGGTGCCAATGCTGGACCGTTTTCTAAGTGACATTGAAAAGAGACAGTCGGCTGATGCTTGCAAAATATTGTCACTTTACACTGTATTCCATCCCAATAACTTTCATTATCAAAGCTTCACCTATCACCTTCCAAGAAATTAATCTTGGTGCCAATGCTGGACCGTTTTCTAAGTGACATTGAAAAGAGACAGTCGGCTGATGCTTGCAAAATATTATCACTTTCCACTTTATTCCATCCCAATAACTTTCATTATCAAAACTTCACCTTCACCTATCACCTTCCAAGAAATTAATCTTGCCAATGCTGAACCGTTTTCTAAGTGACATTGAAAAGAGACAGTCGGCTGATGCTTGCAAAATATTATCACTTTCCACTTTATTCCATCCCAATAACTTTCATTATCAAAACTTCACCTTCACCTATCACCTTCCAAGAAATTAATCTTGCCAATGCTGAACCGTTTTCTAGGTGACATTGAAAAGAGACAGTCGGCTGATGCTTGCAAAATATTATCACTTTACACTGTTTTCCATCCCAATAACTTTCATTATCAAAACTTCACCTTCACCTATCACCTTCCAAGAAATTAATCTTGGTGCCAATGCTGAACCGTTTTCTAAGTGACATTGAAAAGAGACAGTCGGCTGATGCTTGCAAAATATTGTCACTTTACACTGTATTCCATCCCAATAACTTTCAATACAAACTTCACCTTCATCTATCACCTTCCAAGAAATTAATCTTGGTGCCAATGCTGGACCGTTTTCTAAGTGACATTGAAAAGAGACAGTCGGCTGATGCTTGCAAAATATTATCACTTTCCACTTTATTCCATCCCAATAACTTTCATTATCAAAACTTCACCTTCACCTATCACCTTCCAAGAAATTAATCTTGCCAATGCTGAACCGTTTTCTAAGTGACATTGAAAAGAGACAGTCGGCTGATGCTTGCAAAATATTATCACTTTCACTTTATTCCATCCCAATAACTTTCATTATCAAAACTTCACCTTCACCTATCACCTTCCAAGAAATTAATCTTGCCAATGCTGAACCGTTTTCTAAGTGACATTGAAAAGAGACAGTCGGCTGATGCTTGCAAAATATTATCACTTTCCACTTTATTCCATCCCAATAACTTTCATTATCAAAACTTCACCTTCACCTATCACCTTCCAAGAAATTAATCTTGCCAATGCTGAACCGTTTTCTAAGTGACATTGAAAAGAGACAGTCGGCTGATGCTTGCAAAATATTATCACTTTACACTTTTTCCATCCCAATAACTTTCATTATCAAAACTTCACCTTCACCTATCACCTTCCAAGAAATTAATCTTGCCAATGCTGAACCGTTTTCTAAGTGACATTGAAAAGAGACAGTCGGCTGATGCTTGCAAAATATATCACTTTACACTATTCCATCCCAATAACTTTCATTATCAAAACTTCACCTTCACCTATCACCTTCCAAGAAATTAATCTTGCCAATGCTGGACCGTTTTCTAAGTGACATTGAAAAGAGACAGTCGGCTGATGCTTGCAAAATATTATCACTTTCACTTTTTCCATCCCAATAACTTTCATTATCAAAACTTCACCTTCACCTATCACCTTCCAAGAAATTAATCTTGCCAATGCTGAACCGTTTTCTAAGTGACATTGAAAAGAGACAGTCGGCTGATGCTTGCAAAATATTATCACTTTACACTGTATTTCATCCCAATAACTTTCATTATCAAAACTTCACCTTCACCTATCACCTTCCAAGAAATTAATCTTGGTGCCAATGCTGGACCGTTTTCTAAGTGACATTGAAAAGAGACAGTCGGCTGATGCTTGCAAATATTATCACTTTCACTTTATTCCATCCCAATAACTTTCATTATCAAAATTCACCTTCACCTATCACCTTCCAAGAAATTAATCTTGCCAATGCTGAACCGTTTTCTAAGTGACATTGAAAAGAGACAGTCGGCTGATGCTTGCAAAATATTATCACTTTACACTTATTCCATCCCAATAACTTTCATTATCAAAACTTCACCTTCACCTATCACCTTCCAAGAAATTAATCTTGCCAATGCTGAACCGTTTTCTAAGTGACATTGAAAAGAGACAGTCGGCTGATGCTTGCAAAATATTATCACTTTCACTTTATTCCATCCCAATAACTTTCATTATCAAAACTTCACCTTCACCTATCACCTTCCAAGAAATTAATCTTGCCAATGCTGAACCGTTTTCTAAGTGACATTGAAAAGAGACAGTCGGCTGATGCTTGCAAAATATTATCACTTTACACTGTTATTCCATCCCAATAACTTTCATTATCAAAACTTCACCTTCACCTATCACCTTCCAAGAAATTAATCTTGGTGCCAATGCTGACCGTTTTCTAAGTGACATTGAAAAGAGACAGTCGGCTGATGCTTGCAAAATATTATCACTTTACACTGTTTTCCATCCCAATAATTTCATTATCAAAACTTCACCTTCACCTATCACCTTCCAAGAAATTAATCTTGGTGCCAATGCTGGACCGTTTTCTAAGTGACATTGAAAAGAGACAGTCGGCTGATGCTTGCAAAATATTATCACTTTACACTGTATTCCATCCAATAACTTTCATTATCAAAATTACCTTCACCTATCACCTTCCAAGAAATTAATCTTGGTGCCAATGCTGGACCGTTTTCTAAGTGACATTGAAAAGAGACAGTCGGCTGATGCTTGCAAAATATTATCACTTTCACTTTATTCCATCCCAATAACTTTCATTATCAAAACTTCACCTTCACCTATCACCTTCCAAGAAATTAATCTTGCCAATGCTGAACCGTTTTCTAAGTGACATTGAAAAGAGACAGTCGGCTGATGCTTGCAAAATATTATCACTACACTGTATTCCATCCCAATAACTTTCATTATCAAAACTTCACTTCACCTATCACCTTCCAAGAAATTAATCTTGCCAATGCTGACCGTTTCTAAGTGACATTGAAAAGAGACAGTCGGCTGATGCTTGCAAAATATTATCACTTTACACTGATTCCATCCCAATAACTTTCATTATCAAAACTTACACCTTCACCTATCACCTTCCAAGAAATTAATCTTGGTGCCAATGCTGACCGTTTTCTAAGTGACATTGAAAAGAGACAGTCGGCTGATGCTTGCAAAATATTGTCACTTTACACTGTATTCCATCCCAATAACTTTCATTATCAAAACTTACCTTCACCTATCACCTTCCAAGAAATTAATCTTGGTGCCAATGCTGACCGTTTTCTAAGTGACATTGAAAAGAGACAGTCGGCTGATGCTTGCAAATATTATCACTTTACACTTATTCCATCCCAATAACTTTCATTATCAAAACTTCACCTATCACCTTCCAAGAAATTAATCTTGCCAATGCTGAACCGTTTTCTAAGTGACATTGAAAAGAGACAGTCGGCTGATGCTTGCAAAATATCACTTTCCACTTTATTCCATCCCAATAACTTTCATTATCAAAACTTCACCTTCACCTATCACCTTCCAAGAAATTAATCTTGCCAATGCTGAACCGTTTTCTAAGTGACATTGAAAAGAGACAGTCGGCTGATGCTTGCAAAATATTATCACTTTCCACTTTATTCCATCCCAATAACTTTCATTATCAAAACTTCACCTTCACCTATCACCTTCCAAGAAATTAATCTTGCCAATGCTGAACCGTTTTCTAGTGACATTGAAAAAGACAGTCGGCTGATGCTTGCAAAATATTGTCACTTTACACTGTATTTCATCCCAATAACTTTCATTATCAAAACTTCACCTTCACCTATCACCTTCCAAGAAATTAATCTTGGTGCCAATGCTGGACCGTTTTCTAAGTGACATTGAAAAGAGACAGTCGGCTGATGCTTGCAAAATATTGTCACTTTACACTGTTTATTCCATCCCAATAACTTTCATATCAAAACTTCACCTTCATCTATCACCTTCCAAGAAATTAATCTTGGTGCCAATGCTGGACCGTTTTCTAAGTGACATTGAAAAGAGACAGTCGGCTGATGCTTGCAAAATATTATCACTTTCCTGTTATTCCATCCAATAACTTTCATTATCAAAACTTCACCTTCACCTATCACCTTCCAAGAAATTAATCTTGCCAATGCTGGACCGTTTTCTAAGTGACATTGAAAAGAGACAGTCGGCTGATGCTTGCAAAATATTGTCACTTTACACTGTATTTCATCCCAATAACTTTCATTATCAAAACTTCACCTTCATATCACCAAGAAATAATCTTGCAATGCTACCGTTTTCTAAGTGACATTGAAAAGAGACAGTTGATGCTGCAAAATATTGTCATTGTCAAAAAATAAGTGGCAAGCGAATTTTTGTTGCTTGCAAAATCAAGCGAAAAAGCTTTGTGGAAAGAAGGAGTTCTAGTGCTCTATTAAAGAGATAGAGCATGCTGTCAAGCAGCAAGCAGCCAAGAAACTACAAACATGTTTTTGCCTTCCTTCCTGGTTAAAGATTTTTCGCAAAAAATCACCTTTTAACTTAAACACCGACATTTTTAAAGTTGTATGATGTTGTCACAGTTGTATTATGCAAAAGAACATATAGCAAGATCATTAACAATTACCACGAAGCACCAATGTCTTCTGATGAAATGTTTGAAAACCTTTTTCAAATTAGAATTGAGCGAGATATGGCAGACAAAATAGAACTGTACAGGCTCGTTAATGAATTTAAAACTACTTGCAGCCAAAAGCTACCACTCTGATATTCTAATTTAAATATTTGATATACATGCTAGTTTTTGGGTATAAACTCATACCTCGAAATTCAACTCGATGAAATCGAAGATGAGAGATACATTTTTAATAATAACGAGCTCAATTTCTCATCCGATGTTGGAAAAGGGCGTTTTCCGACATTCGTTTTCCAATATTCGTTTTCCGACATTCGTTTTCTGACATTCGTTTTCCGACATATGTTAAGATGTAACCCCAATTTATCGTTAGTGAGTCGGACTCGATTTGTCGGAGCTGGATGTGCGTGCTTATACTGTTAGAAGGATGTCGCTGTGCATGTATTACTCCTGCCAGTGGATGTGGTCGAAATTACAGTGAAGTTGATTCATTATAATTTACAATATATTTGAAAAATTATTATACGCGCGCATTATTTGGTCAACGTCATAACTTGTTGCGCCGAAGCGGTATTGCGCGTCACTTTGGAGCGAACTATTAATAGTGTGATGTTTGGCGAATTCTCCGAAATTACCTTGTCCCCAAAGAACTCTCAATGACACTAAAAAATTCTCCGATGTGTATTCCGTTATTTCTCTCCTTTAACCATGAAATCTCTCAATCTAAATCTACTACAATTATCGTGTTCTTTTCGTTCTTTTTTGCGAATGTTCTAGATACAAATTTCTCATTATAAGCATTACAAAGCAATCTAGCTGCCTAGAATTTACTATGATTACATCATTGCTAAATTGCGTAGAATACGAAAACGAGGTTACCTAAATAATATCATGTTTAGGGCCTAGCTACATGTGGCGAATGTTCGAGACAGTTCTCGTTACAAATTCAATAGAGTATGTGGTACAATAATGGTGCGAAGGATTGCATGATTAGTCAAAATAGACTACGAAAGTTCCAGTATGTTCGGTAAGTAATTGGTGAATGGTAAAGTAAGTCAGATTCTGCACAGATGTATAGAGGAACTATGAATGTTGCGAATGTTTACAGCAAGTAAACGTCAAGGTCATAACAGTTTGACTGAAGGAATTCAATTTAGTATTTCTCAAGCTGTGTTTAAAGTGGATATGCAAAGAGTCTCTCTTTTGAATTTCTTCAAAGTTTTTAGTTAATGAGAGGGTGGGTTTGACTTTCCCTCGAAAGTCAGCCAAGCCCTAAAGCGCTCATCCACATAAAGCTGGGCCGTGCATCTACGCTTTATTATTGTGCACGCGTTAACTCCCGTTTTATGGTGATGGTGTTGGGACGACTATCTCTAATGATATCCATATCTCAATAGTTGAGGATAGGTCTACGAACAGATATAAGAGTCAAAGAAAGGCCTTCACAGCCGTAACTTATTCGTATCCATCTCAATTCAAAAACTGACGATCAACTCACCACCTAGATAGATAGATAGATAGATAGATAGATAGATAGATAGATAGATAGATAGATAGATAGATAGATAGATAGATAGATAGATAGATAGATAGATAGATAGATAGATAGATAGTAGGTAGGTAGGTAGGTAGGTAGGTAGGTAGGTAGGTAGGTAGGTAGGTAGGTAGGTAGGTAGGTAGGTAGGTAGGTAGGTAGGTAGGTAGGTAGGTAGGTAGGTAGGTAGGTAGGTAGGTAGGTAGGTAGGTAGGTTGGTAGGTAGGTAGGTAGGTAGGTAGGTAGGTAGGTAGGTAGATAGATAGATAGATAGATAGATAGATAGATAGATAGATATAGATAGATAGATAGATAGATAGATAGATAGATAGATAGATAGATAGATAGATAGATAGATAGATAGATAGATAGATAGATAGATAGATAGATAGATAGATAGATAGATAGATAGATAGATAGATAGATAGATAGATAGATAAACTTTATTTACAGAGGATAAACCTGGTTAGCCTAATAACTAATCTTCCCCAGGGTCCTCTCTACTAACTACGCAATAAGAATATGATACTATTTTTTTTAAGTGTCCTTTAAGTTTCTAAAGAGACTAGTAACAATTTTGTTAAAAGTAAAGTTTAAGTATTTAAATCTGAAACGTCAAGGTAATGCTGATACACTTTTCTCTTGAAAATTCCCAGTGATGTTGACTCTCTAATATTAAGTGGAAGTTCATTCCATATTTTACTTCCTTTTATTGATATTGACTGATCAACCTTTCTCAGTTTTGATCTGGGCACATACAAGTTTTTGTGTGATGAACTTCTCGTCAATCGCTGTTTAATCTGATTTTGATGAGTAAACAAATCAGTCATATATTTTGGAGCTAGTCCATCTAGAGCCTTGTAGACTACTATGGCTGTTTTGAAGTTAATTCTTCGTTGAATGGGCAGCCACTTCAGTTTCTTAAGCAGTGGACCTGAATGTTCACGGTCTGGAAGGTCATATATCAACCTTGCTGCTCTCTTTTGAAGCTTCAACAGCGGGGATATCTTCTTAGAAGACCCCCAAACCACACTGCCGTAATCAAAATAGACTTGTATGAAGTTTTGATAGAACAATTTTCTTGTATCAAATGGCAGGTAACACTTGATCCCACGAAAGAGAGCAAGGTTGCGGCTTACAGTATTGCATACGTTTTTAACTTGACTGTTCCATGTAAGATCTTGGTCAATAATAACTCCAAGGAGCGTTTGTTGGTGAATCTGAAATAATGGCTGCTCATTCATTTTCACCTCAATTGCTTGATCTTGTTGGTTTCTTTTCAGCTTCCAACGTTTTTGCTGTGTCGTGACCAGAAGAGACTTTGTTTTCTCGACATTGACAGCCATCTTGTTTTCATTGCACCACGTTGCGATTCGTCTAGCAGATGTGTTCAACTTTGTTTCAATCACTTTGACAGTCTTGCCAGAAACCGATATAGTGCTATCGTCTGCATACATCTCTAATTCACCTTCCTTTATTTCTAATGGTATGTCATTCATGAACAAGATGAATAAAAGTGGACCTAAAATTGAGCCTTGTGGTACCCCTGACTTCACAACCTCAGGATCTGAGATGTTATTTTTAAAATTAACCATTTGCTTACGTTCGTTCAAATACGAAGTGAACCATTCGAGTGTTTTACCGCAGCATTTATACATTTTAAGCTTTTCCAATAATAATTTATGATTGACAAGATCGAACGCTTTTCTCAAATCGAGCAGAATAACGCCTGTCATGAGGCCATCGTTCATAGACTTCAACCATCGGGTTGTTAGATTGAGAAGAGCAGTTTCACATGAGTGCATTGCTCTGAAGCCTGACTGAGCTACGTAAAGGAGACCATGTGTGTCCAGGTATGTGTAGAGATGACGGTGGACATGTTTTTCAATTATTTTACTTAGCTGTGGAAGGACTGAAATTGGTCGAAAGTTCCCAAAATCATGGAGGGGGCCAGACTTGTGTACTGGAGTGACTTTCGCGGTTTTCCAAACGTCTGGAACGATACCAGATGTAAAACTTTTTTATTCATGATCTTGGTAACAGATTGAACAATCTCGGGAGCTGCTGCTTTTAACAATTTACAACTTATCCCGTCGATTCCAACAGCCTTTTTCGTAGGCATGGCATTTATTTCCTTTAATACGTATTCCTCTGTCATTAATGGTATTGTGAATTCAGTAGATCTATTAATTTTTGATTCGATAAAGGATTTAAGCCTCTGCAAGTTTGGCATAAGGTTTCCTGACACTTCTGGTATGTACTTTTCAACAATCTCTACAAAATGCTTATTAAAAAGGTTGGAGTCTTTTATAAGCCCAAGAACTTCATTGCGCAATATTCTAGCCTCGTTATGAAAACCAGCTGCTTTTAATCGGTCTCGTTCATTAATAGCCTGAATGATATCAGGAGTCATCCAGTCAGGTTGTTTTGGATGTCTTACTCTTCTACTACGCATTGCTGCATGACAATCGACTATATTCATGAAAAGGCTGCTCCAAGCACTTAGTGCATCATTTGGGTTGTCAACTGTGTCCAGTACATGCCAAGGTACCTCTTTTAAATCTTCTCTAAATTTCTGTTCATTGAAGTTCTTCATGGATCTATATTTTATATGAGTATGCTGTTGCTTTTGGGAAAACTTAAGCTTCCAGACAGCACATATAGGATAATGATCGCTTATAGCTATTTTTGGTACCTTTGTCGCCCTGATACACTCTTTTTGTGAAACGTAGATATGATCTATGAGAGTACTGGTTGTCTCAGTGACTCTTGTCGGTTCTGCTATCATCTGCTCTAACTGAAATCCAACGAGTAGCTCTTTCCAAGGGTGGTATTCAATTTTATCAATGTCCTTCCAATCAATATTCAGGTCACCCATGACAATAACTTCTTTATTTTCCGCAAACACCTTTTCTAAGCTTGCTTCAATTTTCTCAGACCAATCACGAACAGACACCCATTCTGGTCTATAACCATGACAAAGGGTTATAGATCTTGTGTTAGGGAATGCAATTTCTATCCATATAGCTTCTATGTCATTTTCATTTTCAAGGTCGTATCGTCGGAAGTGCTGAATTTTGTTGTTAACAAACAAGAGAAGTCCCCCATGTTCCTTTTGTGACCTGTCTCAGCGAAAAATGCTCCACCCTTCAATCTGAGCAAATCCCTCCGCATACTTCGAATTTAGCCATGTCTCACTGAGCCCTAAGATATCAACTTGAGTCCCAGGACATCGTAGTATCTCTGCAGTTTTCAGTTGGTCTATCTTATTTGTAATGCACTGCACGTTCCATTGAGCAATCCTGAGCCCCTTAGGGAGTTCCTTGCAAAGATTCATTGTATCCATTTCAATATTCCCATACATAAGATGTGCTCCTTGATTTCCAGTAAACATGTTTGTCCATAACATATTGATCTCAACCTTCAAAAACAGGTTATCTAATTGTTTGATATTCAGCTGTTGAATTTCCATTGTCAAATTTAGCAATGCAATGTTTCGAGTGCCCCTCGCGAGAAAACTGGATGTTGGAGCCTTTGAATGTAGCTGGACAATCACAAACGCAGTAAAGAACATCACCGATAGCGGAAATAAAGTTGATGGTTTCTTGTATTTTTCTGTAAATGGTGGAGTGCTTTTCCTTTCATGCTTCTTAAATTTGATCCTTTGCCCCCACACTATGCGCTTCTGTTAAAGTGGTGAATGCCAATCTTGGCTCGGTAGGTTTCAATGTCATCCATCTCCGGAGGAGTATATCAGGTCTAGAGTCACCTAAACCATCATCGTCATCGAAAACGCTTTCCTCCACCATAAATTCGCATGGGTGAAGGGGCGTCACCATTTCTAGTTACTGCAGAGTCTGTATGAGTTGTTTCCAACGCTTGCGGTTGGTAGCAAGTGTTGGTGCATCCTTGAGAGTGATATTAACGCGCTGCAAGTCATTATTTAATTGTTTGATGTACGTCTTTCGGAGTGAGCCACCTCGTCTGTATTTTTCTGACGGAATGTTGTTCGGGTTTATTACGGTGGCCAGTGGCGTTTCAGGCCGTCGCAAGGCGTGACCAAGGAGCTCCAATCGACGTTTTTGTATGCTTGTTGCTGCTCGGGGTACTTTAGACCGTCGATACAGTTCTTGGTTTGTAACAATCGTAGGGTAGTGAATGCCCAGAGCAAATCTCAGTAGCGCTCGGTGTGCAGCGTCTATCTTGTCACACAAGGTTTGTGTGATTGTCCACGCTTCGGAGCTGTAAAATAGAACGCTTTCGATAGAGGCTTTAAAAAGACCCAGCTTGGCATTGTCACTTGCATCGCTGTGCCACACGTCGGTTAGCCGTCTTGCTGCTACCCATGCCAGACGTCGTCTTCGTGTGAAGGCCGTTTTACTGTCTGCAATGTCACATCCCAGGTAGGTAAAGTCTGAAACAATCGGCAGAATGGCACCGCTCAGTGCCGTAATGTTAGTTTGTTGGCATCCAATGAACATTACCTCCGTTTTCAGAGCATTTACTCTAAGCCCAACTTTGTTGGAGATGGTTTCGTATCGCTCGAGTTGGCGTTGAGCAGAATTTGCATCATTTGAGAGAAGCGCTGTATCGTCGGCGTATGCGAGTGCCGGAAGAACAACAGCTGGTTGTCGGGAGCATAGGCGTCGCCTCACGGTGTATGCGTCCTTGTCGTCTATAGCCTTTCTCATGATGTAGTCCATCACAATGATGAAAAGATACGGGGCTTGAGTATCTCCTTGTAACACTCCGGAGGATGTTTTAAACGGCTCTGTGTTGCCTGATGATGTACGGATATACGCGTTGGAGTTCGTATATAGAGACATTATAGCGTTGATCATGCTTTGTGGAACGTCGTAAAATTGAAGGATCTCTGGCAGGGCTGCACGGTCGACACAGTCGAAGGCTTTACTGTAGTCGACGAATATAGCTACCAGGTTTCGTTGTCGGGATCGGCATTCATCTATGATTATGCGCAACGCTAGGATCTGTTCTACTGTGTTCCTATTTGGTCGAAAGCCAGCTTGAGCTGGGAGAATAATATCCTCAAATCTCAACCGCATTCGGTTTAGCAGAATGCGATTGAACAGTTTAGCGTTCGTGCACATTAGAGAGATACCGCGTTCGTTCTTTATAGATGTATCGTTTCCTTTCTTTGGAATAGTCACAATGATAGATTTCGTGAATTCATCTGGTGGAGGGACGTTGTTCACTAATATTGAGTTCATGATTGGTAGTACAAGTTTTGTGGTTACCCGTATGATCTTTAGTACATCGGGAGGTATTTCATCGACACCAGCAGCTTTACCGGAAACGGTTGCTTTGCATGCAAGTTGAACTTCTCGTTCGGTTATAGGTTGCACATTGATGTCTGGCGCTTCTGGTGAACCTTCGAGTGGTTCTAAGTGCTCGTTAGAGGGCACTTGGTTTACAATTGCTGAGAATTGTGTGCGAACCTTTTCTAAACGGTCGGCGATGGATTCTGCAGCGATTAGAACGCCTTTTTTCTGTTTCCTTCCGGTAAGTTTGTCGATGCCTCTCCACACCGCTTGTCCGTGCCCTGTTTCATGATTTTCAGAGATTTCACGTGCAATATCATTGATGATTTCTTCCCTACGACGTTTGTAGGTGAGCTCTAGTTGAGCTTCTTGAGCATGGTGTGTAGTGTCAGGCTTGCCTCTTCGTGCAGCAGCCAGGGCATGTCTCGCGTTTTCGATTTGGGGATCGTGTTCCCACAGGCATGAGCGCGGAGTAGGCTTCCTTTTCGGTAACGTGAGATTAGCAGCATGTCGAACAGATTCTGAATATGACTTATAGTCGGTTCTATTATTGTTGTGTTTAAAAACATTACTCGTAAAACGATATCGAACAGCAGGTCTTTGCAGCGCACACCAAAGAGGCTGTTTTTTTTGCCTGGATGTAGGTCTGTGGGGTTTCCATAGTTTCAAAGACAGTGTGCATGAGATAAGCGCATGGTCGGGTCGAACACATTTTAAACGGGTAGTGTTAAATTTTCTGATGAGTTTTGTCCAGTTCTTTTGGAGCAAAATGTAGTCCAGGCGAACTCTCCTGCTATTAGGACCGAAGAATGTTAGTAATTTAGACCGTTTCTGTCGCATAATGCCATTGGCTGCAACAAGCTCGCTAGATACAACAAAGTCATTCACGGCTTCACTGTGTGGCGATGTTCGAGTAGCAGTGAAACCGTGGGCGTTTTTTATGTGAACGCCGCCAGCAGTAAGTTCAGTGTTTAAGTCGGCGGCATGTATCGTGACGTCTCTGCCTGGGTTGGTTGTCGTTATGTGTGCTAGAATGTCAATACAGTCTTCAACTTCCTCGGTATCGGGGTATCCGGCATGTGGCATGTGGCAGGATGTAACATGGAGGCGTGCTGTTTGGAGTTGCACAGATAACATGGCGATGCGGTTGTGTAGTTTTTGAAAGTTTAAAATAGCATGTTCGAGTGTTGGTGAAGTGATAAAACCGACTCCACCACTTCCGTCGGCATTTGCGCTCACGAGTCGTGCTATCCATCCACCTCCCGCGTCAATAGTATCTGTATCAGTATCAAAGGTTCGGCGGTGTTCCTGTATGGCGATAATATCAATCTGTTGTTCGGACGCAAATTTGCATAGTTCATGTAGTCTATATTGCTTTTTCAGAGTCTGACAATTGTAAGAAGCAATAGTGATTGCGGGCATCGATAGTGTGATGTCACGGTCTCGGCTGGCAGACCGCAGATCCGGCCCAGAAGAGGATGCCGCCTTTCTTTTACGGTCGCGCCTGCCTTTTCGTTTCTCTTTGCGATCAGCGATGGCTTGTTGCGAACGCTTTCCTCGACGACAGCTTCTTCTGGTGGTGGTAAAGTCAGTCACCGCTACTGCCATGGCGTGCGGCTCACCAATTGTACCAACTAGGAGGATACCACCAACATTTTCACGTCGCGACGTGAAAAATAAGCACAATCTAAACCACCTAGCTAAATAGTCTGCAACTATCAAGCGTTTTATAACTTAGCCGAGTCTTTAGATCTAGTTTTGTCGATTGACTAGTTTCGCATTTGGCGACCTAAATCAATTACTACATCTGCTCTAAAATTAAAAATTTAATTACCACGTAAGTACAACGTAGGTTGACAAGCATAACGGAGAACACTAATAATTTTTATTTATTAGGCGAGCACGGTGAGAGCCAACTGAGGCGGGTGGTAGATGACCCGGAGAGGGTGGTAGAGGGCCCGGACATACAGGGGCTGGTGAGCAGCCTTGGTACAGTAAAACCCGCAAACAAGAACATAGGGAAATAAGAGCCTACAAACTGATTTTGTGGCAAGAGATACCCAAAAATAAAAACCAATAACAGACCAATAACAGATCAGCTTTTATAGCTGCTTTCTTGCCGTGCAAATGGAAATTTACAAATCGCCGCAAATGCTTCACTTGAGTCTGTGAGAGGAGCCTTGTGTTGACTCTCTAGCTTGCGTGAATCTAAACTCAAGTGGTTCTCTTAAAAAACTAAATGTAGCAATTTCTAAAACAAAAAATTTTGATAATCAAGAAGTTTTTGTCTTGGGGGACTTGAATATTGACTTGATGGACAATGGAAGAAGCAACTCTAATGGCATCAAGCGCTACAGGGAATTTTGCTCCCTTCACGGACTTAAAAGCAACTAATCCAAGAACCAACACGCATAACTGAAAAACCTGAAACTCTATTAGATCATATAATTTCGAATTCAGCTCAAAAAGTTCCTCAGCATAGTGTTCTTAACCTTATCTGATCACCGTAATGATCTACTGTACAAGGAAAAGTACAAGGAAAAGTACAAGGAAAAGTACAAGGAAAAGTACAAGGAAAAGTACAAGGAAAAGTACAAGGAAAAGTACTAGAGCCAAAAATCATGATCATAAGTACATCAAAATCCGTGCAATGAAAAATTACAGCAAAGAGCGTTTCTAAAAAACTAAATTACTTGAGTTTCCAAATTACTTTGAGCTCATTGATATCAATGCTGCCTATTCTCACTTCTTACAACTGATTACTTCCGTCATCGATGAGATAGCTCCATTAAAAGAGATTCGCATGAGAAGCAACACTCAGGAATTGATGGACGAGGAAGTTCTTGAAGGGATCAGAATTCGAGACAAGCTGTTTTACAAATTTAAGAGGACAAAAACCCATACAGGCCATGCTAATTTCAGAAAAGCCCGAAATAACATCTTGTCACTTAAAAAAGAGAAGAAGAGAAATTGTGTTGTTAGCAAACTAAATGAAAATATTGATAAGCCAAAAGAATTATGGAAAAGCCTAAAATCACTTGGACTACCTTCCAAACAAGATAACCCCTCAAAGATTCGCCTAAAAATGGACGGGATACACTGTTTTGATGATAAAATCAACTCTAATATTTTAAAGAATTTCTTCTCAAATTTAGCTACAGAGCTTGAAAAGAAGCTACCCAAACCACCTCGTAGATTTGGTATAGAAAATGTTAAAAAATACTACAAAAAGCTGAATCTTGAAAACGAAAAATTCACCACACCAAGCATGATAACGTCTTTAAACTCCTGGAGGGAAAAAATCCTTCAAAAGGACCCGATAATCTTGTAGGGAAATTCCTCAAGGAGGGTGCATCAATACTAGCAACACCAATTACCGAGCTATGCAATCTTTCAATTTCCCTAGCTGGTTTTCCCGACGATTGCAAAAAAGCGAAATTGAAACCTCTCTTTAAACAGGGGAACAAAGATGAGCCAAAAAAAATTATCGACCAATCTCACTTCTGCCGCAAATTTCTAAAGTAATTGAAAAAATTGTCCACGAGCAGATACAAAAATATCTAGATAAAAACAAAATTCTCTATCGTTACCAATCCGGCTTTCGTCCCTACCATTCAACCGACACATGTTCATCATATCTAGGTGAAAAAATAGTACAGGGTTTTGAAAATAGTAGGTTTACGGGCATGAAATTAATAGATCCACAAAAAGCATTTGACACAATCGACCACGAAATTTTCCTCGAAAAAATGAAGCACCTTGGCTTTGCTGACTCAGCCATACTCTGGCTTCGATCATATCTTACAAACCGAACTCTCTTTGTAAACATAGGAAAAGATTCTTCATCGCCTGCTGAATTATCGTGTGGTGTTCCACAAGGCTTTATTCTTGGCCCGCTAATTTTATATGTAAATGACATGCCACAGGCAGTCGACTGTGACTTACTTCTGTAGCAGATGACTCCTGTCTTGTATTTTGAGACAATAACGTGAATGAAACAGAAAAACGACTAAACAGAATTTCAATTCTTTGCGATTGGTTTGTTGATAACAAACTAAGCATTCATTTTGGAGAGGACAAAACAAAATTGATGCTTTTTGGTAGAAAGAATAAACATACGAACAGAATAAACAAAACCTGGACATCAGAAGAGGCGACATCAAAATTAAACAATACACCTCAGTCACATATTTAGGCTGTATTCTCGACTAGGACCTGTCCGGGGAATCATTCTCCCTTCTTTCTCCCTAGATTACTAGCAAACGCACTAATTCAGCCCCATTTTCACTATTCAAGCAGTGCTTGGTTTCCATACTTAAACAAAAAATTGACCAAAAGAATTCAGACAGCTCAAAATAAATGTATCAGGTTTTGTTTGAATGTAAATAGCAGAGCACATATAGGAATCTAGGAATTCACAAATATCAATTGTCTCACCACGAATGAGAGATTTTTTGATAATTTAGCCCCACCCTACATGTCAGAGATGTTCTTACCAGTTGGCCAGAACAGAATCCCTCGAAGATCTAAAAACAAACTGAATCAACCTTTCCAAAGGAAAATATAGGGCAAAATTGCCTCTCATATCTTGGTCCCAAAATTTGGAACAATCTACCGTCAAAACTAAAATCTGCAAAGAACGTCAATAGTTTCAAACACAAGATCAAAGATGAATTCTTTGATGATCTACAAAGTCAGGAAAATAGCCCCCACATATTTTATTGAAAACCCAAATTTAGCCAACGGAAAGGTTCTAGTTAACATTTTTCCAGAATTACTTTTTTCCTAGTTTTGGATACAAATCTATTTTTCATGTACACATTTCGTTTTTACAACACCTCTGGAGGAACCATTATGGAAACAAGATCGTATTGACCTTTTTAATGCTATCCCTGCCATTTTTAACCTGGGATGTTTTTAGTCTATGTTTTTAACTTCTATCTGTAAATATTATATGGCTGTAATTAGATCTTTTTCTTAATTTTAAATTGTAATTTATTTGATGGCAAAATTATACATACATACATACATACATCACTGGAATCACCAAAGACTCGAAGCACTGCTGGCAGTCAATCTTGTGGATAATTTTCCTGATAATAAAGCCAGAAATGTAGTAAAGAATATTTCCTGCAGCGAGGTTACATTTATGAATTCAAACAGATTGTGAAGTTCCTCCTCACTTTCGATGATTTCATCCTCAGCAGGGGCGGATCCAGAAAATTTTCTGACCGGTGCTCAACTTTGAATGTGCCACACCCGATACAATTACCACACCCTATATTAAATTCGGTTTCGATGATCTATATACAAGAGTAGCTATGATATGTTTACAAATTTATATCCTTTATGTTTGGTATAGAGTATTTCAGCCTGAAGAATAATAAATGAACATTTAGACTCAAAAACCTGATTTGATAAGAATTTTGGGAATAGATTAAACTTTAGCATTTTTATTGAAAGTAACTTTTCTAGCAAATTCAATTCGTGAGTCACGTTAGCGTTGTTCCCACCTTGCTCTATCACTTAATAGGTGAATATCCTAAATTAGAAGAATCACTGAAAGGATGGCTGTCAATAAAGATTAGCGTGGAAATGCCATCACTTTCAGAAAGCAATTATCACCACCATGACGTTTTGTCGTGAAATCATCAAGAACAAAGTTGCAAAATGCATGGCCTAGTCACTCAAGTCCGTTGATTAACCCTTCGCGCTATGTAGCGCCTCTTATAGAATTTCAACATGTAACTTTTTATTGTTAAGAAAAAGCTTTCTTATGAAAAAAGGCGGATACACCGATTTCTGAATGTATAAAAGATGTTGCTTTTTGAGCTGCCAGGACCAAATTCCCAGGGCGACCTCAACCCCTAAATAACATTGTTCCGTAAATAAAAACACATAAAAATTGATCTAAATTTATAGGCTATGCGGAAACAAAACTATAAGCCATGGCCTCTCTTGCTCTCCCCACCATCGGTAAGCTGCAAGTCAGCAAATGAATCAATGAAATTTTTGCACCTCGAAAGTATGCTCGCTTCCCCTTCTCTAACACATCGATTGCCACCAATTTGATTCTATTTACAGCGTCGGACTGTTCATTTTTAAAAGCATCTTGTAAGCACGACAAAAGATTCTTGCACTCATCCATCTCGTCCCACGAATGAGGTACGCCCGTGACGGAAGACACGCGAATGTATTCTAATCGTTTATTGGCTATTTCGACCTGACCGGTGCTCTGATGACGTCGAACACCGGTGGAAATGCAAGTGATTGGCTAATATTCGATCTGAGCACCGGTGAGAAAGTAGATGATTGGCTAGCTCCATTCTTGAGGACTCTATTGTTGTTGTGAAACACCCTTCAAAACAATTTTTTGCTAGAAATGTTAGAAATTAGCACGGAATAGATATGACATTGTATATTTATCATGATAGACATTTATTATGTATCAATTTACTAAGACATACCATGCCACGAAATCGTATCGAATAGGGGTTTGATTTACCCTACGCCGCATCAATCCAGTACACAACGCTCCGATCATTCTGCAGAAGGTATAAAAATCACTCCGATCACTCTGTAGGTGGTATGAAAATCACACAGCGTTGTAGTGTGATCGCACAAATTAGTCCGCTTCAGGGCCTCGTTTTGACGGTGGGTGCTTTGTTTTAGCGCTCGATTCAAAGATGGACGACACGGATATGCAACTGTCCCAACGCAAGCAAGTTCTGAGATTTTGAAAAGTCTTCATTTCTTTCTGCTGTATTTTTGAGCTTCTGTGTTCTGTGCTTCTGAATATCGTTCAATAAAAATCGTCCTATTTTTCTGGTTTTTTCTGGCATCTAGCTATTTATTCTGTCAGCTTTTGGTTTTTTCCGACGTTCGCATATTCTGAGGAGTGTCGGACGAAAAAGTACTTTAAGTGTGCAAAAACTAGTTCTTTTAATTCTACCTCTAGCACCACTAAGTAACAGTTTCGCATGACAATTATAGTGAAGGGGAGGCGAGAGCCACACCCAACCAGTCCTTGGCCTCTTCCTACCAAAACTGAGTTTAATGTCTTCTAAGATCCATTTATATATTATTTACAGTACAGATATGTTATTAAGGGTACTATATTAAGTAGAGAACCCGCCCCCTTTTCGGAGGACCTGTTTTAGTGCAACGGTTAGTCAGCTGGGAGAGTATAATCTATTTTTTTCACATGAAAGGGTGCGATTTTGAATAACTTGTCTGCCATCTAATTCTGGGACCCTACGCTAATCGACCCTAGCTGTTTCTTACCAAAAACCTCCTTTTCTTACTAAGAGAAGTATTTCGAAAAATGAATTTCAACCGCAACAACGTTCAGATTGTATGTTTTGTAATATGATGCTGCTAGTTACTAAGTGACTATGCTACAATAGATGATACCAAGGGGAGCGGAAGATACCGACTACCCCCATGGCTAATGTGTAAAGACATGCAACGTTGAACTACATACAATTGCATCAAAAATACTAATAGAATAAAAACTAATGGTTACTTTGCTAGATTCACTTTCATTATGCCAGATTTACACTAAATATCAAGTCAGGATTGCAAAGCAATAAATAAACTCACGACCGACTGCTTATGAATAATTTGAACAAACTGCCTGGCAGTGGCATCTAGTGTGAAACATAATTTACAAAGAAAATGGCCATCCAAGAAACATTCTCGTTTCATTTTACCTAACAAATTCATCCCTTCTTCGAAATTAATGTTGATACCATTGTTTACATGTATTAATGCTGATTCCAATCATGTTTCCATTTTTCTTAAGGTATCGACAGGTATGGGGAATGTATTTTTGACCGTAATAACTTTCGTAAAATTCTTAGTTTTGCAGTGAAAGACACTTATTCCGAAATTTATAACGAATTGGCGATTTCCAACACATACAACGCTAGAAGGCTTAATAATAACTTCGTGGCGTTGCCTTGCATAATGGGCCTAGCCTGCCTGTTTAAAGGGCGTGGCTTTCCCCCACCTTATTTAATTCTCCATCGCATTGTCCCTCCTAGCACAAAGTTGCATTTGAGGCCGAGGCCCTTCACATGAGAAATTTCAGGACGGTTTGAAACTCACACTCGCCTGAGTTCAATTCTATTTTGGGTCAAATCCCTTTGAGTGTTCACACGGGTAGGGAGAATTGAAACTCACGCCAACTTGAGATCCAATTCGGCTTTTCAGGCCCGACATTTTCTCCAGTGCCTGACTAAGATACTACGAGATCTGTTTTGGGAGAAGCCTTCGCGGTGCTCCTTACATGTTTCAAATCCGTTATGGAATTTTTATATATTTGTAATTTTCTGACATTTTTACGTATTTTTGTTTAGTTTTTGTATTGACCTTTGAACCATAAGTCAATCAGTGTTTACACGTTTCTTTTAGTATAAGAAACCTAGTACTAGAGCCCCAAAAATTTAAGAAACTTTTAGAACTAAATCAATATTCTCAAAAAACTCCAGAAAAAGCTGACTTTCTGAGCCGGAAAATAATACGTACCGGGTGTCTCGGTAACAATGCGAAAATAATACGACAATTTAAGCACACTGTACCGGGTGTCTCGATAAAAAGTACCCCTATTTCCATAATAGCTGCAGCAGTTCAGTTCAGTCGTGTTAACTTCTGTTCGTAAAATATTGTAATGGCAACGAGGATAAGCGACTACTAACAGCAGATGATTTTATCAAAGTTCCTTCGAAAATGAGTCATTGGGTTTCGTCGTCCCGACACTGGTCAAATTGTGGCATCCAGGATGGCTAGGCCACTGATGCTGGTGCTGGACCCATTCAGAATCAAAATATTGATTTACTCAAAATATTGACGGAGAAGGACTAAAAATATAACAGTTTACCGATACGATATACCCAGCGAGTCTTTGAAAGATTTCGGTAGGCTTAAAGATTTTGCCCGACAGTACCAGACAAAATGTGGGTTCTCGATTATTGGGGGGGGGGGGTGTCACATCCCACACCCAAATATTTACGCCCCTGTATCAGACGCGTGTATTCTCGTAGAGCTGTGTTTTACTCTGAAATGCTTCAGGAACTTCTTGTTTCAGGGCCCGATGCTGTGCAAGTACATTTAACGTCAATATTAAATTAAGCAGTAAAGCTGTACTTGTAACCAATATAAGATACAGGGGCGAAACTTCACTGTTTTCATTAGGGGGGTGTGAGGCTTAGATGCCCGACGAAAGAGCGTGCCATGCTTGCAAAGGGGCGTGTCATGCCTGAACATCATCTTTAGGGAACATCGCCTCAAGGGTTGAAGACATCGGGGAGCCCGACAAAGGGTTACTAAGTAGTTAGGCCCTCAGACTCAGGCTGTCTTTCAAAGTCAAAAAGTATACTTCTTGTTCTTCTGGTGTTGGCCGGAAACATTTTCAAAAAACTAAGTATTTGTAAGGACTGCCTTTTCTATAAAAGAACAATAGTCACTTTCTAAATCTCGTGGCTATTAAGAGAGCAATTTATAAAAGAGATTGAAGTAGGGTCTCAATTTTATCACAGTAAAACAACAAAACAAAACAATATTAGAAATCAGAAACGGCTACGCAGTCTACAATGTTTCAACAAAAATAATAATCCCATATCAAAATCAATGAAAATTAATTTTCTTTTCGGAGTTTGATTTTTAACTTTCGGTTTTTTCATCACTCCAAACCTTCAATGCCATATTCAAGTCAATTTAATCGGTCAGATCTTTCTTGCACGCCAATATAATCAAATTGTCGCGTCGCTCATCACCCATGGTGCTTCTTAAAAAGATTTTGACTATCCTCGTCTTGCTAGTTCGCTCGTCCTTTGCAACACTGACTGGTGCCGTAAAAATTAACTTAAATAGTCTGTACATAATTGGGAGTATACATTTATTTGCAAAAGCATACCGGCAAACCTGATGTACACTTTCATAAGGTACCTTCTGGCTATTCACGTGATTGACAAATACATCCTACACCATTTCGAGACAAGCGATATCTATCGACAGAGACGGAGGAACAAGCTGACCTACGGCATTCATATCTTCAATACTGGGCTTTGCAAACGGTGGTTGAAGCAGCTTTATTAATGGCAACATTTTTTCTAAACATTGCTTCACGTTTTCGGTGTACTCGTGTATGAGTGAATCAAAAACCTCTCTGATAGCCTTTCGATAATATATATTAATTGCCAGCGATGCTTCTGTGTCTTGCTTCTCGTCATACCTCCTTGGCATTTTTCGTGGTCTATGAATTCGAGCGTATTCATCTTCTGGGTCTGTTTTTAAAGTATTTTTGCAAAACTGAATGCAAGCACAGACCTCATTGTCAATGTCGTACGTTCATTCCATCATCGATTCCAGAATAATAACAGTTTATTTTTCCAATAAAAGCGCAACCAAGATATTCAGCTCGTCTTTTTTTGCATTGCCAACGTCAAGAGCTTTGTCTTCTTCATGACTAATCGCATAAACCTTTATGCAAAGACAAAATAAAAAACTCCCGCATACAGGGCTTCTGTTTTGTTTTCCCAACTGGGTGGAGACCATAAATTCAAAAAATCAAGCTGGAGCGAAAAAACAGCAATAAAAGTGCGACCTAAACAAAATTTCCAAATTTGCCCGACAAATATACTGGCAGCGAAATATTTGCCCGACATAATCCGCTTCTTTGAAAATTGGGGGGTGCAGCACCCTCCCACCCCCCATACCCCCAGCAGTTTCGCCTCTGATAAGATACTTTAATAACATTGTCAATAACATTTTCCTATGGTCCGAATTATTTGGCGCCATTTTTTCCGTTGCCTCGAATTTGTGTTGTTGCTGTTGTTGAATTAAATTTAATCCGATGAAAATCCACGTGAACGCGAAGAAAATAAGCGTACCCGAACTCCCTTGTTGAAATTTTACGACGTCACCTGTCTTGCTTGCAAGGAACTGGCCGCGATGGACAGCGACGGGGTGCTTGCATCGGAATAGGACTGTTTTGAAAGAAAAATGCTGTTTACCCAATCACATACAAGATTAATCCAATATTTAGTTGCGATTAAGTCTTTAAACAAAAGGCCGTTTCCTTTCTATTCATGAGATTCCAAGTGATGTAAACCATGATCCACGACAAAGCATGATTGATAAGAAATGTTAAAGACGACATCGAGGCGAAGGAGGCTGCCGAACGCGCGTTTCCCTGAAGCAAATTGGAACAAAGAAGTGCGAGAAAACCATGCGGGGAAGTTTCTGCCGTTAAGTTTTCATAGTGGTTGACTCACCTCGGGTTGGCTTTGTTTGGCCTCATTCTCCGATTCTTTTGTATTGTGAACAATCACCATACACCTGCGAGTAGATTAACAATACGACTAAGCATGCTCTGGAACATGACATCATGTTCGCATTTCTTAGCAGATTAAATATTGGGCACGATTTAAATGTGTGGTTTGTTTTCATTGGGACATCGTGAGTGTGGCGAAGCTGGACTAGGAGAAAACCTGCAGTAGACATCGACAGGGAATCTAATGGATAGGGGTTGTTGACAGGTCAATCAAATACTGGCCTAATGAAAACCTAACTGCTGCTTGGGCTCACTTAACTTGGACAAAACAATAGAGGCAGGTAATGTTTGTGTTTAAAGAATTTCGCTATTAGAAGACGTTTGCATTGTAGCTCTTCTCGTAAGTCCGGTGTTTACACCCATAGAAAGACCTGCTTGTCCGATATTTTGTTCGTCTCGAGAACAACTCAAGTGTTATGCATTTGCTTACTTTACTTACATTTGAATTGATGTTTGAGTTTTGTGTATTTAACTGCCCTTTAATGTTGCCCTGGCAAAATCACTGCCTATATTATCAAGAAGATAAATTCATAAAGTATTTTACGAGATGAACACAGCCATTTTGAACCTGCCTTGGCATGCCTTCAATCCGGCCTGGACAGGACTCTTGAAGGTCAATGGTGGGTTGTCGAACCTGTCTGTTCACCGGCATACACCGAAAGAAAGACACGCAATTGCAAACATGCTCTGCATATAAACTAATTTCCAATGGAAACCCAAATGTAGTAGAAGGGTTCTTGGGTGTTGGAGTTCTTCTTTTAAAAAGTAAAACAGTGCATTAGCTGTGTCTGGCCCCATCGGCAAACTAAAAACTATTTCTGTGGATTCGTACTGTTTTTATGCATAGCATCATTTAATAAGAATTTTTTATCATTTTGAAGAAGGACATTTCCAGTTAAATTTTGTCGCTTGAACGTTTTGATATCGTAGAACACGTCCCAGTTTCTGCTTATGAAGATAATTTTACAGTTCGTGCCGTCTTCTTATGAAAATTCTTTTGGTTCCAAGTGAAAATTAAAACAGCTCGAACACACAAGTTACTGATGCATCTAATAAAAAATAAAGCAGCATTTGATTGAAACGAGACATCAATGATGTGAATTACTTTTAATGTATTGAGGAATCGTAAAAAGTTTGGTAAATCAATGTGAAATTATCTTCCGGTAAACAATCATTTACTATCGCCATTTTACCTGTGCACATTATAAGCAAATTTGCAGAAAAAAATAAACCACCCCACCCCTACTCCATAAGTTGCACTAACAATCCTGTTCATGTACTGTAAAAACTTTGCTTCCTATGACATTCATTTGCGAACCCTTGAAACCTGTTGAGTTGAACGATTCGGCTTGACTTTCGCGCGTTCCTCTTTCCCCTGTGTTTTTCTTTCTGTATTGTTTCTCTAATTTGTCACGGCCTTTTTCACTATCATGCCACATTTCACACAGTTTGGACGCGACGTCTTTCATTTATTATAAACATAGAACATCTATTAGCTTTTGAATTCAACATATTTACGATCTGTTATTGAATTAAGAGAGATGCCGGCAATGGCATGTTTTCCATGACAAGTAAATCTAAGAGCTTTTCGACAAATGTATGCAATGTTGCATGTCCAAAATAAAAAACAGCGAGGGTTTATTGGCATCTTAAAAAAAATCGCGGAAACATGCAATTGATGTGTGCAATTATGTTTTCATAGATAAACTATACTTCAATATACTTTAAGTATACTTGGAAAATAAACTTTTGTTTTGAATGAAAGGTTTGTGTCAACAATCTGTTGTTTTAAGAAAACAGCAATCTAATCTCAAAAGTCGATAGTAAGGCAATGCTTAGCTTTTTGGGTCCTTACTTTTAGAGGTTGCGTCTGGTTCTTTTTGCCCTAGGAATAGAAAATGTTGTTGATGTTCACTGTCCCCCTGGGATTATTACTATTCGTACAACAGATATGTCATCATTTGCACTTGAGTACACAGTGTCGTAATGGTATGACAAGAGCCGATCCTGAGCCGTACAAATTTGACGAACCGTCTCACCCGTCTCATACGTTAGTAAGGTGTTATCCCCTGCGCCATGCCCCGATTGAACTTTCCTTTTTTAAAATACTAAGAATGTGATGTTCTTATGCCTTCATATCACTCTCAAGACCTCATATCATATCACTCTCTTCGGCTGCAGACATATTCTTGTACACGTTAGCTTTAGGGTTTCTCCCTTTAAACTTTGAACTTCAAAAATTGTAAATGCATGGAAATTATTTCATGACTTAACGCCTTTGCCCAGCTCGATAAAATTGCTCCCAATCTTGGATTTTTACGCGCGTGGCGGAGTAAATTGCGAAGGAGATCGTCCCCAACGGTTGTCGCAAGAACCCCCGGCGGTCTACATATCCATGAAAACTCCATTGCAACTAGACTAACTAATTCTTCTTTTCACTTGGACTCCTCTAAAAAAGATGTGAAGTAGACGATGATTGGTCAAAACACAGTTTGGCCATCATGTGTTTTCCAGTTTGGCCATCATGTGTTTTCCAGTTTGGCCATCATGTGTTTTTCAGTTTTGCCAACATGTCGGGCAACAATTCATCTTAACTACCCATCTGGGATATATCAACATGCGCCGAAGTTGACTGTACGGGATGCGAAGAAAAAATTGGGGGGGGGGGGGAGAGATTGACAGAGGTGCAATCATTCTTGAAGAGCTAAAGAGGAAGAATAGGAAGAAGAAAAAGCTACTGTCTGCAACAAGTCGGCCGAGCGATACGACTGGGATTTGAATCCCTCAAACTCCAAGATGGGAAGACGACCAAGCTTTCACAATATTGCGAAAATGAATACCTATACGTTTTTAAACACCTCGTAACGATGTTGTTCTTAAGACGAAGCACATTTAATTTGGGCATGGCGTGTTTTGCAATTTTGAGGCCGCTGGGTTCTTTTTGTATTTGCTCGCGGCTTTGTTTTATTCCTGTTTTAGATAGGCAGAAAAAAGTTACAGCCTTCCTCCGGCAACAATTCTGCAATTTTAACTTCTTATCACAAACTCGAGCTGCAGCTTACTTTCTTTCTGCTGTAGTTATCGAAATTTCTGCTCAAATATTAATCAAATCAAATTAGACGCGCTGTTTTGACAACTAAAACGGCAACATACTGGACGGCAATGTTGCCCAGTTTGGCCACACCGTTTCGACGACCAAGAAATCAACAATATTCCAAGAAACATTCTCGGGGAGCAAACTGTTGCAATGGTGGCCTGGCAGGGGGGGAGTCAGGGCCAGCGGAGCTTTTTGAAGAGGCGCCGAAGTTTAGGAGGGGCGCCAAAATCCTTATGAAGTTTGTAGCGATTCCACAATTCTTTTTCTTTTCCATTCATTTATCCATTGTGTGATTCATTAGGTACATATTATTTAGGTGTACGTTGTATATGTCCACTGCTATGCACAAAGTCTTAATCTAGTTCTATCAGATTCAGCAGGTGCATCAATCCAAGTTGTCAAGTTATTCAAAAACCTCAAGAAGCGGTATAATCTCTTTCAAAAGTCACAGAAGATCCACGACCTTTTCGAATCTATTCAAAAAGAGAAGAAGTTGAATGCAATTTCATTCAAAAGTGTCAAACTACGAGATGAAGTTCCCGGGAGTTCAGTTTAAAGGCATTTCTCCAGCGTTATGACAGCATAATGCATGTTTTGGAAACGGTTTCAACTAACACCTCGTTGGATGGAAATAAAAGGAGCACATTTGCAGGGTTACTGGAATGCTTCCAAGCAAAGCAGTTTATTGCCACTGCATACCTTATCGGAGAGCTTTTTGCTATCACTAGCCCTTTAAGCCGATATCTACAAAGTATGGACATTGATTTTGGCAAGGCAATCAGCATAATTGAAAGTGCTATTTCTGAGTAATCAAAGTAACGGGAAAAGCCAGATACTATCATTGATAATGTCGAGCAAGAATTTGATCCAGCGGAAGTATCATTGTAGTGCACCAGAATAAGAAATCGAAGGATAATGGATGGTGAGCAGGCCATTGATGAACCAGCTTTGGCACCAGCAGATCATTGGAGGCTTGACTCATTCTATGTTGCAGGGGATACAGTTTCTAGTGGAATCAGGCAGCGTTTTAAGAAGGGCCGAACCTTGCTGGAAGCGTTTTCACTCTTCGCCCCTAGTCGCTTTCCTTACCTCCTCAAACAATACAGAGCATCTCATGATCTGCAGAAGGCCCTTGAAGGTTTTTGCGATTCATACAAGACAAGAGGAATACAAGATAGATCCTTAGAGGTGTGTGCGGATGAGCTATTTAGCTTCTTCAAGTCATTCCAGAAGTTTAGTCTGGTTTTCCAGGAGGAGGACGACTGGTGACAATTTCTGAGAGCGCTAAGAGTCGTAAATGTCATTCATGACGAATTGCTAAACACCATTGATGAACATGCTGCTCTAAAACCAATAACAAAGAAAATGTATGAGCAGTGATTAAAACCCTGGATCACTAAAGGCATCTTAAAATCGATCTCAACTAAAAATAGATACTATAAGAAATTCCTCAAAACAAAAACGTTAATATATATCAAAAATATAAGAATTATAGGGACCTTATTAATCATATTTTAAATGCTAAAATGCCTCATATTTTGACCATTTCCAAAAAAAAGACTAAAAACATTTGTCAGGAGTTCAGGAAATAATCAACACACAAAACAATTATAGCAGCCATAAACTTAATTCCCTAATAAATGAAAAATTTACATCTGACAGCAAAACTGTTTCCAATTCATTTAACGAGTACTTCACTTCAATCGTACAAAAACGAGTAGCACAAATGAAATCATCTACAAAAGATTTTAACCTTTTTTGACAAATTTGAACTTGAATAATATTTTTGTAGATCCAGTGACCCCAGAGGACGTCAACGACATAATAGCTCATTTTGATGAAAGAAAAGCAAATGATTCTTATAATGTCCCTACTAAGCTCATTAAACTAGTTCGCGACACTATTTCTGGAACTTTTTCTGTGATAGCCAGTTCCTCTTTTTTGGAAGGTGTCTTTCCAGCTAAGTTAACATTTGCAAAAGTTACGCCTGTATATAAAGGCAAATCGAAACTGCAACATGGTAATTATCGCCCAATTTCAATACTTCCAATTTTTAGCAAAGTTCTCGAAAAATTGATAAATTCTCGTTTGAAAGGTTTTTAGAAATAAATAATAAAATACACAAACATCAATAGGCTTTTCAGGAAAATAAGTCAACTTCCTTAGTAGTCTTAGAGCTTCAATCTCAGTTGATTAACAATATAGAAATGGCCTTTTCTCTTGCTGCATTTGTCTTGATTTCAGTAAAGCATTTAATACTGTGAATCACGACATCTTATCAAAAAAGCTAGAATACTATGGCATCAGAAAAGGCCCTCTCGTGGTTTCAATCCAACTTTATAAACGAAAACAAGTAGATTCTGTAAATGGTGAAATTTCAGCTGAACTAGAAATAAAATGTGGGGTTCTACAAGGAAGTTGGTTTGGACCTTTATTGTTCCTATTTGACATCAACGACAAACATAGCTCTACTAAAGAACTTACTTTTCGCCTCTTTGCTGATGACACCAGTATCTTATTCACTGATTAAAACCTTGACCTCATCGAGAAAACTGTTAATTCACAACTAGCAAAAGTATCTGTATGGTTATTAGCAAACAAGCTATCATTAAATTTTTCGAAATCTAACTTTCTTCTGATCTGTCCAAGAAAAAATTCTAAAACTATAAATCTAAGCATTGATAATGAACTACTTACGCAAGAAAGTTGTACAAAATATCTTGGAATAATAATAGATGACAAGCTAAATTGGAGACACCATGTAAAACAAGTAAACATTAAAATATCTAAAAGTATTGGAATTCTTTACAAATTAAGAAACTTTGTCCCAAAAAGTACATTAAGAACACTCTATATGTAACTCTGATTCAACCTAATGCACTATATGGTATATTAAACTGGGGATGTGCCAACAAATCAGCCTTAGAACCTCTAAAACGCAGCTTACGAATAGCTATCAGAGAAGCTGACTTTGCTCCGTTTACAGCACAAATTGACTCAATTTTTCAACGTCTATAACTCTTGAACTTTGACAAACTCTACAAGCTTGAAACAGCAAAATTCATGTTTCAAATCGATAAAAAGATAACTACACTAACTTAGGACAAGAATTTCTAAAGGCAAAAAACCTTCATCACTACAATAGAAGACAGTCTTCCTGCCTTGGTTTCTCTCTGCAAACGATTTCTACAAATTTTAAGAGAAATTTTCTTAAATTTAATGGTATCAAAGTTTGGAACTTTCTGCCACTAGATCTGAAAAAAGCTAAAAACAAAATATCCTTCAAAAATAAAATGAAAAATCACCTTTTAGAGTCCGTTATTAAGAGTCATAACCCGATGGGCTTGATGTAAATAATCGTACGTACTATAAACCCCTTCTCGGTTTCTTTATCTGATTTTATTTGCTTTTAAGTTACTTTAACACTTGCAGCTGGTATTTAACCTTTGCTGATGCTTCCTGTTAATTTTCAAACCAAAAATTTATAATACAATTGTATCGTCGCATCACGTCACCTGGGCACATGGCTTTGATAGCTCTGTCTGATTGATAGCTCTGTCTTGAGTTATTTCCATGTGTCCATCAGCTCTGTCTTGAGTTATTTCCATGTGTCCATCAGCTCTGTCTTGAGTTATTTCCATGTGTCCATCAGCTCTGTCTTGAGTTATTTCCATGTGTCCATCAGCTCTGTCTTGAGTTATTTCCATGTGTCCATCAGCTCTGTCTTGAGTTATTTCCATGTGTCCATCAGCTCTGTCTTGAGTTATTTCCATGTGTCCATCAGCTCTGTCTTGAGTTATTTCCATGTGTCCATCAGCTCTGTCTTGAGTTATTTCCATGTGTCCATCAGCTCTGTCTTGAGTTATTTCCATGTGTCCATCAGCTCTGTCTTGAGTTATTTCCATGTGTCCATCAGCTCTGTCTTGAGTTATTTCCATGTGTCCATCAGCTAATTAAGTAAATCGAATGTTGTTTATCTTTACCTCTTCGTATTAATTTTCTTTTTTCTTTAAATTTGCGTTATTGATTATGTTAAACAACTTTAGAATGACGTAGTTTGTTATTAACTTGGTTTGCTGAAAAAAATGTTTGAGTTTGAGTTTACTGAAAGAGTTCGATTCCGGATAGGTGAAATAGGGTTGCTGAAGGATGAAAATGCAACAGGATTGTCGCCAAAGTACGTCGGACCATTTCAGATTGTGAAGTTGATGAATGGAATTTCTTACGGATCCAAACTTAGCGTGACAACAAATGTATATAAGTTGTGAATCTCAACGAACTAAAGCATTAAAGTATCGACTAACAGCAGGAAGTTAATGAAGCCGGACGTGGTTTAGAACATGAAACCGAATTCGAGGTACTCTTCATAGAACCCGCTGAACAAAGCGAGTACCCAATCCAGTTGAGAATCCCAAACGGAGGAACAGAAAAGAGCCAAAATGATACGATGTACCGATGTTTGATTATTGACTGCAAAAACGAAATGTGAACAGTAGAGATTAACCGCTAAATCGTATTTTAAAACAGGGGACAGAATCTTCATATTTGCTTTGTAGGCTGTGAATGAAAATCAGAAGACAGAAAAGATGGACGGAAAAAGAGAAACAAATAAATTATGTGTAATATCGTATTGTTTGTGATTTCATTATAGGTTATTCATGGTGTAAGGAAGCATTTAGGAGGGGGAGGAGTGATTCGGAGGAGAGAGGGAAAGGATGCGGAAGGGGGAGATAGAGGACATTGGTCTTTTGTGAATTTGAGAGAAGGCTGGCGAGTGGAAAAGGATTCATTTTATTCGTAGATTTATGGAAATAGAAGGAGAGGTAAAAAGAAGGAGAGGTAAAAAGAAACATTTGCACCACTGTGTAATACCATCAATGCGCCACACTATAATTTCAAACGAAAAACTGAAATATAATATACTTCCGATCTATACTACCAATTAGCATGTTCACTTGCAAATAGATGTTAAAGACTAGTACCCTAAAAGTTTTCACGAACGTGCATGAAATCTTCAGCAAAGAGGTGGCTAAACATACAACGGTAACCTTCGAAAGATACCACACATTAAAAGCATTACTAGTTAATCCTGTTCCTGAATCTATCGAACTAAATGGAAACCTGACTCAGTTTACACCGATCCTGAAATAGGCTAGCTCCGAATATCTTGTGCCCTTCAAGAAAACTCTGATTTCCCTGTGCCCTATTTCCATCATCTTTGGTATTATTGATACACTTAACTATTGTTCAAGCCTTGAGAAAAATTGAAAGTTGGGTTGGAAAGCTTCAAAAAATCAGTAAACGGCGCCCATTCACCTTGCACCTCGGAGTAGTGACCTCACAAAATATGAAGTTGGCATGCCTGTTGATCCACTTAAGATATCAGGGTGCTAAATATCTAAGCGAGCATAACTGATCTTGCACTGACCTCCCAATCGCTTGCACCTTGAAAAAAAGTTGTCTTATTTAGGCCTGTGTCCTTGAATTGGTCACGGTCACTTAAACATTTTCCTTTTTAATCGTGAATTTAACAAGTTGCATTTTGATTTTTTAATGACCTGGCAGAATCTTTATACATTTCTGGCTGGGCATGTCTTTGTAAAGCGGCAAAATCTTTAACTTTCTCTCTCTCCCTTTCTCTTTAAATTCCTTTTAATAGATTGAGAGATTGACAAGCAAGGGTTAGATTCTCAAACACTTTAACCAATTTGTATCATTTTCCGATTCCTTAACTTAACCAAATCAAATGCTGTGGTTCCTTTTCATTATTTACACCTTTTTCGTTTCACACTTCCAACTTTCTCTACAAATTAGGAAGCTGCTAAGACCCATAAGTTTTTATCAACTTTATACTTTAAATGACTCATTTCAACCAGTGTCACTATAAACTGTCACACTGACGGATAAATATTAGTGAACTTCCAATTTTACATGCGAATGTGATTCATTGAATTCCTTTCATATATTTTCAGCAGACCGTGGTGAGATCCTAAGAAAAGCGGAATGCTCCACTGTGGTTCTTTGACAAGACCAAACATGCTCTAGACATGTTCAGTGCAAAACTTAAACGAATGTAAAGGTCAGTTTGAAACAATCAGTATGCATTAAAGGTGTTGACCTTTAGAGGATAGAAGATCACCAGTGGTTGCATACGGATTCCAAGTATTAGCTGGAGTCAGCTCAGCCATAAGAACATTAATGAAGACGTTGCTTTTCTGCATGGAAAATCGAAGATGGTATGAGTGATGGGGCTTACGAGTCGACAGGTTCGAAAATTTTCCTTTACATTTACCTTCCTTTCAATAACTTTCATTTTATTTCTGGCCAAATTTCCTCAACGTTCTTGGCGTGAAAGACAGTCCGGCGTTGCTTATGGTGGCGATGAGGCAGGAAAGGTGCCCACGAATACTGATCAAGCCAGTGGCAAGCGTGCAGGCCAACAGTTAGTCAAAGGAGTTTACGCCAGAAGTAGTGTGGAGGAAAACGTCGTCCTCCATCATAGAAGGAATATCAGAGAAAACCCAGCGTCCCCCAGAGATAATCATTTCTTTGAAGGCAAACAAGGAAGGCCTTTTCGTGAAAGGGATGGGGGTCGAACTCTCTCTAAAGCAGTGCGAAATTTTGAAGTGAAAAGCATGTACATTCAAATAAAGGAAGCGGACAGTCCTAGCATCGGGGATTTCAAGTGCCCTGCTACAGTTGTTGCCAATTGTTGTGCATTTGCCGTCAGTGACACGAACGAAGCCAAGCGAATATGCGAGGCATTTGGGACATCCTGCAAGGGATTCGTGGTGAGTGCGTTCGGCCGCCCAAGTGCTGATTCGCTTGCTTATGTTATGTATTTAAAAAAGGACCTTAATGGTACAATGGCCAACTATCTTACAGATTTCTTCATCAAAGTCGATTTTTTAGATCAAGTTAGATGGAAAAGTAAAAGGTAGTAATTAGAGTTGGTTAGATAATGCATATACAAAGTAGTTTCTTCTGAAGAAATTTTGTTTAGCTGCCAAATATGGTCTGGCGGCGCAACCTAGAAACACTTCGCTAGCAACAATTTGTGATTACGCTTAGTAACCAATCGATGATTGAAAACTGTTAAGTGATCGAATAGTTCAAGTGATCAAAATTTCAAGTTATCGAATCAATTCATCTTGCATTTGCAATGCGAGTGTTAATTATTAAAGAACAGAAGCCAAGGGTTGGTGTTACAATTTAAAATGACGTTAAAACATTATTTTTTGGCATTTAAAAGGAATCTAAAAGTGGTGGTCAAAAGTATTCTTTGGAGATGTAACCAAAGAGCATGCAATTCAATTAGGTTCGCTTCCCTGACTCCGACCGTGTCTTTGTCATCCCTAGCTGTCCCCTTTCTTTGTCATCCCTAGCTGTCCCCTTTCTTTGTCATCTCTAGCTGTCCCCTTTCTTTGTCATCCCTAGCTGTCCCCTTTCTTTGTCATCCCTAGCTGTCCCCTTTCTTTGTCATCCCTAGCTGTCCCCTTTCTTTGTCATCCCTAGCTGTCCCATTGCTTTTCACTTGCCCGCATGGGCCAAGTGGAGAGGGCCAGCCTCTGTGTAGGCGGACGTCCTTGGGGCTGCGCACCTTCGCAGGAGACTAATTTTAGATTTATGTTTTTTTAACTGCTCTGCTTTTGTGAGTTTGTGAAGCTTACCAAAATTATGCACGCATACACACCACGACAAACATTGTCATGTAAATCTCATGCTGCTCCTTAATTTGTTCATGCGAGTCTTTGATTACTGAATGATATCTTCAGATTGGTGTGTGACATTTTTCCGTTTCATTTTCGTTATCCTTTACAAGATACGTGGTGTATTAACGCCGCAGATAAACCCTTCGGTTTCAATTAGAAATGACGGAACACGAATCATAAATGGAAAGCGCACTCAGTGTTTCTCATAGTCTAGATCGCTAAAGGTAGCAAATTCTAACTGACAACAGACGATACATTACCAATCAATAAACTAGGGCAGATTACACACATATTTCCGAAACCGACATATACCAAAAGCCTGAACAGATATTGATGAACAGTTATTGTGATTTGAATGGCTCCCCACCTCAACTAACCACGGCCAATGGTTCTCCCAATACACAGCTCTGTCAGATCACAAAATACAAGATTCTAAGGATTTTTATCAAGCTCGAATTTTGATATTTTGTGTTAAAGACGGACCCAGTGGCGCAGCGTGAATCTTTTATAAGATATTCACTTTTGCTGAAAAGGGCGTGGCTGGGCGTGGCATAGAAGAGAGCTAGGTGGGGTGAAAAGATTTGAATAACTTGTGCTGGAATCGTAGATAATTTGTCAAAACTGTAGGCTTTAAATAGCGAAATGTGTTACGTTTCTTGGGGTTTTCTTACGATGAGAAAGTTGATGTTTTTGAACCAACTGGTGGGCTAAGCCAATCCGCGTTTGTCCCGAATAAGTATACCTGAAATGATCAACAAACACTTACACCGGTAGGGCAGGCATCCGGTAGGGCAGGCATCCGGTAGGGCAGGCATCCGGTAAGGCAGGCCCTCAGTAAGACAGGCTCCTAGTAGGAAGGACTCTTTAAGATGGAGTTATGTGAAATTAGCCGGGACTTTCATGCGCCCCGGACCTTATGCCCCTCATATCCCCCCATCTCCTTTAAGCACCTGGCCCAACTAATAAGCTTGATATGACGCCTCGAAAACTCAACTAATCAAACAAGCGATACTCATTTGTAGCTTGGATCAGTACCATGAGATTTCAGGGCAAAATATTTTCCAAAATGACCCATTTCACTAAATTTAAAACGCAGTAACTACATTACAACTCATAAACGATCCTTCTTTAGACTGATTTCAACAACTTGAATGGCTGTTTTATACGGTAAATTCCGTTTCTTTGTTCGATTTGCCTGTCAAAGCACCAAGGCCGACACATTGAATTTACCCCTGAATGCGCTGCGAAGGAGAAGAAACTGATCTATTTCCTCCTTTGCTTTGCAGCTCATCCACGTGACGAAATAAGCAATGAACCCCTTTCGCCCAATTCTAACAAATCAGCGCATCGAATTTCATGAATAAATTCCAAGTCGGCTGAAACAATTAAGAAATAGGCAGAAGATTTTCTGCTTCCAACCTTGGAGCAGGCGGAAAATAAGTATAGTTTCGGGGCTTCATAGTTGGCTCTTCGTGACGAGGAAACAGATGGGGGATATGAGGGGCTTCTTTTGGCCAATGCAAACGACCAAGCTAGCGAAAGCTTTAAAACCTTGGACTAGTCATTGGATCAGATTTTCATATTTTACGAACAATCATGAAGGCATTGGCACTTTTATGACTATTTCAAGTCAACCTCTGATATAAACTTATTGTGTGGCTGTGTAGATACGTGTTGTGATGGGTTTCTTCGTACCGAGAGAGATCTTTTCATAATTCAACAACTATTGGAAATAAGTGGCGGTTGGTTTTTATATTTGATAGATTTTAATGTCTAAGGCAGTGATGATGCTGGGAAGAAACCATTAGTCATGCCTATAGAAATTTTAAAAAGGGCGTGGTTCTATGGGCGTGGCTCAAATAAAAAAGGGGGTGACTCAATGTATCTGGCTAAGGTCATATCCCGAGATAGGCTAAGAAAACAACTGAAAATAAAGGTGTAATTCAATTTGCAACAAATCGGAAAAGTTTCCAGGTTGCAAAAAAATGGATAGACATTCGCCGTTGTGGAAATGAATCAACGAAACTTAAAAAAACATCTTAAGCACATCGAGTTTAGTAGTGTTGCCAAGTTTCGTCTGATTTCACCCCGTTTTACAAGAGTTATTAAGGGGCATCGACATTGGAGATCGCCCTTTAAGGCTTAAGTATGGAATTTGGAGAAGGGCAAAATTGACATTCGCCATTTGTGGAAATAAATCAACGAAGCCCAAAAAACATCCTAAGCACATCGAGTTTAGTAGTGTTGCCAAGTTTCGTCTGATTTCGACCCGTTTTGCTGGAATTATTAAAGGGACAAAAAATTGTGTCTTATACACTTTAGCAGGGTTTTCTTGGAGACTTATGGAGTTTACATTTGAGAGAAAACCATTCCCAGGTAGGTTATTTGTCATTTGAGATGAATAACTGTGTTTGGTTTGGCCTGAGGTAGCCGCTGCATCTTGAAGTGAGGTTTAAGAAATTCTGTGCGAATGTCTGTCGGGCAAAATGTCGTAGGCCTTGCACAAAAATTTTCAACATTTTCTACAATCTTTGCGAGTTGGGTCCATCTAATAACTTCGACAGATCGACAGAGAATCGTTAAAGGTTTACTTCAGTAAAATTGTTTATTGTTATCTGCTCTAGTTTTTTATACGAATTAATCAAAGTCCGAATGTCTATCGCGAATGTCTGATTTGAAAGTCGTTCGCCAGATAGCGGAACTACTGTTATACCCTGAAACGGCCTAAGTTTGACAGAAACGTGGTCGAAACAATATGCAAGGCCAACGAAACGTCAAAAGATAAGATTCATACTTTCACTTCCACACAGCCAATCTTTTCTCGCGTACCAAGCTTTGGGGTAGGCTTTTCTTTCAAAATCAATTTCTGCTCGCTAATATTTTTTGCACTGAAAGACTTCTTCAATAACTCCGGCGGGAATAATGTACACCTTTTCGCAGTACAGTATCTGATTCTTCGTATTCCATCATTTTCAAAATGGAAGCAATGATCTGAGCGTATTTTTCCGTGGACTTATAACAAGACTAGGTCTATAAAAACGCAGTCAGTCCGCAACACAAAGCCTGCACCATAGTCCGCATCACCGAGCCTCAATCATCAGTAGACAACGATTTGGGATAAATCGTTTTGAGATTTATGATTTGGTCATGCTCTTGAAAATGGCGTGACCATGTGCTCAAACTGGAACAGTAGGCATGGGTCGATGTATGGCTAAGCCAATCAAAAGGCGGATATCATTATTGTTATGATGACGAGGTCATGCTCAAGGAAGAGAGCATGACTTACCACAGGGATGTCAGAATTAAATGCTCTATTAATTGGATGCAAAATGTTGCTTTTATTCTGCGGAGTCCCTGTGATAGTCATGCCTTCTCGGGTGGGCATGACTAACCACAGGGGACGGACAAGTTCAAATAATATTATTGCTATTTTGTTTTGCCTCCTGGCTCTGAATTTGGTCACGCTCAGCATGACGCTGCCCTACCAGAGGCCTGCCCTACCAGAGGCCTGCCCTACCGGAGGCCTGCCCTACCGGAGGCCTGCCCTACCGGAGGCCTGCCCTACCGGAGGCCGGCCCTACCGGAGGCCTGCCCTACCGGAGGCCTGCCCTACCGGAGGCCTGCCCTACCAGAGGCCTGCCCTACCATAGGCCTGCCCTACCGGGTCTCACACCCCGGAGCAGAAGCCATAAGTTAGGATCGCTGATCCGCCCTTGCATACCAATGAACAGGGAAACACGTCTCTTCAAACAAACAAACATGTAGCCCTATATTTGGGGTCCATATCTGGGGCCCATTAGGATACCACCATCCCGGGGAAGGATCGACCTCACAGCAAGGGTAACTAAGGGGCCGTCCCACTCACTCTTTCCGCAACTCTAGAGAACCGTCTCACTGGACTTACTTTAGGGACTGCCACAGAGCAGTTCCCTCCATTAACATGAAATAATTCATTAATATCTGTATCTTTCCCATATGAAGCCAGCCCGGAATGTTAGATTGAGTGGAAATCTTTCGTTCCAAATCAATGCAGACTTGCGTTAAATAGGATTTGGTCAACATTATATACGAACTTCGATCATACCTAATACTGCGCCCTTGACATATTGACAAACCGTGTGCACAGATCAATTTTCGTGTTAGACAACTCTTGCATTTCTAAAAAATAAGATAGTTCGAAAATTTGCATCCTGATAACTTTTTTGTCATGAAATTTCGTGCTACCATGATAACAATTTTAAGAGAAAAAGGTCCATTTCCGTCAGAAAAAAGTTCTCGAATTGTTTTCTGCCATTCAATAAGGTTTTCAAGATGTAGTATGGGAAATAAAGAAAGTCAGCAAGCATATAGCATGCATCATGAATCAAAAAAACTAAAGATCAAAATTAGTAAAAAAAACTGTTATAAAACTACAAGTGAAATCACTTTTGTCACAAATAAATAGATGGGCCTCATCTTATACCAAGACGGAATGTCTGTTTTTGCTGTTCATAAAATGCTGACCAGCGAGCTTTCCCATGGAAACACAGTGTGAGGTAAACAAAACCAGAGGAAGGTAAACAAAACCAGAGGAAAATAAAAACGCCAAGATTCCCGGCGGAAAAGGCGTTTCACTTTGTGCAACCTTATTGTGCCTGTTCCTAATTACTGCTCCACTGAAGTGTCCCTAGGTGGCACTCTCGACGGGACCGCTCACTATGTAGACCAATATAGCCAACGGGACATGATCAAACACTCGTCTCATTTCGCACTGGGGTTGGCTTTTCAGGTTGTTGCATCAAAGGGACATAAACCAAACACTTTTCCACTGGAAAGTCTTCAAATTTAGCCTTGCTTTTAGATCTACGCTTTCGGTAAGAAGGCCTTGCTCGCTTTGTTCTTTCAGCCTTCACACCTGGGGCCTGTAGGCTACTTTCGTAGGTTTTTGTTTCGCCTCCACCTTGGACTTTAGACATCGGTTCTTCCTCTGAGTTGTTTCCGTTGCTAATTGGCTTGTTAGAGCAAGCAGCCCCTATGCCGTCTGATCGATGAGGTATGGTGAAGGCTCCAATGGTTGGTATCGGGTCTCCTTGACCAGGAGCCGGCAAGCCGGTACTGGTCTGTGCAGTAGATACACCCGTGAGGACCGAGTTGAGAGAATTCGGCCCTTGCGATTGCAAAGCCTTGAAACCCGGATCAACATAAGGGTAAAAAACGGCCGAGCTACCACCATGTCGAACAGGTTTCCAATTCGGGGCAACGATCCCCCGCAGGGGAAGAATTGCGGGGTGGTTCGTCCTGGAAACCGTATCTGCATGTGAGCCTTGCTCCGAGGCTGGATTGTCGCACTTTGTCTCTAGCTGTTTAGCAGCAAGTCTTGCATCGGAGTGCAAATTACTGGTGTCAGAAAATGTTCTTTCGGACACAGTAGTAATGGTAAAATCCGGCGTATAGGTATTATTTGACGTGCAGTTAACAGGTCTTTCGTTGAACTGAGTGACAGTTTCTGGGAATGTCGATGGTGGATAGGCTGCAAAGCCCGCTAAAGGAAGTGGTGGTGCAGACGGCGCTACAGGTGCGGACTCTGATTCCGATGCCCTCTGCGCAGGTTTAGTGTTCTCATAACTTGGCAAAGTTAGCTTCCCAATGCACTGTCGTATTGGCAATTTTGGGTCTCCAATACTTGGACCAAAAATAGAGGACGGCCTTGAAGATGGTACATCATGTGTGAAATGTGACTGTGCTAATGATAATGCTGATATGACATCAGAATGGTCGTTATTGCGTTCTGTAACAGTGTTTGATATACCTGCTTCACTTGTAATTTGTGCTGGTTTTCCAGCACTGTTTGCTGACTCCAGTAAAATCTCATTCTCTTCCGTTAATGGGGCATCTTTCGCTGCTTCTTTACGGCAAAATACGGACCTCCAACAGACATGAACGTCCTCTCGGCGTACACAATGAAAAATGAACATTGAGAGGCCTAATATCATGTTTGAAATTGCGAATCCATAGCTGAAAAGATGGTAAAGATAGCGCGAAGAGCTGTTCCTGTTGACGAAAATCATAACAACGAAGCCGCAGTCGATGCACAGAATCAGCATAACGAGCAAGCTTCCCTTGACGAAGTCCAGCAGCTCGCTCCGATCTGGAAAATGAAAGTCTGGCTTGCGTAAGGGACTTGCCTTGGAATTTCGATCTGGCAACAAGTTATTATCTGGTTCATGCCTTGACATCTGCTCCGGGTACTTGCGATTCACAAGTGCATGTAGACGTAAAAAAATGATGATGTTTATGATAAGCACAAGGCCACCGGGTATAATGAACGCCCCAATCGCGGCTTGAGAAGTGAGCCAACAACTGCAAAAATCAGATCAGATAGGAAAGTCAGATATGTTAAAAAACCATTAAACAAAAAACTATTTCAAGTAAATAAAACATAACACAACATAACAACATTAACAAACTATAACATAACATTACAAAACATGACATAGAACATGATAAAATGAGAGCTTTCGAGTGAGCCGAAAGATGACTCGATTGGCAGCATTCACTCAACGCAGACAAGATTTCGGTGAAAAGCGTCTAGCCCGTAATTTCGTAATGCCTCAACTCAAAAAAGAAAGCTTTTTGATAAGCTTGCAATGAAAAAAGGTTGAGCGCATTTACATGAATATGCGTCAATACTAGAAGTCTCTAAACTTAAACCTTGGAATTCTTATGCATAAAACGGAAAATACTCACTAGCTAATAGAACTGTAATTGTTCACATTTCCAGCCAGAGTGATGCCACAGACTATCATGGGTAACCCTAGGATGTTAAGAAAATGACAATCATACGTAAATCTGCTTGTCCAGAATAGTTGAATCCAAAGCTGAAACGATGAAACGCATCGGTCTGACTGGGCATATACCAAATGGCATCACCAATTATTGCTACCCTTCAACTTTTCTGGTAAGGCTTCAACTTTTCTGGACATCCCTGACTGACTAGTTTCACAATACCAAATTGCATGACTGGCTTGACCACAAGCTCAGCGGTAGACCACTTGACGTACCAAGTCAGGGGTCGTGAGTTCGAGGCTCGCTCGGGTCGATTATTTTTCCGCACTCTCTACGAATCGGCTTTTACTAAGTTTAGGACCTAACGCTTGTTGAAGCACCTGCCTACATACACCATCGCCCTTACTTTTGCCTTCAACCCTTCGACCATGACAACTTAAGGAGGCGCAATTCACTGTGTCAAAATACGATTTCTGACCAACCCCTGTTCTTCATTTGAGCCTTTAAAAATTAGCACTCGGCAACCTTGCAGAGTATGAATAGAACTCACGTCGGCAAAACACCAATATTCTTTTATAAACCATATACAGTATTATGTTATAAACACGAATTACAAAGGATCGTGGTCAACTGTCATCGGCCCAACCAGCCCCTATGAAACATGACTCAAGTCAAGTATGAATCGTCCTGTTGAAGCGATTCTGCATCAACAACGCTAATTGAAAATGTGATTTGTCTACATTAAAGCAGAACCCTTGCTTCGAATGAGTCATAGCAACGGGAAAATTGATGATATGATGATTATGATGATTGGTGGTGATTGCTGATAGTGATAACTAGTTGCTACTGTACAACTTTAACAAGGTTTATATGATAATTGGACCTACCCCAAGAAATCAAATAGTACTTTAGTACTGGATTGTATTCCTCCTTATCGGGGCCTTTCTTTACCAAAACCGTCATGCATGCACCTCCACAGCCGACCCAAAGCAGGCAACATAGAATGAAGTAATGGAGAAGAACGGCAAAGGCTTTGCAAAGTAACCGATTCTCAATTCTGTTTATTCCCGCGACAAACAGCACAACAGCAACCATCAACGCAAGGCACAAGTTCATAAGTGTAGCTGCGTCGTTCCTGTTGTATCGAAGTTCCCTAAACGTAAATTATGATCATGACATTAGGCCCTGAAATATCACCCAAAACCAAGAAAACGTAACAAATTAAAACGCAGCAATGCAATAAAACAAAAAAAAGCTTATTCAGGATAGCTTCTTTCATGAAAATATCCTGGTAATTAAATAGAACTCTTTTGCAATGTTAAGTTAAAATAGGTTAAATAACCGATGTTAAAGGGTGCTCTACCTGAAAGCTGCGTAAGTAAAGAATGTCAGAAGAAGAAAGAATGCACAAATGCCGGCTCCGACGTGGGTGACGAACTCGAGCTCGAAGGTCGCCAACAGTTGGGTCTCCTTCTTGATTTCCTACAAAAGTATAATAGAGTAACGATGACGTGCCAGCAGAGAAATCGATGGAGCAAACTTCCAGCCTGAATATTTCCAGAAACTGCATTTATCAGTTGGCTTAAGTCACCTTTATAAATCAAACTCAATAGTATGATTAACCGGTAATACTCTAGAAACTTGTGTAAATACCAATATGAAATAATTTACAACATATACAAAAGCAAGGTATTTTCCGGCAAACAAAAAAGATTCCGATTTTTGGGAAACATTATTCTTGCATTACCCTACGCCGTAGACCGTGATGCTGCCATTAGGCACCAAGCCCTTCTAGACCCACTTTTTTAGACCTCCCAATCCCATGCCTCCCTCCTGGCTTGCATACCTTGTGAGCCTACCAAGAGGTGGCCCTGCCAGTGACACTCGTAAAGGTGCGTCAAGGTGGTAGAGGCCGATCGACAAGCAACTAGGCTAACTGTTGCCAACCAGGATCATCAAAAAAGCAATATTCTCATCGATTTGAAAATAAAAATCGGTGCAATTGGACGCCGGGTAGCCTCTGAAATTAGAGGCAGAAAGCTTAAATCGTGAACTTTGCTACTTCAAAGACAAACCTGGCAAATTCTGCTTTCGAGACAAAAACTTTGAAAATTCAAAATAAATCGAAGTTATCTGGGCAGAGACGTAAAACTCATACTAGGTTGACTTGAATGGGCTGATAGACCAATATTACCATTATAATTGTAAAATATGTCATGCGCCTATGCAACTCAGGGCACATGAACTTCGAGTATGTCTCTCCTTCGGTTACCAGTTTGCACTTGGTGTTCACTCTCCACCTGCTTCTTGCGCCTACCGATCAAAAGGCAAGGAAAAAACGTCAGGCCACCACGAAACATAAAACTTCAAGAGAAACCTTAAAATTTGCACAAAATTAGTTAAAAAAACAACGGATCCTGTTCCAGAATGGATCTTAAAATGTTATTTTAGTTTATTACCAGCAATAAACATAAAATAAATTCATTTTTGATGCTTCTAAATTAAAAACAGTTACAGACAAACTACCAGCGTTTATTGAATGGAATCCGTGCAAATATCGCTTTGTGGTCTGACGACCATATTTTGGAAAATAAAGTTTTACAAATGACGACCCTCTGTTTCAAAACACAAGACCAAATAAGTATTCTTTTGTCAAAGTTCCTCTTTATCTTTCATCTCAATACATGAAACAATTAAATATTGTCCACACTTGCTCGAAGAAACTTTACCTGTCATTTGTGTAAACACAATAAAAAACCTTATGAAATCAAACTTTTATAGACGAACCTGCACTTCGTTCTGACCAATAAACTAGCCTTGGATTACGGCCTTTCTAAAAAATAAGACAAAAGATGCCACTCAACGAAAAGTTATGGATCGCTTGCTAACAATGGCTTAATAACAAAACATATCACTTGGCGTGAGGTTGTCGGAATAGAAGCTGAATTGTGAGAACAATGAAAGCAGCGACGAAGTGATAAATACCTGGTAATGTTTAAATGTCAACATAATACTTTCGCTTGTTACGATGTCGGCATTGTTCATACCTGGCACTAGGAGAAAGGGATTAAGGCTATTAAGCAGTGATTTGCTATGATTCAAATTTGTTAAGCTGAGATGTTGATTTCAAAAGTTTTCCTCGTTGACAAACGTCTTAGATTGAAAACATATTTACTTACAAAGGAAGAAAACAATTATGATATGCTCACTTCACTTAACGATGAAGCTCACTTAACTCAAGACGCTGTAAATTACCCGATGAACAAGACTTTGTTCCGAATGTAAAATTTCAAACGCGGATTGCAAGAAGGACCACCAGAGGAAAAAAGGGCATCGCAACATGGCAGGTTAAGTTGCTTTGAGTACAACTTAACTTCATCCTAAACTTTACACAACGGATTATCCACAGTAAGCCCTTTTTCTTTGACTCCATAACGACGAGTATTTTTCAGTATCTCGATGCTAGCGATACGTTAACACTTCCTATATTAGATGGTGCACTCCTTAAGCGAAAATTAATAGAAGAAAAGAGAAAGTCACCGTCATCTTTTGGAAATAAAATTTTATCCGAAAACAAGCTGGTTAGATTTAATGGCGAACACAGAAATAATTTGAAGTGAGGAAGGAATAAAAGAAAGCTTAAAGGCATTGAGTCATGGTAAATAGCGGTTTTCCTCGGTCTGTTGTCTGCTGTTTTCATGTGATAAATCGGCTTTCATGTGATCAGACATCAGCTGAGAGTTTAAAACACCATGTGTGCAGTCTGCTTGACAGCCAATCAGATTAACGGAGCTATCATAATGACTCAGCAATTTTTTGCAATTTGGGTATACGCTTTCCATTTATCGTGACTCAATGCCTTTAATAAGATGAAACAGGCAGGATAAATAGAGCTAGAAATGTAAAGCGATTTAGAAATGAATCTGCTTTGGTTGCTCAGAGTGGTATCTCCACAAGCCTGTTTCGTGATATTCTCTTATCAGGTGGTGCAAGCGTACTTACTACAATTAGTCTTATTAATACAAATTTGTTTGTAGATGTTACGTGGCTCATATAAAAGGGAGTGATGATTAAACAACGTGATGGTGGTAACTGGTTAGAGTGGTTGAACATTGGGGATAATACAAAGGATTTCACATGTAGAATAAAACTACCTACTTCTTTGATGATATGAAGATACAAGCTCAAAGCATTTCTTTAGACTTTATAATACAGGCACCAGATACATATTGTAAGTACCCTTGTATCTCCTGATAAAAGCTTATAGATATACTCAATATACCCTGTCACGTTTTCTTCTGCAATATTTATCTATACAAAAATAAATTGTCAAATATAGTCCCAAAAAATAAAATTATAGTCAAAATTTCAATAAATCGAAGATTTTGAGCTAGAAGCCACATTTCACCGAAACTATCAATATGAGCGAAAACATTTACCTTGAACGCGCACTCCAATGACAGCACCGTTTATTGTGGTATTGGATGTTCTTGACTCAATGCCTCGCAAATGTGGGTCAGCAAAAAGCCTTGCAGTCTTGTATGCGATGAAGGTCACGTTTGTCAGCTGCGTAGAACTATTGAATTCACGTTCCATTGACAAGGAAAAGACGACTCTTGGTATCACCAGTTGAGCATCGATTCTCTGTAAGATTGAAATGTCAAATTTCAAGAAAATGCATTTATATCATGACTTTAAATCATAGGATTCATCTTATATCGTTGAACACTTACAATCTTTTGAGGACTCAGAGTTTCGCTTTCAAAAGGAGATCACAAAGAATATCAGAGACGCGAAGCTACTTAATCGTAAAGAGAACATGAAAAGAGAAAGGAAGCATCTATATCCACTCTCGAACAGCGAATAGTCTTTATTCCTAAGTGTCAATTCCTGGGGTTCTGCAATCCGAGTGCTCAAAATCCAAGAAATCCAATCATCCGTTAACATTCCGGCCTCCGTTTGGGCGAGTCACCACTATACTTTCTTTATTCAACGTGTTTAACCATAGAGCACTTTTAAAAACAGGAAACCGAACCTCTATGCGGCTTGTGTGGTTGGAATATTCCGAGCAGTCTCCAAGGACGCCATTGTTTGGATAGGAAGCATTCTTGAACAAGGCATTGCAAACGAGGCTTTGCGGATGGCCTGGCTTGTAGCTACGCGAAAAAGCGGCAACACTGCTAGTGACCGGCAGGGCGACGGGAGAGTCCTTGGGGCTATGACCAATTTCGCGGTTGAGCGAGTCCAGCATGAACCTCTCAAGAACCGACAGTAAGCTAACACAAGAGTGACAAAACAAAATTAGCTAAACAAACAAAAAGGCAGAGCACCCGAATTAATACAATATGATTAATCAAGCGCGCATTAGCTCAATGTGTCATTCTGCTTAAATTCTTGCATGCAAATACAAACAAGAAAAAACCCGGTGAATCCAAATGAAGAACAGTCTCTATTCATTGACTAAGTGTGATCGCACAAGCATGCTTCAAGACATTGTTAAGTTTAGAAATATTTGTTACCAATCGTAAATTCATAGAAGGACCACAGGCATATTTATACATAGAAGAAGCCCAAATAACAAGAGTCTGACTCAGAAAGCACATAAACTGATGAAGGAAAGAAAAGATTGAGCCATAATAATGGATAAATCAGCACTACTTCTTCTAGTAACGTGCTCTAGAAACGTAGTGTGTGTTCTACTCCAAAACGAGCTTTATCCTTTTCCGGCAAACTAACAAGCTTATTTAAAGCAAGAACAAACACCTTTCCGTCATTTTTCCATCTTCCTCGAAGTTTTTTGCCACAGTTTCACTGTCTGTTGAAATTAAATTTGTAATCATATTGGAGACGCTGGCCCTCACCTAAAAAACAAAAAGGTTTGCAGGCCAAAACAAAATACGAGTTGAGAATGAACCAATGACGGTCCTTGGCAACAAGCTTCACATAATTATAGTGACTGAAAAAAGAGCTGAAAGCAGCTGAGTAATATAACTTTGGCGAAACCTACGAGGTCATAAATGGTCAAGATCTGGAGAATTTTTTTTGTTGCATTTTCAAACACAGCTACATATAATGCTATGAATACAATCGCATTTTCATAATTTCAAATACAGTACCGAAAGTGAAATTGTCGATACTTTATTGTTAAATGATGAAACAAAGCAAAAAAAAATTTGACCAAAACAATACAAGTTCTGAAAACAAATATCATCACAATTTACGAGTCAAAACATTGGCGCAGTAGGTAAGCTATTTGGCACAAAAAGCACTACCTTGTCGAGTCTTCCTTTTGATAATTGCTTGATAGACCCCATTTGAGCAAACAATCTTGCAATAAACTCTACTTGTACACTATCTGTAATATTCTTTTTATAAACTTTAACTATATTGCTCAAATGCACCAATATCTGATTGAGTGAAGTCTCATTCACATCTCTCTGCAGAAAAAAAAGAAGAACTTGATAATGTACACTCATGTTTGGTATAATTTTTATTCCTCTTTAAACCTAAATGAAGGTGATAACATATAACCATCTACAAACTTGCTACTCTAGGAAGGTAGTCTGTTACTCCAGGCCCCACACAAAATGCGATCTTCATGCGACAGATGTGCAATCGCCCAAACAGCATTGCCTACACAACACCGAGCACTAACTGAAAGGCAGAAGTCAGTTATTCTTATCAACGGATAGACATAGCACCCAAACTTCAAAAACACAAATTACTTTGATAAGTGCATCCAGCTCTCTTGTCAAAACATTCTCAAATAAGCATCTCGAGGTATCCGCCGGTTCCCATTCACCATAATTACTGCATCGCCTGTGTGCCAGTTCTTTCTCGCCAAAAGGACATGAACATCCAGCAGTGGCACCAGCAACAGTACTGCGCCAGAGAAAATTTCCTGAAAAACGGAGAGCTAAATTATTAAAGACAAATTTTGACACAATGGGATAGATCTGGAAAGCAAAATGCAAAGAGTGCAGAGGCCATCGTCAATAAGATGATAGAAAACAAACTACACGTTTGGAAAAGCAGACAATTGCAGAGAGAATATGAGAAGCAAGTACAGCAATATAAAAACAGGGCTACAAATAATTCCTTGGACTGGTAAGTATTCAAGTCAATTGATGTTCTTAAATCTTTACCCTGGTGGTCGAGACAAACTACCACGTGCAACATTCCTAAACCTAGGACTGCTTTCGGTAGGGTGCAACATTCAACACTGCGACGTGAGCAAATTCAGGACAACCAGATCTAGTGTATTCCTTTGAATGAGCCGACTGAATTATGGCAACTAGTGTGAAGTGATTCCTGTATTGTTGAATATGCATTTGTAATACCTTTATCGCTGGTTGCATGCTGAAGGGCACAAAACTTTGTCTGCCATCCAATAACAGTCAATGATATTGGCTTAGACACTTCGCCAGCGTTTTCGATAACTGCACGACAGAGGTAATCTCCGCTGTGATGAAGGTCAGCTCTAGAATGCAACAAGCATTTACTGAAGCACTGCATCCAAACAGACAAGATAAACAAAGGCAATATCAACATCGACTCACAGCACAACTTAGGAGTTACACGGTTTTTTTTAAGAAACCCGGTTTATAAGAAACCTAGTACTAGAGCCCCAAAAATTTAAGAAACTTTTAGAACTAAATAAATATTTTTTAAGAAACTCCAAAGAAATAAGATGACAATCTGAGCCGGAAAATAATACGTACCGGGTGTCTCGATAAAAATAAGAAAATAATACAACAATTTAAGCACACTGTGTCTCTATAAAAAGTCCCCTTGTTCCCATAAGAATAATGAACAAGGGATACGACATCACATCTTACTGTTGTTTTAAACTTTAATACAATTAATATGCAAGAGAAGGCGCAAAATTTGATGTTAAATGCTTAAAAATAAGAAACTTTTAGTACTAGAAACTAGTGAAAAATAGAGAAACTTTTAGTGCTAGGACCCAACCTATGGTTCTTATAAATAAGAAAACATGTAGCAACGTAAATTTTGCAGGGAAATGCCATGATCGGAAAGAACGTTGTAAATTTGGAAGCACCAATACCCGGCATTTGAGTTTCCAAAGCAGCTAAATAAACTTCAGAGATGAAAAAGGAGAACAACTCGAAAAAGAGGTTCTTCTCCGAACATCTGCTGGAACGCCGGACACAGAACTGCAAATCAATGATACCTTTTGATGACGAGCACGCTTTTGTTTTCACGCGAATTCATGTCACCAAAAACTCTGGTGGATGGCAAAGACTGGCCTTTGACAACCCACTCCAGGCGTCCTCTAGGTTGCCACATACTTGAACACGTAAGTTGAATCGAATCGTTCTGGAAAACAACTTGACTATGAACTGGCAAAATATTGAATCCAGGCAGCTCAAAACCAACACCCTCTACAAAAAAGGAGATATGAAATTGGTTTTAAAAATTCTTCGTACGACAGAAATTCAAAATGGCGCGGAGCCGTGAAGCCGTAGTTCTTTCATACTAAAAGCACTTCCTCGACCAACACTCCGCGGAATATGCAAGCCTCGGAAAATGACCAAAGTTAATTGAGACGAAAACGATTACCATGCTTGAAGTCATCGTCAATAAACATATCCTACCGCATCAAGTTTTCAAATGACAAATTCTTGACACTCACCACAATTCCAGGACCGCCCACCAAGATTTTTAAGCTTTGTTCCCGCAAGCTGTTTCGGGTACTTGCATCTACTTCCTATACTAGGGCCTCTTTTTTTGTTTTTTGACTTCATCACAAACCACTTGATATCACAATCACATATTATGTCATTACCATCCAGTTCCCTGAAGTAATCACAGTAAGTGTAAGCGGTTTGCAATTTCATTGAAACTAACACACGTGAATTTATTCAGTAAAATCAACAGGGTTTATTTTGACCGTCTAAAAGGACAGGAAACCACCTGCATGTTTTAATAAAAGAAATGTTTCCCCACGGGAACTTGACATTACTTGAAGCTAGCTTTTAAACCTGAATTACACGGGATGAATTTTATCATGCGAAACGAATTTTACACCGCCAACGCGCGAAAAATATGTGCAAAAGTAGAAATTAAAAAGGTCGCAGCGAATGATTCGGTGCAAAAAAGTAGACACCGTTTCTACTTTTTCGCTGCGAAACTTCTCGCCGTGTAAAATAGATCATCAGTGCAGCAAACGACTACAGATGACGTAAGTGATGACTAACCAGGTAAAATTGAAGACATTGGAAAGGAAGGCCTGAGTAGTGCTATGCAATGTATACAAATCTAAACCAAAGTACGCAATACGACAGAAAACTTTGAAATGGTTCATACGACAAAATGGGTGAAGAATTGGTCCAACCTATGACTGGGCCTAGATAACCCTGTAGAAATCCCGCACCGAAATACAAACAGTGGAAGGAAACGTTTCTAGCAACAGGCAACGCAATGAAGCCATTGTGTGTAAATTGTTCGATCCCAGTACCGCTTTCTTTGCGCTTTGCTCAGCTTCTCAACAAAAATAGATTTTTATCTAGAGTATAAGCTATGTTAACAAAACAGCAATCTTCGAAAAGATGTCACTTTTTTTGCATAATTCTCCGCGAATTCGCACAAGCAATTCTGCCAGTGGAAATTGAACTTTAAAATTCTAAGCGAATTTGGCGAGGAAATTCGTAGCGAAAAACTCATCTCGTGTAAATCGACCTGTTATGTTGTAGCATGCCTGTTATTAAAACGTTGCTGCTCTCCAAAAAAGGAAACAACAAATTTTAAACTTTCAATAGCATACAATATTTTTATAGTCACCATCATCTATCAAAACTTGCCAAAACTAATCCTATACGTTTAAAATAAGTAGATATAAAACTGTAAAATACATTCAGAAATGCAATCAGTCATTACCTTGAAACAAAATTTTCATTTGAAACTAACTAAATGAGAAATAGAGAACTCACACTCTTGAAGTGTTTGGAAATGTAAACTTTTGAAATGTGGTTAGTTGATTTTGTTTCAGTGATCTGAAAAGCACGAAGAGAGGCAAATGATAAACCATATGATAGGGCCATTCCATACCAAGTAATAGATAATTCTGGAATTTCCCTTGGGCCCCATCTCAGATTCTGTGGAACATGTACCACGTAAACCATTTCCTGCGAAAATGCAAAGTTTGAAATCCAAGCTTCATTGAACAAACAGTTTAAGAGTTATCAGGCTTTGAAATTCTGCTGATGTCAGCAAATATTTGCACTTTAGGCTTCAAGCACATTTTCACCAACTTTGACACTCAATTTCTCAAAAATGGTAGGGTATATCAGTTTGAAAATTGGTCTCTAAGTAGTTTTTTAATCCTAGAATACATCTTTAGCTTTATTTCCTGCTATTCCTAACTAGTTTTGAAAATATGGCTGGTTTAAAACTATAGAACCTTTTTTGGGAGTCAATTGACTTTTTAAGAGGTTACCAACAAGACATGGAGTGAACCATGTCTTCAAACTTTCTTGAAATCATTTAGCAGGTGTTAGCATTAAGGAAATACTAAAAGAAAAGATTCTTTAATATTCTAGACCTGAATTAGGCAACATTTTAGGGAATACTATGAAAATTCAAGGTTTTCATTGTGTTTTGAGACTCTAACGGTAGCATAGAAAATTGAAACTTAATATAGAAAACACTCATTTTGATGGTTTGTCAAAGTTGGTGAACATCTGCATGAACCAAAATGCAACATTTTTTATCACATCAGCAAAATCCCAAATCTTGATAACTTTTGAACCATTTTTTCAATGAAGCTGGGATTTCCAACATTGCATTTTATCAGGAAACAATTCATGTGGTACAAAGATTTCCCAAGGGACCATTTGGTGATTTGGCATGGACTGTCTCCATAGGATGTGTTTGAAACAGATTTAATGCAGTTAGTACATCCTACTTTGCAAACTTTGCAACTAGAAGTTACACATATGACAAAAATTGCACACAACTAAAAGTTACACATAAAAATGTCTGCAAACCAGTCAGCTTACAAAAATATATATTCATACATTGTAGGTCTGACTTGATTGTGAACTAGAAGTTCACATTCCATGGTTTAATTTATTGCTCATAATGGTTTTCGAAACAACAACATAGAGCAGTTTATATGCATTTAACTTGAAGGGCCTCATAGTGGTTGCTAATATGACATACTAATAATTCATGATTGAATTCCTTGTCTTTCAATGCAAATGAGCAGAGACAAGGAGAAAATTTTGCAGATTAAATAGCAATACATGAAGATAGAAGCACAAAATGTATTTCTTTAGCAAACATCTCTATTAGTAAAAATTATGTTTTTTTATTCCTTAAATTAACTATGCTGAATGATACTCCTCAAAGTCCAATAAAGCTTCACCATTTTCCTGAATAACTAATCGGCTAATTCCACATACCACTGAGACATCCTGGATAATTTCATTAATTCCTAAATATTGTTAAACAGCAACCAGGCTTTCACATTCAGAAATTGATGTGTGTGACCAACAACTAGTGAGAGCATTTTAGTAAAGAGGTGTTGGTCAGAAAGTAAGTTGCTGGCAGTGCTAAATGCTATTTTAACCTTCAAATTTGAGCAAATAATTGATAGGACAAGGCTTGCCATTTCACAAGGCTCAGAAATTAATTGCAATATGTCGGGGCAGACTTCCACTTTCATAGCTTCATCATCAATATTATTAATGAAAAAAAAAACTGTCAGTAAAATAACTTCTCCCCTGGAAGAAAAACATATATTGCTACATGCACAATTACAACTGATACATTGTACATGTCCCTTACATGACCAATCACGCATACCCCTGAAAGCCCTGCATGTGAAATGTTTGTTGTTTTAGAATGATGCTGAACGGTCCTGACCAAAACATGGCAAATATAAATGGCTTTAACAGTGACCTTGAAATAGAGAGTACAGCAACACTAGAACTGCGGAGGCTGCAAAAGGACAGGTGGTAGGCTGCAAAATTGGGTGACAGAAGATTTAATTGGATTGCATTATTTGCAGTTGACTGAGGGAATCCTGAATACTTATTTGCTGCCTTGCACAACTTATAAAATAATATCATCAATGGAGACTTACATTTTTCGAAGATTCCTTATACCAGAGAATGCTTTTTGGTGAATATAAAGAAGTTTGTTTTGAGAAATGTTCCTACAAATAAGAATACAAGTTATAGCTATATAACTAAATCGAACTGAAAAAGAAAAACAAAGTTCAGAAAACATATTTGTTTCCAGTGATTCTTGAATTAGAAAAAAATTGGAACAACAACAATTCTTGTCAAAATATGAAATTTATATCAGACTTACAACTGCCTTATATTCTGCAAGCCAAAGAATGTCCTTTCTCCAATTTCCCTCAATTGATTCACTTGTAAGTAGCTACAAACAAAAAATACAATTGTATAACTATTTAAGCAGAAAAATACATTGCTCCTCTTGCATTGAATAATTTGAAAAGCAATTACATTATACAATTAAACAGTAAAAAAAATTGGAACTCATAAAAATGCTACATTAAGTCTAATAATTGAAGATTCAGACATTCACCCACTGTCTTTGAGTGAATAGACTCTCAAGCTAGACTGTCTAGTCACATGGTAAAACTTTTTAAAATAGGAATGGGTACATTATCAGTGAACAGAATAAGAACAAACTTAATGCTTTAGGAGTCCAAACACATAAAAGGAGTGAAACTAGCACCAAAATTAAAAAGTAAAGAAGGAACATATTTACATACAGCTTTGTAAGTGATGGGAGTTTGACAAACGATCCTGGCTCAATGTACTCTATGTGGTTCCCCCTAAGATCCCTGCAAAAAGAAGTCATTTGAACTGAATATGAATGAAAGAATAGGGGAAAATATTTTGACAAACAAAAGTGCACACAAATCTGAATTTTCAGTGGAAACAGGATTTAACAGGCAATCAGAATTTTCTAGGGTTTGAACAGAATTGTTATAGGCAACATGTCTGGTCCATTTGTAGAACTGACATTTGGAACGTACAAAAACAGGTATGTTATTGGTAGGAACGTCAAAGAAATTGGTAAGAGAAAAATGATTACTTTTGTGTGGTGCAAGATCAATTATTTCAAATCCTTTGTGCAAAGGAAGTGTCAGAGCTACAGTAGAGTCATATATTAAAGGAACAACTGTGGTAAAAAGATCAAACATTCAGCACCATTTTGATGGAAAATATAATCTTGATATCATTTTCCCAGATCTGCGATAATTTGCACTTTTGATCCATTGAGTTGTTGATTGTGAAAATAAAACTAGTGGCTTTACTTTCCCAACTTGTGCCTTGTTATTGAGATATTAATAAACCCTTTTACTTAATGATTGTCAGCTTTGCATGAGTTACGGAATCATGGAGAATCTATTATCGACAGCAGAAATTGAAGAAGAACCATCCAGTAAAAAGATATGCCTTAAGAAAGGCAGGCAATTTGAAAATAAAAACTTTAAAGATTCAGATAAATCTGCGACAGACAGCAAGTTTAATGACAGTGACTTTTTACGTAGACTGAAATTATTGTTTTTTTGACACAATTTGTTTGGTGTATGTAATATTGTGGACAATCTAAAAGTTTTGTTTGTGTCTATTTAGCAAACAATTTTGTGTTGATTTATAGCATCATGCTTGACCTATAGACCATTTTGAGTAAATTATAAATGTTCTTGATTTAGCTCGTCTGAGAAAATCGGGTGAGCAATTGACAGCCCACATGCAAGAATAAAACTGCCAGGCCTGGGTATATACATAAACTGTAGCAAATAACACTATATCACATGGACATTAGGTTGGGGGCAAGACAAACTAATAATAGGTATATACTTTTTTAAATTCTTTATTTAATCCTTGTTGATGGTTGTTTTGGAAACTGACAAAGGGCTTGCCATACTATCAATTCAAAATTATTTCCAGCACTAAACTGGATGACATTTGAGCATTTCATGATTGTATGTGTAATCTCATTAATATTATGTCTCTACTTTTTGTTGATTATACAATTATATACCAAATTTTTTTGCATGAGGTAAATATTTCATAAAGGTCTTTGTCAAGCCAAGCTTTAAAACTAGTTACTTAGTAATCAATTTTCTTAGTAATCAACCAAGGTGCTACTAGAGATACCATAGAACAGACAAATGGCTATAGAGCTAAAGTGAGGATTATTGAGCTAAAGTGGCAACCAACCACAGCTGCCTTTTGTTCAAGGTATAGCCTCAGTTTGATCCATAGAATATGGGATATCTGTAGCTTATTTCTAACAACAATCTGGTTAATTGATTCCCACAAGAAGAATTCCTTTAAAGGTTACAATAATGGATAACAAAATGTTCTGTTTTTCTTGAAAAAGCTTCTAGTAAATTAAATCCGGTACCAAGTTTGATGATATACGAATTGTGTGTATAAGTGCTGTACTCCTTTCAACCCAGCAAGGGACATGCTGTTAACAACAATTGTATTTATGACCAGTTCAGTTGAGATCGAGTTCAAAACAAATCTGAAGTAACTGGTTGTACAACAGCTTAAACAGAAGGGTCAACTTAATATACTTACAACTTTGTCACCATTTTATTTAGAGGAAACGAGTCTCTCGTGATGGACTTGATCTGGTTGTCTGCAAGGTTTCTGTCGAGGACGGATACCGGATATGAGCCATAAACTTCTCAACGATAGAGTGACAATATCTAATCACCAAAAACGTGTGTTTTATGGTACCTCAAAAACCCCTAATGAAAGGTTATATAGATAAGTAGCCTTTACTATAAAACTCCAAGGCAGGCAAAAAAACATTTCAGCTTAACTAATCAAATGATTAATGTAGCCATTAAGACTAAAGTAAAAAAAACCTGAATAAATTTAAAGAAGTTATTTACCAAACTATAGATAGAGCAAAATACTCCTCAAAACTTTGATTCCTGACGTCAAGGAGTGACGAAATTGGAAGAAGCAGCACATTTACAAAACATGGCTTCTTAGGCCACCGGGAAAATTCATACTCACATTTCCAAAGTGCGCGTGGGTAATCTCTTGAAACGCACAACACTTATACCTTTTGAAGAGCAAAGCACAGTTTGGCCGTTTGTTTTTGATGGACAACTGCAGGTAGCTGGGCAGTCATCCGAAATTGCAACCATTGTTATGGCAAACACGAAAACCAAGCAGTTTGAGCTATGCGATGACACAAGACCCATGCTGACAATCTTTGTAGATGTGCAGCAAACCCATGCACACCAAGAGTGGTTGCTCGCAGTCGTTAGCCGTCTTCGTATATAAACTCATCTATCTGGAATCCTTGGACTAAAACCAATGGTAAATCATATTTAGTAGTGAAGTCGCTGACTTTCCGACCATTCTGCTGTAGATCAAATCTCCGTAGGCTACCCTCACAAATCGCTGTTGATCAATAATCCTTTACCCGCGAATTACTCGCGTGTAGTACACATTTGATTTCCGGTGCGTAAAGGCAAGAAACCTGCGATAGGCCGCAGTCGCATGTAGCTCCCCCCTCCCCCCCCCCCCCCCTTAATCTTTAAAAAAGCGGATTTGGTCGCGCAAATATTTCGGTGCCATTATATTTGTTTAGCAACTTTGGAGAATTTGTTAAGGTCACACTTAATTTGCTCCAGCTTGATTTTTTAAATTCATAGTCATTTCGAAGTTGGGACAACAAAACAGAGGCCCGTATATTAACTGCAGTCAATCAGTGGTGGATCTACGGGGGGCCAGGGGTGCCGAGGGCCATGCCCCAAACGGTATGATTTCACATCGAAAAAATTTGAATAAATACTTCAACTTACATATCAAACTAACAAGGCGATTTCTCCCGCATACTACATTTCATGCTAGATGACATTACAAACACATGAGTGCTTTGATTGAATGATTTTGCGGAAATCAGAGATCTCACCTGATATCTAATCTATCCGAAAAATAATTTGGAAGAAAAGCAAATCAGAGCAAAAATTCTAGCTATATCCAGCCTGAAAATTATATATTTCCTCAGACAATCAGAGTGACTCAGTTTTGCCCAGAGAATTTCATGTTCAAAATTTTACCTAAATTAATTTTACCTTTATTGGGGATTACGCTCTTGAAACGAAAAGCTAAATGCAAACGTTTAAACCATTAGCGCGGAATACGTGGGACTTGAGGCCGGAGCCCCTCTTGCAGGGACGTCAATCCATTTCAATTTAAGGGCGCTGAACGTGATTTTTCGATGAGAGTCTAACTTTTTGCACAAAAAAGTTGATCTTAAAAGAACGCAATGTTGTTAAAAGCAGACTAAATCAACAAAACGATAAAAAAAATTTGGTGATTTCTTCCTTCAATTGTTTAAAAAAAAATTATTTTCGCTTTTCAAGTTGCTTCAAAAAAGCGAAAACCTAGCAATGAAATTGCATTATTTTTTAGAATACCTCGAAACCGGACAGATTTTTGACAATTTGCGCCCTTGCCCATTTGATTTTGATTCCATTTGGAAGACTTCAGACAAAACCCACACCACCCCCTTGCAGCTTTTTGGATTCGATCAGAAGATGTGATTCATCATCGACCAAATCAGACGACTTTGGACCAAACAGTATTAGATCCCTTTGAACACATTCTGGATTAGTTTGCATGCAGCTTTTGAATCTGAGGAAAACCTTAAAAACTTCGCAAGAATGACAAAGAATTGGAATGGGACGATCTATAAAAGTTATGCATGTGGCTAAAGATGTTATTATCGATTGTCGACCTAGACAAATTTACATTCAGATTCAAAATTTCAAAAGCAGAATAACGATTCAATATTGATAAGTTAAGATCTACAGTGAAGAAATCAAAAAGCCTGATGAGAAAGCCGAATCTATTAATGCGGCCAATATGGATACCGAAACAATTTGTTCACGACTACATTATCAAAAGACCGTAAGGATGACATTTTTGCCGTTTAGATTATGACAAAAAGTGATAAAACAGAAGAGATAGCCTTTACCTTCATAAATCCAACTTTACGTTCTGGTTTGGTCTGGTTTGCCCAAAATAGTCTAATACCTATATGAACTTAATTAAAAGCATGAAATTCGAATTTCACACCCAATGTATGACCTCAATTTTTTCACGTGCTTGAAAGATTTGCTATACCCAAAGAATAGATGCTTGAATATCAAAAGAACAAGAATTTTCAGTATAATAGAATCCGCCTTCTGTATTTCTAAAACCAAGCACGGTCTTTTTAGGGAGCTAAATGCACTCTTAACCATAGCGGAGTCAACATAATTTCTAGCAAATAACCAAAACTTTTCTTTTTCCACTATAAAGGCTTAGTCAAATATGATGATAACTAGAACATTGATCAGATTAACAACACTAAAATTTGATAAATAAGATTTTATTATCTAGTGAAAGACATCTCTTCCATTCTTCTTGACACCTGACAAAGATTGCGTGCAGCTTCTCCCAGCTCGGCCGATCGGGCAGGGTCAATGACTTTGTTACTTCAATTGTTTCGAACGACCTAACTAAATCAAATATGAGTCATCAGGAAACTCTAGCGTATGATTTTGATCTGTTGCATGTTATCTTCAAATCATTCATATTTCTTTGAAAAGATACTTCTAGATCCTCTTGGAGATCACTATGTAGTGGGTCGAGGGGAACGCATACATCAACGTATATATATATGGATCCCTCTTTATATATATAATTCATCATTGATGGTCTTACCCAGATCTACAGAGGGATCCACCTCTACCTCCTAGTATACTTGCCTATCTTCTAGTTGTTGGTTAGCCTCCATAATATAGTCCCCCCGGTCCCAAACTACAACTGCTGAACCCTTATCCGCCTCTTCAATAATTATGTCATTACCATTTTTATGCTTATTAAGAGAAGAAAGTTAATGGTTTGGGGAACATTGCCAGGAAACACCATGCCTTGCTCACTGGGTCAGAAGAACACAAGGGGGTGTTTCCTGTGCCACCAGATATTGCTATCAGAAGGTGTAAGAATCTTAAGAATATTTTGGTTAGGGCTAGGCTTTCTGGTGGGAGGGGGAAGGAGAACAATAACAGAGGAAGTCCGTGTTGTAAGAAATCCAGATGTCAAAAGTGCAAGATCATGTCTAATAGTAATACTTTTAAATCTAGCACTACAGGTAAATAATTTAAGATTAACTATTCGTTTAACTGTGACTCGTCCAATGTTGTATATTTAATCAACTTGGAACGCCCTGTGTTTAATGGGCGTAGCGGATGCTATGAAACTACCTACAAAGAATCAAAAGAGTACCGGCATTCTTCGTACACAGCGACAGGATACCTATGTTCTAGAATGCAAGCCTTCCGGAAGATGGCACTGGCCTGGTGCCAAAAGAAGATCACGTCAAACCAAATAAAGTAGATGCCGCCTGCAGCCCATATACCATGACCAGCACCAATGCATGACTACTGGAGCATAGCAACCTTCAATGTTACCAGATGGTACCCTGAGCAAGCAACTATATTGTTCACTACAAAATCAGTCTAATTCAATCGCCTCTAGTCTGAATTTTTTCACGCTGACAAGTCTTCATCGTGGAAGGGTTAAAAAGGGATTGAATGCAGAAATCCCAGTTTATCTCATAAAAACGACTAACTTGATAATAAGTTTTTGAACGATTTCCTAGGACCGACAGAAAAGGATGAAGCTTACAGTTTTACTTCTTCTTCTCGTCGTGCAAGTCTACGCAGATATAGAAGGTGAGTGAGTGTTTCAGAAACAAGTGGGCTTTAAAATTAATTAAAAAACAGTTTAAACAGAAAGTGAAGATTATATCTATGAAACCGTAAGCAAAAGTATCGGCGAAACAACCAGGACGTATTCATGATCTTCAAAAGCAATTCATGCAAAGGGATTTCATGCAAAGGGATTTCATGCAAAGGGATTTCATGCAAAGGGATTTCATGCAAAGGGATTTCATGAATAGATGTTGTATAGTCAGTATGGCTATGAAATTGGTACGCGTGTGATGCAATAGATTTTTTGCAACTCTTCTGCTTTGTGTTAAACTCGGCTATTTCACCTGTCTTATGCTTAGAAACAAAAACGAGCCTCACAAATTGCTAAATTGCTAATGATTTATGTCGTATGAAAATGGTTTGAAATTTCTATTCCTGGGCACTTAGATGAGTTGCACGAACTTGAGAAGTTGGCAGAAAGCGAGTATGGAAATGGAGCATTTGCAAACACGGAAGAGTTCGACAAGCGCGTGATAATGCCAGGTACGAAATAGAAGTTAAATTGGGTTCCACAACATGCCAAGCTCCGTAAACATGGCCTAAAAGACAAAGAAAGCTTACAACGTCTAATGAAATAATAAAAAAGAAGGAATACAAAAATTCAACAACAATGAATGGCACTTGAAGATCTTCAACAAATTGCAATTTAAGCCCCGGCAAAACGACTGGACATTTGCACTGGTCATGCACTGAACATTGCTCACTTGTTCAGTGTGTGGACATCCAAAAAATTTTGGTGGTGGCAAAACGACTGAACATTGTCCAGTGAACATTTACACTATGGAAGAATGCGCGCGGGAAAACTAGCTACAAAACCTGCCAGGCTCGTAAAAATCGCCGTACTCGTGCACTCTGCCATCGCTTTCCTCATCGGAATTAAAGTTAATATCTTCAGAAGACTCTTCGTTACCAATGAAATGCCTTTTCTCGCTCTCGTCGAATTGAAGTTTAATGTTGATTCCATTTCTTCCCACGGTGTTTAAAGCTTGTTGAAGATTTGAATAATGGAAATAAATTCGCGCCAAATCCAATCCATTACATTCATTGCGCGTGCGCGAACTGGACAATGTTCAGTAGAGTGGCAAAACGACTGAACATTTCTCTACAACATCTATGAACAAAAGAATTTTAATCCTGTCCACTGAACATTTTTGATTGCCTTCAAAATCGACTGAACAACACTCAACATCACTGAACAAGACTGGACAAGGTGGCAAAACGACGCAACATTTACGCTGGACATTTGTCCAGTGCATGTTCAGTGAAAATGTCCAGTCGTTTTGCCGGGGCATTATGTTTGGTGCCTGAATCATAGCAATAACGTTCTGTTACCTTGGCAAAGTGAAAAGTTAATGAAATCATATATATTGATCATTTGAATAAGCTGAGCAAACTGTATTCGTGCAATATAACGTCTAGCCGGCCTGAACATTTTAATCCATCAACATTTATTAGTATTTAACGGAGATATTCCAGAAAAGTGCTCATATTTGTCCATAAGATCCGAAAACCCCTTCACAAAGCAAACAACGTTAAATGAAAGCAAGTAGCTGTATACATAGTGCTTTGTCGTACTGAATTCTTTTCTTCCACTGAAGGGACTTTGTGGTGCGGGATGGGCAACAACGCGGAACACGACAGCGAGCTCGGAGAATATGCGGATGTGGACTCTTGCTGCCGAGTTCACGACAAATGCGACCGAAATGTGCTGGCGTTCTCGAAGAAATACGAATACCGCAACTGGAGGCCATACACGGTGAGCGACTGCGATTGCGATGAAAAGTTCTACAACTGCTTGAAAGACGTAAAAGAGAACAAAAAGCCTGCCCTTATTGTCGGCAAACTATTCTTCAATATTCTACAGATGCCGTGTCTTCGTTTCAATGCCTTTGGATTGAAAGCAACAAAAGGAAAATCCAAAACATTTTAAGATTGCTCTCATCAGAATAACAGCTGGTTCTTCGTGATGTTATTCTTGGGAGTAAATAATTAGCTACGAAATAAATGCATTAATGGATTCAACGAGAGCATATACTAACTTGATGACTATTTGCTCTCTTTGTAAAATGATAATTTACAAGAATGTTACGGGCTAGGGTTCAAAAGGAATCAAGCCAATGCATAACATGCTATAAAAGCCAATGGACGCAAATTGAAAATTCCTAGGATAAAAACTGAAATCGCTAGAAGGGGATTAAACTATAGTGGAGTTAGTATCTATAACGCACTACCAACTCACTTAACAACATGTAAATTCCATCTCCAAATCAAACAAGCCCCCGGAAAACTTTTTATGGATTAATTTATTAGCAATATCTTTAACATTCTTTATATTACAAAAACTTTTCAAGTAGCAAATATTCTCTAGCAATTAATGTTTTAAGAAACATTTTTAACATGTTTTCTTAAGTAGTAGAACGTATATTTTCTATATGCTTTAAAAACAGGGCTTCTCTTGATAGCAGCTAATATCATGTATTGTAAGCTGACTGAATCACCCTGTATAAAAATGTATTATTATTAGTATGTACATTTGTCGCTCACTAAATGTCAACTGTAATGTGGTCTCTGGGTTTGACATCAACAAGATTTCTCAAATCTCGAGAACCTTTCTCAAAATCCTGGCAGAATGTAAGATTACAGTTTTCTGCAACTCAGTAAAACGTGTTTCTATCCCAATGTCCTCCTATAACTGTTGGAATTACTGTCACTCTCATGTCCCATAGCTTTTCTATCTCTCTTGCAAGGTCGTGATATTTTTCGATCTTTTCCACCTCCTTGGAGTTTCCAAATGTTTGACTAAAAATTTGAAGTGATTTCTGGAAATGAAGCAATGCCTTTCCAAATTATTTGTTTAATGTTAGGATAACGCCCATCGGATTTATATATAAATAGACAGCCACCTTGAATTTGCCACAAGACCAGAGGTTTTCCGACAAAATAGCAGTTTAGCTCTACAGGGGCCAAAGGGTTATTTTGCTTCCTCTTGCGGAAAATTTTTCAGGGGCGCCAAAAGAGCTTTATCGACTAATTTTTTGCATTTGCAAAAACAAAACAATCATAAAATCAGGCTTCTACCTAAATAATATTCTCATCATCATCTTATCAATTCTATAATTTCTTATATACTCTATAAACTCTATAATATTCTGAAATCATACATTCAAAGGGGGCAACTTCATACCTCTGATTACCAACGACATGTAATTTTGGAATCAGATAACTTTTTGGGGGAGGGGGCTAAATTGAAAGGGGGGCTTAGAAGAGAATTTACGGTATCTAGTTTTCCTCGATTCCAGTCCTTTTTCTAGATCAGTGCAGTGCACACGCTTCTAGACAAAATGGCAACTTCTCGTGTTTTGATTTACGGCGGTAAAGGAGCGCTTGGTGCCAGCTGTGTCAATTTTTTCAAAAGTAAGAACTGGGTAAGAGTAAAAGTACCATGGAATAGTATAAAAATGAAATAAGGGTAACTATCAAACGAAGATTTCTCGCATGGTATCAAGTAGTTTTGATGTAAAAACCCAATTTAAGACAATAACAGTTGACTGTAGCTAAAGCAAACCCTCGCAATACTTTCAAGTAATGCTTTGTGGTTCCATTAATTTAGAATGTCTTTTTCGGATCCCAGATCCCAATCATCGACGGATCTGAATCCAAGTTAAATTGTCTCTTGCAATTGTTCCTATGTAGAGTTCAATCTTTCTTGTACGCAATTTTTCCAAAGATTATACTCGTGTAGTTGAGCTTTTGTTTTTCAGCAGCATCTATTATCGGCTAAACTTAAGAATCGGGATTCTACAAAAACAGTTTACTTCACAGTAGTAATATCCCATTTATGCGGGGGTTATTTTAGCCACCTGTCTGAAAATGTTAAAAGACATAGTCAGAGTCAGCGAATCTAATTATACGTAGCTAGAAGTTACTTAGTAGTTTTATTCTCATCGTCTTGTTTGTGCATAAAACCAGTTTGATCAAAAAATGTAGCATAAGTTTATGAAAACCTTGTTACCTGTAGTGGGTTCTCTCTGTCGACCTTGTACCAAATGAAGATGCTGATGCAAATGTGGTAGTGACAGAACTAACTGACTGGGTGAAACAAAGTGAAATGGTACAGAAAAGAGTGGATGAAGTGATGGCTGGCAATAAACTAGATGCAATACTTTGCGTTGCTGGGGGATGGGCTGGTGGCAATGCACAAAGCAAGAGTGAGTTGAATTGTGATTTTTTGCTTGGAAAAAAGTATGCTGTGCTGCTCCAGATGTATTCAGAGCTCACAACAAATGTGATAACCATGCTGACCAAATAACCTCACTTTAAACATTGGGAAAGATTTCATTTTGATTCCTGCTATTTATCATATTTTCAATGGTGTTCTATTTAAACAGCAACTATACCTGAAATATCAATACCTAACAAGTAATCAATATAAATTACTTGCATATATCCTAGAGTCTTGTAACATTAAGTCCAAACTTGAAGCACCCATTTCTGCTCAATGGAATTGAGAGGTCTTAGTCCTCGTCTTTTCTTGCTAAGTGCTGTTTACCTCAATTTGAAACCCTACAAATTCTTACTAAACTTTATGTGCTGTTATCAAAAAGAAATTGATAATTTATTATTCTGTTAGCTGTGCACGAGATCGGCATTTGCCTCATCTCATTAGCATTAGAGTGTGCCCAAAAGGAGACTCAATCACATTTTGTTTGTAACGTTGAAACCAGAACCACTAAAAATCTTAATGAGGATATTCACTGGTAAATCAAGAGATTTGAGTAAACATAAGAAATTCACAAGGATTATCAGCAGAGTTAATGGATTCATTCATCAACTTTCCTTCCATGCAATTTCTATAACATACTAATACAAATATACTTCAATTTATGAAAACAGCCTTGGTTGACAAGTCAATATCAACAATGGCCTAGATAGGCATAAGTAAGTTTGCAAATTGGAATCTAGGGAAGCCAAACAAATATGCCATAATGCTGCATTATGTTTAGCTATAGCAATGATAAGGATACAGAAAAAGCATACTGTTACATGAAATATATTATTTAGGTATTAAAAGACAAAAATGAAAATTCCTCTGCAGTCTTTTCTACCTCTTCAACTACAGCTCCATAGCCATTGGTTCCTTAGTTTATGCTTCCTAGCATCAAGCTTCAATGCTTTCAGTCTTTGCTTCCTCAGTAGTCTAAACTTTTATCCAATAATTTGGAATTCCAAAGGAACTACTGTAAAAACCTATTTATATGCCCAAAATGCAGAAACAATGTTTTTACTTGCTTGTTGAAAATGTTTTTAAGAATACAAACAGCTAAATCAATTATACTTTACTTCTTCTTCAGACAATCCAATAAGTTTGTCCAATTCTGTTTTAATTCATGTCACTCATCCATCTTGATAGAATAAGTCACCATTGATGCATTTGCCTTTTTACCCCACATTTAAGAAAAGTGTAAACAACAGTCCTTTTTGGAATTTTTCCCTGGCACCAAGGATCAATTAGATCCTGGCATCATAAAAAATCAATAGGGATTTTTTGTTACTACAACAATAGCAACCCCCATTTTCAGATATGAGGACTTGGCACATAGGCTGTGCAGCTTATACACTAGTTTTACAATACTTTTTGAAGAAATGCTTAATGCTTCAAAATAAGAGTCAGTCATAATCGCTTTGGGAAGGTTTTGAAGGACACACTTGTTTTCACATTGCAAATAATTCAGACATCTCAATTTTTAACTCAGCACTGTATTTTTATTTCATTTCACCATTATCCCAATATTATCCCCTCACAAATTAGGGAATATGCACTTTAAATATGCTCAATATAAGTAGCTTCATGAACATATTAAGTACCTAGCAAGTCCAATGTAGCTGGATTATGTGCCATTTTAATATGAAAATATAATTCTATACTAATATGCTCTAATTGTTTTCTTGTGCAAATGTACTTTGCTTCTAAAATGATAACTCTGATCATGGATGAACACCTTTCACCCTTGTAGATTTTCTTAAAAATTCTGATTTGATGTGGAAGCAAAGTGTTTGGACATCATCTATATCCGCAAGTGTTGCAGCACACCATTTGAAAGAGTATGTTTGGCGCATCAATATTTTTACTATTCAATTGCTGTAGTAATGACAATAATGCCATGCAGACAACAGAATCTGAATCCTTTGAAATTTGCAGTCTAGCTATTGAATTTTTTTGTTTTTCATTAGAGGTTTAGTATAATTATACTTTCTTTGTTTTCATAGAGGAGGTCTCTTAACTTTACCTGGTGCTCAACCTGCAACTGGAGGAACACCAGGTAAGCATGTCAGAAAGTTTCCAATGAGCCAGTCAATTTTGACAAATGCAACAAAGTTGTTTTTATTGAGTCTCATGGAATGCTAAACCCTGAAAAGAAAGCACCTGTAGAGCACAAAAATGTTTTTACCATAGCTTCTATTTTGGGTAGCCAAGATGGGGACAAATCCTAATCAAGGCACTTCTCTTTCTGAGGCTAATGTGCTGAATATTTATTATTATTGGATAGAGGCTATCTGGGATTTTTACTCCATATGAATGATATATACACACAGGTGCAAACTTTGGTATCTGGTTGGAATTTGGCCAACCTTTCTGTATCAGTGAAATTCATTTTTAACTGATGCAGCTAAGGAGAATGGTCTTGTGCACACAAAGAAGCTTAAATTAAAAAGCCCCTTACTTGCCTGAAATGAACCCCTGTCTCAGTTCTTCAGTTCAATTAGCAGTGATGGCTTAAGACATAATACTTTAGCATCTTTCAGGAATGATTGGATATGGAATGGCAAAAGCTGCTATACACCAGCTGACAAAGAGCCTTGCAGAAACTAATAGTGGCCTTCCTTCTGGCGCATCAGTGGTTACCATTTTGCCGTAAGTATTTGTCTTTGGTCAAAATGATCTTATAGAACTGATGATACTTTCTTTCAAAGAAAAAGTTAAACAGTTAATGCTACTCTGGCAGAATTGAGGTCAATACAGTAGGTTGTAAAGGTGGGATCTTTTGTTAACAAAGTCTTTGGAAGATTCACAAGTCGCAAACAGGCAATTGCGACAGCAATCACAACACACTAAAGGTTGATCGGTCTGGAAGGAAAACAGGATAAAATAAGTTACAAATTTTGTTCTGATGTTCTATCAAGTGGGGCAAAGTCAGCATGTCAGGAGAAGAAATGCAGTGAGGGTAAATAAACAATGCATAAAATCATATCCATTACATTTTGTAAAGTGCTTTTTGAATGTCAAAACGGAAATTTTCCTCAAGCCATTTTAAATTAGTTTTGTTGATTTTCTTTTGTTGTTTGCATTCATTCTTGATCTTCTTCTTCTCCTGCAAACTGACGATAAAGCATTAAGTCCCTCTATTTTATAGTCCAAGTCAAAGTTGTGCAATCATTTTGAAATGGCTGTATGCTTATCCCCTGTATGCTAAACTTTTACCAAGCTAACAAAATGCGTAAGAAACAATGATTTAGGCTAGAAACCATTGCTCCCATTGATTTAGCATTATGGACAGTTTTTGATGCTAGAATAGTTTTACATTATAAAATGTTTTTTCTCCTCATCTTATAATAACATTAGAATGTTTTAGCAATGTGCTAATAAATTTCCACTTGGTTGCACAGTGGAATCTCGTAATAGCGATAATAAACTTATTGTTGTTATCATCTAATCTGCAGTAAAATTGTCAAGTGTTGAGAAAAAGATTGGGGAACACTGCTGTAGGCTCAAGTTCCTAATTGTAGTGGGGGTCCAATAAGGAGAGGGGTTGACATTTTTTTAAAAAAAACCCCTGAAATGGGGGGTCATAGTAGATTGAAATGTTTGGATTTGTTTATCTTTGTTTTGTTTAGATTGGTTAATTCAAAATTATATTTAAATTGAGGGGAGGGTCAGGTGTGGGAGGGGGAGCTGGGAATTCTCATTTAACAAACTGTTTCAAACAATTGAACTTTTCTAGAAGGCATGAATAGGAGGTAGCAAATTTGTTTCCTATGATAGGTTAATTTTTTAAAATTTTATTGTAATTAAAAAATGAAAGATAGCTTTTTGCACAAAGAGGGTGTTAATCAATGGAAAAGGGTTTGCAAATTTCAAAAAAGTTTATGATTCCATTTGAATGGGATTCCAACTGCCTTCAAATGAAGAAAATTAGCCCTTGACAATAATGGCAGAGCAATATTCCAATGTAAGCATAGAGCGATGTATTGAATTTTGGCATTCCCTTTCATTCTTTGTAAAAATTCGCAACCAGTTGCACATTGAAACATTGCAAATATACCAGCAGAAAAATCTACTAATCTTCTATACCACGCAAACTAAAAGCTATACCTTTTAACCTTAGACCTAAATAGTTGTCAATAGTTACCTTGTTGTTGTTCTGGTCTTTATCATTGCTGAAATATCACAATATTACATTAGCTGAGGCTCATTTTCCAAGCCAGTAGTTCTTTGATTTGCATGTTTACGCATCACAAGGGCTTTATCGATTGTTTGTTCCATTGGAATACTTATAAATGACAACAAGTGCTTTGTGGTACAGAACTTCATAATAGCTAGAAATATTGGAAGCCATTTTTGCATACTTAAAGTTCTTCTTTAATTCAACACCTTTTAGTATTCAAAAGTCAAAAAATGACCAAAATCTTACAGGTTACATGCCCAGTTATGGGTTGAAAGAGCGTATGATTGGCTGTAATTGACCATAATTGAACCATGTCTTCTGTTTAATTAAATCAGGAAGAAAAGGTTTTTTCTTTCCAATATGATCTAATTGCTTGTTTGGCATAATTGAAGTAAACACCAACAATTATTTACCTCTTGTAGTATTTTGATACCTCTTGTAGTGTTTTGATACCTATTTTAGTATTACACTTGACACACCCATGAATCGAAAAGGAATGCCAAACGCTGACTTTTCAGCCTGGACACCACTTGAATTCATTGGAAAGTAAGTAAGAAGTGTTATGCAATGCCATAGAACATTGGCCAACTAGGACTAATACGGAGCATAAAGCTTCTTTTTCATATTAAACTAAACTTTATAAATTTATCTTGTTTTGTTTAAAAATGTTGTGCTAGAACCTGGTTGGATATGTGCTTCAACATACCAGAACATTTGTGTTTACTTCTATTGAGGAAAGATTGTGTTAATTTCAACAATTGCCAACAGTTGATTACTGGCAGAGTTGTAAGTCTCTTTTGTTTGTATAGAGCAGGGTGTGAGCAGTAAGAAGGCAATATGAAAGTAAAGAAATTGCAAATAGACAATGTCTTTTTTATATGAAGTATTACATCATATTCTGTGCAGTTATGTAGACATTCTAGGGAATGTAACCTTTGTTCCCTTGTCTCTACCCTTGAAAAGTAAACCAGTCAACATAGTTTTGAACAGTTTTCTTCACTTTTTCAGCTTGTTTTATAACTGGACACAAGGTTTTGATGTGCCAAAAAGTGGAAGCCTGGTTACTTTACAGACCAAAGATGGAAATACAACCACCTCCTGCAGTGTGTAACAATGCCAAGAACAATTTTTGCAATCCACAGACACTGTTTAGAACCCTAGAAATCCCTTTGTATTGTACCAAAGTTCTTCCTAGAAGAAAATTATTTTGAAGAAGAGTTTTGTACTTTTTATGGATTGTTGATTTGTCTTATTAACAGTACTTAGGAAATCTAGGGGATTGAGAAAATTTCAGTCTTGTCAACTGTTATTTGATAGATTAAGTCATAAAAGTTGATAATGAAACTTTGTCCATTTACTTGTGTTTTGAAAGTTATTTTGAAATGCTCACTTTTTGGTTTTCTTTATATTTGGCTATCTAATTCCAACTATTCGGAATAGCCAAACCATTAACGAGAAGAAGTTAGACACTTCCTTCAATGAAAAAATGAAAAAAATTACTTCCTCAACAGTACAATAAATATTCTAGTGAAATACATAAGCTCATAAGTCAAGAGAGTTCCTACAAATAAGTATGGTTATCAACATAAACAAAGCCTAGTGCCACCATTTTTTATCTATTGGCTGAAAGATGGTGAAAAGACAAATCAAGCAAAAATAATAATTTCACAATTCTTGTTTAAATCTACCACTTTTTTAAAAATAATATTTTAATTGGCCAATACAATTGCCTTAAAGAAGGGAAGGGGCTAAAATACTTTTTAGATAAATAATACAAGAAGCAAATTGTTTCTTTTGAATAGTATTTTCAAATTTTTGTTTTATCATTATTGTTCTGTAAAGCAGTCAAGTTATACCCTCGGAAAGCAGAAAGTTTAATGAAAGTCAACATGGAAAGAGTGTGCTTTTGGGCCAATTCATGTGACATTCAGATGTATACAAATACAATCTACCAAAAGAATCTGTTCCAAAATGTGACAACTTTGTCTTGACTGACATTTGACCAACTTTTAAGCCCATACTAATAAAATGATCCCATTTCTATTCTTGAACTACAGAGTCGGAAAGGATAGTCATTACATATCAAGCAAAAGTGTGTTGATTCAGTAGAGATGTGGTTTTGAAAAGGCCAGCATCAAAGCTACTTCTGATTGATTACAAAATCACATCCTTTTAAAAGTTGAACCCATTGTTGCAGACTGCAACCTTGCTGAAGCACTCAAGGTTCTTGTCCGATTTGGTGGGTTTCGTTGAATAACTGGGTTTACTTCTGTGGGTATTGCATTACCAGTATTGCGACTGACAGGACACCAGGCTCTGGAAAAAGGGACAGCTGTTTACAACATTGTTTTCATATTGATTTTCTATTTGGACAGAGAAATCTGTTTACTTTGATAAGAAGGGGGTACTGAAAGTGTGCTTATAGCCAACCTTTGGTCTCTGTCTGACATGAAATTGTAGCATGTTATATACAAACCACAACTAGGGAACCTTTTACATGAATAATGTTTTTAGCTGTAGTGCGAATAAAGATAAGACAATTCAGGAATAGAATTCATTCACAGGTGTCAGGAAACAGCAGGTTAATCAGTACGAGAAATTTTTTTGCACCAACTGGATACTTTCACCTTACTTTTAGATGTGATATTGGTTGAAAATTTTAGAACCCACTATCGATTTGATGCGAAGTTTGCCTACATTTTTAAACACAAGGATTCTAGAATTGAAAGTTCACTTACCTTTGTACAAGTTTGATGTCCTCTCTTGGGCTTTTAATTTTTTTCTCCTTCCAAGTTTCGAACATTTTTTCAGCTGCCTTTTTCTTTTCTCTTTCTTCAATACTTTTCAATTTTTCCTCCCTTTCCTTTTCTTTCTTTTCCTTTGCTTGTTCTTTAAGGAACCTGTCTTTCTTTGCTTTCCTTAAAAGAGAGATGACCAAAAGTGGAAAATGACTTCAAAACAGGGCACTGTGAAATGTGGAAAATTATAAAATCAAAGGGATTCGCTCTGCCAGCCAATGCTGGGAATGGCGTGCGACCGCACGCCCACGCATTGGCACACGCCTTCCTTTGCTCAGCAGTGCAGTTCACCGCACGCCTCAAATTATCTGAACATTTCATTCTAGAGTGCTCAATACTGCTCAATGTTGTGCTTTTATCATACCACAACGACGTTTGGAGAATATTATAATTTCCTTAAGAAGAAGAATAGTCGCCGCCTTTTCGATTTTTACGCAAGTTACGACAAGCTTGAACTTCGCAAAGACAGTTGTTGTGAGATGCTGGTTTCCGTTTTCCGTGTTACAAGGCTGAAATACGCGGTCAGTTAAAACTGATCAGTTTTGATGGACGGACTTTTTTCGTCAGCATTGGCTTATCGATGTACCTGTTTACACGATTAGTCAAAACTGACGACTTGGTATTATTTTCCTTCATTATACGATGTTGGCGACACATTAGGCGCTCTAGTTAAAGGCGTGGCAAAAACTTTTGCGACTCCCTCTTTCGTAAACCTTCATTTTCTGCATGTTTCGCTGAGCCTAGGCGTACGGAGGAATGGCCCTCCGATTCTTTTGCCGATACACTTGTCTTTCTTTGGCTTGACCGTGAAGCTTTCCTAGGGACTACTTCGCCTAAGGTAGCTTCAAGACTCGTTTTGTCACGTGTGTCTGTATGCCTACTCTCATCAGTACTGTCCGTGTACAACGTTTCCCGTTGTTGAACCTTTGATAGTCTCTTTGAAGTTGAAATTGCCCCATCAAATAAAACAAAACTTCAAAACGAAAGGAAAAACCTTCGTAGGCACAATGACGAGCGCAGATAGGTGCTACCAATTAGACCTTTCAATTTATCTACTATATTCTCCAAACTTCTGTTTTATTCTCTTCCGATATCTATATAGACTGGCCGTAACATCCAATGAACTCTTATGATTAAGTTAGGTTCTCAACTCTATATACAGTTTTCTATGCTATTAAGTACTTGCACACCATTGCACGCCGGTAAGTAATTGTACACCATTGCACGCCTTGGCACCACAACGAGTGCGATTCATCGCACCCCTATCATTCTTTCCCAGCATTGCCTGGTCTGCCCTAATCAATTAATGGCAAATCAGTCATGACAATAAAATCCGGTAAACTAAGAAATAGAGCTTTTACCAGTTTTCGTAGACCTTCTTTGAGGTGTCCAACTTTTCGTCTTTTTCTTCCAATTCTTTCTTTCGTTTTTCCCTTTCTTCTTCTTTTCTCTTACGATGTTTTTCAATCAGTTCTTGATCCTTTTGCGTTTTCCATGATTCGAAATATTTCTTTGCGTCTAACTTCTTTTGCTGTGTCTCATTTAGCTTTTCCTTCCCTTTCAAATTCTGCTCTTTCAAAGAAGAATGTTTTGCTTGCAGCGTTTCTTCTTTGCTGGTTTTCCATGCCTCAAAAGCCTTTTGCGACTGAAATAACGAAATCATAGGTAACCCTTGCATTTTGTGCCCGCAAACATGCGGAGGAAGACGTCAAATCATGCAGACAATTTGCTCACACTAATAGCTGGAAAATGGCAGTAGAATGATTACAAAAAGAGGCAACAAAAAGTTAAAAGCAATATTTCCCACCATCATTATCTTATCCTTTTTTTCCTGCTCCACATCTTTTTCTTTCTCTTTTTCTCGCCTTTTCATCTCTGCAATTTCAACTTTTGACCTTGAAGATTTCTCCTTGAGCCAATCGTAATATATCTGCTCTCTCAAGCTGCTTGAATCCGAAAAGTGGTCCTTTTTCACATAGTCGCCATCCTCACCATCTTGGTATGGTGTTTTAGGGTTGATATTACTAATATTTGTAAAGGAAAGAGATCTCTTTGCTGTCGTCTTGACAGTGGCACGCCTTTGTCTTTCCGTTGATGACGTCTCGCTTCCTCCCTTCAACTCCTTGCTAGGCACAGAAGCAGACCCTTTCACGTGTGCACTTGCTTTCATCGGGCTTGCTTTCCGGGAATCCCCATCTAACTTACCTGACAAAAAAGAAGGCTTACTACTGTGCATTTAATGAGGCTTAAATCAAAGAAATAGAAAATAACTGTTTGAGCAAAAATAAATTTTTAACACAACCCTTTCATCAATTGAAAATCAGTTTAGAAGAAACGCCTTTCTCTTTGGGCCACCACCGGCCTCTATAATAACAAGTACCTTGAAACCTTCAAGAAAATCATCAAATAGGGGAAAAAGAACAGCACGCAATTATTCAAGCTTAAACTTCAAAGAATTTGATAACAATAATGCTCAATTTGTGCGATTTTTAAAACATTCGGATAAAAGACGCAACGCAACCTTAAAAATGCTAAAAACAACTTTGTCTGGGACACACGAGGAAACAATACCTTTGACTTTGAACCTTTTTAAAGACTCTTTGTACTTCTGCCCATTTGATGTTGATAGCTGTTCCTCGTTGTCTGTGAAACCATCCCTGGCCACTCTATCCCTTCTTTCCCTCGATTCATTCAGGCGTTTTCCTGGCAATGGCGTTGTTTTCGAAGTGTCAGGAACTAGCGTCTGTCGAATACCGGGACGTTTGAAAGCCGTGAGGCTTTGCGGCTCTAGATTTGGCTCTGGACTTTTCCCTCCGTTGCCAGAAGTTTTGATGCCAATAAAATCGTCATCTGAGTCTGAGTCTGAGTCTATCACAACGTGCTTCTTACCAGGCAGAAACTTTTGCGACTCCCTCTTTCGTAAACCTTCATTTTCTGCATGTTTCGCTGAGCCTGGGCGTACGGAGGAATGGCCCTCCGATTCTTTTGCCGTCATACTGGTCTTTCTTTGGCTTGACCGTGAAGCTTTCCTAGGGACTACTTCGCCTAAGGTAGCTTCAAGACTCGTTTTGTCACGTGTGTCTGTATGCCTACTCTCATCAGTACTGTCCGTGTACAACGTTTCCCGTTGTTGGACCTTTGATAGTCTCTTTGAAGTTGAAATTGCCCCATCAGCCGAATTGAGTTTGCCTGAATTAGCGCGGGATCTAGGTCTGTCTCCAATAAGCGCACTAGAAGCTTCAACAACTTCCTGGTCATCTAGACAAGGCTTTCTGGTAGAACCTGTTAGAAGTGCATCGAGCGGCGATGCTCTATCCGATCGCGATGTAGGTATACGTTCTCTCGTGACTTCTAGCTCGCCTGGCGGAGTAGTTTTGCCAGAACTACTACGAGATCTTTGAGTCTCGAAACTTGCATACCCAGCAGATTCCTCCTTTCGAGATCCAGAACGAGATCTAAAGCCTCCTGGCTCTTTCCGAGAACCAACATTTTCAACCATGTCGTCATGGTTTAGGGCAAAATTCTTCTTGTGAGGATTCAATCTAAGATCATTATCTTCTTGCATATAGTCTGGCTGCTTTCTCCTTCCCTGACCAAATATGTCTTCTATTTCACTTCTGGTTCTAGGGGATTGCTCAGCGTAGTCGCTTTTCGGCAAACGCTTCAACTTGTCATCTAGATTTTTTCCTTCATTCAAAGCCTGCGATTTGTCACGTTTGGTGGACATTTCTCTCTTTTCTACAGTGTCCTTTATCTGCGCCTTCCCAGCGTCAGTTTTTCCTTTCAACAACACTTGAGGTCCGGAACCTGCCAGGGTTTCCTTGTTCTTCGAAAATACTATAAAATAATTATAAAGAAAACGTATAAGCGCGTTTTGTTACATAGTAAAAATTTTTAATAACAATAGCTGATAGGTAACCTAGATCAATCTGTAAGCTTCAAGGATTTTTTCTCTGTACCAAAAGTCTTAACAATTTCTCCAGTTGGTGATACCATAGATTCTCAGTTACAGGTCTCATAAAATTGCTTCCAGATTAACAACTGCAGGGCCTCAATCTCATTACTCTAATTTATTTGTGCTTGAAAATATATGTACCCCTACTCTATCAAAAAAGATATGCACTTCAGATATTCTTTGAATCTTTATTTCTTGAAAATCATTCTTCCTAACTTAGACCAGACTTAGTTAAAATCTAGTTTGTGCCATGCTTGCTTCCCCATTTGATGTTGGCACTGGCTGTAATTAAAACTGCATTTCAATGTTAGAAACTCTTGTTAAAGCTATGTTTATTGCTTTATTTGCTTACTGTTGACGTTTTTGGTGATTTTGTTTCGTGTCCTTGTCATTAGCTAATACTGAAGGTGTAAATTGACAAATCAGATGTTAGATATGGCTACTTCATTCAATTTGATTCCAAGGTTTGGTTGATGATTGGCTGTACAGCTTCAATAATACTAGTGACAAAGCCCATTCCTGGCTATATTTTACTTGCATAGATATAAACTATCAAATCCAAACTTCTACCAGCTTCTTTAATCTCTCTTCATGCATCAGCAGCCTACCATTTTATCTAACCAAATGAACTTATTCTGCCTCAAAGATATGCATTTTTAAAAGTTTCTTGGCAGTTTCATGATTTCAATCTACATAAGATCCAGGTCAATAAGAATTTCAATAGGCTGTAGAATTTCAACCATTTTCTGACAGGTTGAACTTCCCAAGACTACTGCTACAGCACCAAGACAGTGCTGGTTAAACTCAGTCAGTGTTAAGCTATGTCCCAGAATACACCCAAGGCTATTCTTAACAAAAATTGATCAAGAAACATTAAAGTAAAGGAATTAGTGCGCAACACAAAGTGCACCAAGAAACCAAAGCCTGTGACCCATCAAATTTGTAATCTTCTTTAAACATTGCCATAGTAGAACTTTTAGTGCATTTTGGACATGGTTCCTAAACCTTGCAATATACTTTTGCGCTTAGTATTCTAGGTGTCTCTTCAGAAACAGGATAGTAGCTTAACAATGTAGCTTCAAACTCTGCAGGAAAGCAAAATTTATTTTCAGTGCTCTAAGTAAAAGCTTCTGGTGGTATTTGCTTAAATAAATTATAAATTTGAAAAACTATAATGCAAAATGAATGAATGCAAAAAACTATAAGCTTTTAAGAAAATGCTTTTTAAAGAAAAAATGTCAAAAAGTAAAAACAAGCAAAAGGCTCTCTTTATAAAAAATGCTTACTTTTGAAACATTTGCATAATCAAGGATTTTCTGGACTCTGAAAGATGGTTCAAAGTAATGCTATACACCAAATTAGCAAATACCAATAACATATAAATTTAAAAAGTATAGGAAGGGGCTCAAATCTTGACACTGGAATTTCCAACTGCCTTAGTTTTTTCTTGAATAAATTAAAGTTAACCAAACTTTAGGATATAGTATTGGTTCAACTAACACCAAGTATAGTATCAAACTGACAGCCTTACAAATTTTTTCAAGATGTAAGCATCTTTAATTAATTAAGAGAGAAAAGTATACTTTTCATATCATGTACACTACATATACTTTTTACTGAAATAGGTATACCTATTCCATATACATATCTTACCTACTTTTTGACCTGTTTTAACAATGAATAGCTTTCTACCTTATGTACGTTATAAGGAAATGTTCTTAATAAGAATGAAATAATTACCAATTTCAGTCCCTTTTCCGCTAACTCTTCTGGGTTTTAGGCCATTCGAGGTTACATTCCCTGCTATAGCTTCTGTATTTTTACTAGTATGTGGCTCATCACGACTCTGACCGTCTGCTTTTGCAGAGCATTTGATGTTATGTCCAATAACAAGGCCATCTTCATCGCTGTCGTTGGAAAGTCCATCTTTTACGAAATCTTCTTTATCAATAGAAATTGAAGGGCCCCATTTTGAATTATCTAAATGTGTTGTGCGTTTATTGTTTACGTTACTGGTGCCAAGAGACATTGTTTGGGAGAAATCTCCATCGAAAGGCGATTCCTCGAGTTGATTTCTAAACGGGGATTGTTTATTTCCCAAATACTTGGACATCTTTATGTCAAGTTCTTTAGAGTGTCGTTGGGTATTGATCCTCCCATCTTCAAACCCTGTTTCTTTCTGCTGTCTGCGTTTTACTGCATCAAGGAGTTCAAGTTGAAACGGATCTCGGGTTTGTTGCTGAAGGTTCTCTATATTATCTAGTTCTTCAGTGCTGTCGAAATGACTCATGCTCATTCAAAACAAAATAGAAGACTATGCTTGTTCCAATACTCGCTCTACCATTGTACCACAACAAAGTTGGTGGTTTTCCCTTCATTCTATGAGACCCGTTTCATGCAGATGAAGGCATTTACAATAACTCTTTACCTTCTGATGAACCCCGTTGGTAAGAATAACACGTCAACATCCCAATTGAAAACAAAGGCCCATTTAATCGCTCCTGAATTTTTAATGCACTCTGCACGAAGACTAAAATCGTTTGTTTTCCCGCCTCTTCAAACTGTTGTCAACGCTCTGAGATTGAAAACGAGACCGAAGTGATGATCGACCATGATCGAAAAAAGACCAACGGAAAGCTCTCTTTCATGTAAGCAGCCCGAATCTGTACTTGAAATTCGGACCTGTACTTGAGAAGTTAGAGTGATTTGTAGTCTTCTCAAAATAACTTCTTTGACGTCATCGATCACGTTATTTCGGTGAATTTTTGAACATTTTTAAGGGTCTTTATTATTTGTTATGCCATATAGTTCTAGAATCAGTCGTGAAAACAAAGGTTAGGCAATGCGGTCGATGGTTTAGTTAGGGCCCGATTATATGGAAGCGGGCTGGCTCGTTTACCAAGATGGAATATTTGTCTGCGCATTACAGTTCTGCGCTTTATATGTGAGTAGGCGGGAAATTTAGAAGTAAAATGGCGCGGCATCAGCGTGGAGGAAATAAAAAACGCTTATCGTTAACACTTGATTTATTGCTACAGTTTGTCTAGGAAAAGTGTAAACGACACGCTTGCATCTTATTACGGACTGAAAAGAAGTTTGGTATTAAACAAATGAAAGGCAATGAAAATGAGACGATTGGTCATTAAAATCTTGTCCAGTTTGGGTTAAGCAAGAAAGGTCTGACATGTGGTGGGCGAATTTGATCTCTGGAATGTCCCCTGAAGAGGTGTGGAAAAAAATTTCCGCATGAATAAATCTGAATTTCTTGAGTTTTATACTGAATTAAGACCATACATTTCACCTAAAGGTAATTCTCTAAATTATCGTAGTTAACATTGGAGAAGAAGGTAGCAACTGTACGTTACTTTTTGAAAGACACTGGTTTCCTTTGGATGACAGGAAATACCTTTCACCAGTCCACAGTTTCAAAGGTTTTGGTGAATGTCTGTATTGCAATTACCGATCACCTTGGTTCAAAATACATCTGTCTTCATCTGTCTTTGAAAATCGATGAAATACATCTGTCTTCTAATTTTAGGATGCTGATTGAAATTCTGACGTTCATTTGCGAGAAAGAGCCATAGGTAGCGAGAAACAAGATCTAGGACGTCAGCCCGGATGGGAGGATAACTACAATAGAAAAACCAAGGCCAGTATTGCTTGTAATTTCATGCCAGTCAAAGATGAATGAAAAGATTAATGAATCCTACAGATTTACACTCTTCAGTATGTACAATAACCAAATTAGATTCCTCAGTATCTACAAAAACAAAGTTTGAGTGACACAACTTGTTCGAGCCTAATCACTGTTAGAAAGCACAACCGCATTCAGTAGATGTATAAACACGTCTGGCCATACATATATATATGTATATACATTTCTAACATCCATGTATTCACGTTTGGTTGATGTTCTCGTCGAAACCGTGTAAGCAAAATGGTTGGTATGCAAAAGAAAACACACAGCAAGGTTCTCTCTCTCTCTATACTGTCTTACTCGCAGTTTACTTCTTAAATTGCTGCCAGGCGGTAGACGGTCAACACCCGTTCAACACGTCCAACCCTACTCCCAATAAGAGTCGATTCCTTAAAAAGAGATCTAGCTTTCATTATTAGCAGTATTTCTTACCTACATGTAAACATTACATATAATAGAAGCCAAATAAATCTGCTTCATCTTCTCTACGTGAAGACATTCATCTGTGTCAAGGCTGCTTGACAAATGCCCGGAACAGCGTTATCCGGAGTAGTATTGCCCGGAATAGCGTTGACTGGTATGCGGTCGTGTCAACTTCTGTTAAAACAATTTGGACCAGGACGAATGTGACGGCTTTCTTCGTTCTCTCCCGGGTTCACCACTGATTCGCCACTACCAGTCACTTTTCTCTGGAAAACAGATTTTTATAACAGCAATTTCCAAAACAATAAAAGTATCAACGGAAACAATTCACCGTAGTCATTCCGAGAGTTACAACCATCGCCATAATCATGATGCACCTCTAACCGCACAAAACAGTTACTTGAAGTAACAGTTTTTTTTAAAATGGCAAAACCACTCTAATTTAGAAATAATTTTTACACAGTTAGTTGTACAAAGGTACTTAATCCCAGGAATATTTCACGAGGTGGTTATAGATAGAGAAGTTTTATTTATTCAATCAATCTACGAACTAATCCAACAAAATTTAGCGAATATCCTCGTTGCAAATATACAAAAGAATTATTGCCTCGTCAGAAAAATAGAATTCTAGCTAATTATCTTCACTACCTATAGGATAGTTGGTTGTAACCAAACTGTAATTAAAGTAACAAATGCATTAGCACCTAAAGCATTAATTAACTAAAGTTTCGTTATCACCTAAAGCCTTTAGTAGCCTAAGTTTCATTATCAACTGAATAAGATTTTTGCTCCTTGAGCTTACTTTGAAATCAGAATGAAGCTTTGAAAAACTTTCTTTTAATAAACATCTTCTTGACAATCCCACTGTTTTACATTATGATAGAGATGGAATGTTTCTGAGTCTTGATGAACAACTGGTGCATTCAATCCATTAATAATTTGAGCATGCATCACTGAAAGTATATCGAAAATCTGCACAAAATCGCTACCTGTCCTACAATTTCATTTGCCGTTGATAGGAGTTCTCCTGGTGTCATTAGATATATTGTTCTCTCAATGGTCGAGCCTTTTCTGCAGTTCCTAGAAGAATTCTTATTGTAAAAATACTAAAGAATAAAGCTACATCTTTTAAAGGCACTATGTGTTGATATTCAAAGGGAAAAACAAAAAACTGGAAAGGCAGGGCAAGTGCAAATGTAGAAGACTGGTAGGTAAGTTTTGTAAGGCACAAAGTAGCACGAAGAGTCAACATACGAAACAAAAAAGAGAAAAGATGATGCTATTCTAGGGAAAAAATATGATGCGTTTTACAAAGCAGGTGGAATAAAGAAAAAGTATGGACTTTGTGAAGCAACTCATCGAGAAGACGTCCAGCACCGTACAATGTGACATGAATCTCGAGGCTGAGCACAATATAATCACAGACGAAACCTTGAAAAGACAACATCATATGTTTTTGGTTGATCAATTATGTTTTTAGCAGGAACTCAAGATGCACTTGCATAAGATGCTTTGATTTTTGCTACTTTTAAAAACAGTAAAAAACTGGAGCAAGGTCAGATATATGGAGTTCTGATTGAAAGAACAACCAAAGAAAAAAATTCAATTCTTCAAAAGAACATTTGAACTCTTAACCAGATCAAACTCTTGAATGAATTTAACTCTAGGTATTACTTTCTGTTATTAGTAGGGCATTGATTTGTTTTGCCTTTCCTGAAATTTAACTTTTAGCCTCTCAAGATTGAAGTAGACTCTTGAATCATGGGAAATTTTTTGAAAGCATTTGGGTACTCTATTATGCTAGCTAGGTGGGGGCATTCCTAGTTGCCAAGCCTAAAGCTGAGTATTATACAGAAAACACCTTTAGTAGATTTTGTCACATTGGGAAGCAGAATGAAATGGGACAAGCATGAACATTATAGTAGAGCTCATGGAAAAGATCTAGTGGCTAACATAATGTTCAGTACCAGAGAAAGCTGTGTTGACTAGCATTGCCAGGAGCAAATGCTCTAAGGCTGAGACTTTCTGTGGTATCCTTTCAATCAAGCAAAGAGGCTTGGGATCCTTACAAGAATGTGCTTTCTTAGCCACCAATCAGGAAGTGGCAACACCCCCAAACTTGCCAGGTACAGGCATCTTGCAACAACAATCAAAAATGCACCAGTAATATCAAAAAGAGCATCACCCTTTTTGACACCAATACAAGGTTGGGTAGAAGAAGATAGAACTTTAAGTCACCCCTCTAAATCTGAACTATACAAAGATGAGTAACTTCAGTGGAAAAGTTCCAGCTTGCAAAAATTGTGGTGGGAAGGCATGTGAAACAAAAACGTTCATGAGCAGATATTACAGAAGATTTTCCTTTCCAAGTATAAAAAAAGAAAACAACTTGGCTACCTGTCCTTAGCTTTGGTTCTTTGTTTGCCACTTAGCTTCTCTGACTTTCCTGAAATGTTATGAGTCTATGATGACAAAAAACTATTACTTTACTTTGCCACCCTGAATTTCAAAACCCAATTTTGAACTAGCTCCTGCAAAAACACAAGTTTTAATTATAGAACTTGTTAATTTTGCTCAGATCCCTGCCATTTCTTTCTCAAATGATTATCTGTATTACAATAAAAGGTAGCTCAAATTTAAGAGTGACTGAACTTTCAAATTCAAAATGGCTATCACCTGCTTATTCATCCAGGAAGGAAGGCTGCGCTTTCTACAGGTTGCTTCCAAGTTATTTGCAGGAGAATCCTACAACAAATTTTAAAAGAAGTTAGTTAATATTGAAAAGTTATCATCAGATTTAACTGTCTGTAACTTTCACATATGATTTATATAGTTATTGCTTTTGCTCCTAGAGTAGGCTAACAAACAAACACAAGGCTTGAATAGATAGCTTGCAAAGACTAGCTCAGTTCAGTTCATTTCAAATTCCCTATGCACAATTTAGTACTACATGAACAAGATACAAACACTGCAAATTAATACAAGAAAATCTAATACTACATAGAAATAATCTAAGTTGGATGTAGGGAACCATTTAGAGAATGAACAAACTAATCAAGGAGTGAGAAACCCCAGTAAAATTAAAGCAGAATAATATATCCAGCTGTAAAGTAGCTTACCATTTCAGTTGATTTTAATCTTGGTAACACCCAGGGATAAAATCAAAGAAGGAGACCAGTTTCATGGTTAGTTTTCACCTACCAAATGGCATTGAAAATACTTTTAAGCAAAACAAGAGAAGATAGTGAATGCTACAAGAAAGAATTCGAAAAAAAGAAGCACATTACGCAATCAAAACATTAACTTTCTTGAGCTACCAGTCTATATTACTTAGCAAGCTCTTTGCTACATTTTGAAAAAACGTTTCATTTATTAGAATATATGATTATTATCATCTTATGCTTGCTGTAGTCACGTGTTGCGTTGTGTTAAAGCTTATTGGACAATGGACTCTTATATAACTTGCTTACCGCGCTGTTTTGTTCTCGTATATGTTAGCCGTCGTATTAGGCCTGGTTTTGTTCATATTTGTGCCTGGTCACAGCTTAGGATAAATTTAACAGGTTATGGGCCCAGGGAGCGCTTCTCGGCCTAGTTATTTGCTGGAATAACGGTGTAAATCGGCGGTAGATATGTGACGATCGTTTGTCTCTTCGACGTGGGTAAACTTTGGAATATTTTGTCGAGAAGGAACGTGGTCGTGTCAAGAATCAAGGAAAGATGGCCGAAATTACGAAAATTGAACCTCTTAACGGTACAAACTATCAAAGCTGGAAATATAACATGAAACTTGTGTTGATGGAACGTGGATTATGGGGCTTTGCCCTGGGCACAGAGGAAACTCCGGGAAGTGATGAGTCTGTTGCCGTAAGGAATGCTTTCCGACTTCGATCGGACAAAGCATATTCCTTGATTGCTTTAAGTGTTTCTAAAAATCTGCAGGTACATATTATGTCCACAACGAGCCCGAGCATTGCATGGAACACTTTACAGCAGCAATTTGAATTTATTTCAGTTGCGCAGGTCGTTCGTCTAAATCGGAAATTTTATGCCGCAAGTATGAAAGAAGGCGAAGATTTAATGGAACACCTTACGTACATGACGTCCTTGGCTGAGCAATTACGAGAATTAAAGGAGGACATTTCACCAAGAAAATTTGCCACTGTTGTCCTCGGAAGCCTTCCAGATTCATACGAAAATTTTATCTCAAGTCTTAACGCAAGAAATATTGAGGATCTCGACTGGGACAATATCAAAGGATCGCTTATTGAGGAATTTATGAAGCGTAAGGATAAGAATGAGAAGCAAAATAATTCTGGGAACGATGCTTTGTTTCTTTCCAACCGTGAAAGATATTCTCGTGGAAATGGTGCTATATTTCGAGGTGATTCTCACTCGCGAAGAGGAGGACCACGTGAGCCACGACAACAACAGCGAAATCAACATGGCCGTCACGAGGACTTGAAAGGGCCTAGATGTTTCAAATGCCAGGAATTCGGACATATTGTCAAGAATTGTCCCATGAATAAAAGAAAAACAGCATATTCACATATTGTGGAAGAGAAGCACCCACAAGAGGCTGCAAATAATGCCAAAGTGATCCAGTCAATCGATTTTCAAGAGATGGGACTTATTTCTTCTACAAAAGGTGAGCAATCTGATGGATGGTATATTGATAGTGCTGCATCCAAACACATGACATATGAGAAAGGCATTTTACTTGATTTTATTGGTTATAAGAAACCAATGGAAATACATCTTGGCGATGACACAGTTATTTTTGCATATGGCGAGGGTAAAGTAAAACTTACCTGTTGTGATGGAGATAATTCAGCAGTGCTAGTATTACATAACACTCTATATGTTCCAGAATTGGCTAAGAATTTGATTTCAGTGCCTGCAATGGCACAGATGGGTGCCACAGTTACATTTGACAAGGATAAATGTACTGTGTTGAAAGATGGCCTGAAGCTCACTTTAGGCTATATTATTGATAGAAAGCTCTATCGTGTGAATTCTCCAGAATTTGCGAGTCTTACAGATGTGCCCAATAAAGGAACAATGAGAAGATGGCACTGCAGATATGGACATTTGAACCATGTATACTTGAATCAATTGATAAATAACAGCTTGTGGAAGGACTTGAACATTCTGATACAATGTTTGATGGTCAGTGTGAAGCATGTGCATTAGGAAAAATGTCAAGAATTCCTTTTCCAAAGAAGAGTGCACATAGAGCAACAGAACTATTGGAAACAATTCACAGTGATGTCTGTGGACCAATGAATGTTGAATCACTTGGGGGAAGCAGATACATTTTAACATTCGTTGATGACTGCTCCAGATATGCATTTGCATATTTCATCAAATCAAAAGATGAAGTTATAACCAAGTTCAAAGAATTTGTGACTTTAGTTGCAAATCAGACAGGATGTAAAGTGAAAGCACTTAGGACTGACAATGGAGGTGAATATACTTCAAAGGCCTTTACTGAATTTTGCAAGGAGAGAGGAATAATTCATGAGCTGACAAATCCATACTGTCCAGAACAAAACGGTGTTGCAGAAAGACTGAACCGCACTATTATTGAAGCTGCACGTTCAATGCTATCTCATGCTAAATTGCCACAACAATATTGGGCAGAAGCAGTGAGTACAGCAGTGTACCTCCACAACAGAAGTCCAACTGCAGCTTTGAAGAAGACAACACCTTACGAATGTTGGTTCAAAAAGAAACCAGATGTCTCAAATCTTAGAGTCTTTGGCTGCTTAACTTTTGTGCATGTTCCTGAAAGTCAGCGGCGTAAACTTGATCAGAAGGCTCTACAGGCAATTTTTGTCGGATACCCAGAAGGAACGAAAGGCTACAAACTAATTGATTTGAACTCTAAGCGTTTTATGAGGAGCCGGAATGTATTATTTTTTGAAGATAAATTCCATGACTTCAATGAATCAAAACAAGACAAAGAAATTGTTTTTCATGAATTCAACAATGTTGAAGATGATGATGAAGTCGCAGATGATACTACTGAACCTACTACTGAAGATCAGCATGAACTAGCTGAGGAACTTGCAAGAAATGCACAACCAGTGGGAGCAACGTATGAGGAACATTTTATGGAGCAAGTTAGGAATCTGGAACCTAAAAGACAGACAAAGGTTCCTGCAAGATTTCGCACTGATGAATGCCTTATGACAGATCCAATTGTGAGGGAAAATAATGAGCCAAGAACAATAGAAGAGGCATTGAACAGTGAACATTCAACTCAATGGAAAGATGCAATGAATTCAGAATACAATTCATTGATCAAAATGATACCTGGAATCTGGTTCCACCACCTGCAAACCAGAAAGTTCTAGGTTCAAAATGGGTTTTAAAAGTGAAAAGAAATGAAGATGGAAGTTTAGATAAATTTAAAGCCCGACTTGTAGCTCAAGGCTATTCACAAACCCATGGCATTGACTACGAAGAAGTGTTTGCACCAGTCGCAAAGTATTCAGCAATAAGAACATTGCTAACTCTTGCCAACGCTTACAACTTTGAAGTGCATCAAATGGATGTCAAGACTGCCTTTTTAAATGGCACAATTGACTGTGACATTTATATGTCTCAGCCTGAAGGTTTCGTTGATCAAAGCAAACCAAATCATGTTTGCAAGCTGAAACGTAGTATTTATGGCCTGAAACAGTCTGCCCGCTGTTGGAACAATACTCTTGACAGCTTCCTGATCTCCTCTGGATACAAGAAGAACACAGCAGATAACTGTATCTACATCAAGCAAGTTGAAACCACAGATGGAAAAGTCAACCTTTGTATCCTAGCTATCTATGTGGATGATATACTGTGTATATCGAATGATACCAATTTCCTAAAGTCAGAGAAAGAGTTATTATGTCAAAGATTTGAAATTGTTGATCAAGGTGAAGTTCACTACATTCTAGGGATGTCTATCACAAGAGACATGAGAAACCAGACTACGTTTGTCAGCCAGCCAAGATACACAGATGATGTTCTAAAGAGATTCAAGATGGAGGATTGTAAACCTGTATCAACCCCAATAGAGCCTGGGAAAAGATTTGAAAGAATTTCTGAAGATGATGAGCCCTTTAATCCATCTTTATACCAACAGGCTATTGGATGCTTGACATACTTATCTACTGCTACAAGACCAGATATTGCTATTGCAGTCAGCATTTTATCCAGATTCATGTCTAAACCAAGTAAAGACCACTGGATGGGAATAAAACGCATTTTACGATATTTGAAGGGAACCATAAATTTTGGTTTAAAGCTCTCTGCAGTTGGAGAAGACCTTGAGATATTTGGATTCTCTGATGCGGATTGGGCTGGAGATCCTGACACTCGCCATTCAACTTCAGGATATGTTTTCCAAATTGGAAACTCTACAGTCAGCTGGTGCAGTAAGAAACAAGCCACTGTAGCAAAGTCTACAACAGAAGCTGAGTATGTTGCCCTTTCACTTGCTACTCAAGAAGCTATATGGTTGCGTCGCCTACTATCTGATCTTGGACACAATCTCAGTTCACCAACAAGTATATTGGAAGATAACCAAGGAGCAATTGAACTCTCTAAGAACCCAAAGTTTCATAGCAGAACGAAGCACATTGATGTTACATACCATTTCATCCGGGAAAAGATTGAGTCAAAGGATATTTCAGTGACGTATTGTCCAACCAACAAAATGGTAGCTGACATTATGACTAAAGGACTGCCTAAAGTATCTTTTCAAAAATTTCGCAATTTACTTAATGTTTGCTACGTATCTGGACATTAATATTCATAGATTATAATCATCAAGTGGGAGTATTAGAATATATGATTATTATCATCTTATGCTTGCTGTAGTCACGTGTTGCGTTGTGTTAAAGCTTATTGGACAATGGACTCTTATATAACTTGCTTACCGCGCTGTTTTGTTCTCGTATATGTTAGCCGTCGTATTAGGCCTGGTTTTGTTCATATTTGTGCCTGGTCACAGCTTAGGATAAATTTAACATCATTGACAGTGCAAAAAATTTGGAATTTGACTTACAGATTTCAAGCAATTTACAGAGAAAAATTAAAACACAAAAAAATGATTTTCCAAAAATATCCTATTGATATTTAAAAATAATACGTTATATTTCATTACATTTATATATTTCATAAATTTACAAATTATTATTTGGCCTGCATAAATATTATTATTATTTTGCATGCAAGGGTATGCATGTCAATTACAGTGGATAAATGGACAGTGGCGATTCTACAGGGGGCCAGGGGGGCCATGTCCCCCCCAGAAATTTTCTTTGCCCCCCCATTTTTTTCAAAAGTTTCTATTAAAAATTCAATGTTTTCTGCTGAATCTGTTCAATCGTTTTTTCACTTTGTTATGATTGCTCTCTTTATTTTCCTCTAGGGGCTAGGGGCCCCGATAAGCGTTTTGGTTTGTAACCGAGGTGGACCTTTATGAAATTTTGGCTCCTTTCTAATAAGTTACCATGCAAAACCAAGTGTTGCCAAGAGTTCTGTAGTTGCCAAGAAAAACTCATACTCGACAATCATTTAGTGATCCACCTTCTTGCGCTGGGGTGCGCAGGGTCAGCCCAATACCACCCCAGTATACCTTGGCAATCTACTATTGCTTATCAAAAATGCATGACTTGAAATTCTGTTACTTTTAACAAAAAAGTTACTTTTAACAAATAACAAACGGTCGCGAACCTTTAGGGGTCCCCAGCAACAATTTTCTTTGTTATTTTTTCTAGGGGACACAACTGCTCCTTACACAACTAGTAAAACTATTTGGCATAATGATAACAGCCTTGATAGGCTGTACCAAGGACATACTTACTTCTAGTTTCCAAAGTAATAGCTAGCATTGGCCCCTATAACTGAAAGTTTGGCCCCGTGTTAGCCCCCCCTCAGACTTTTAAGGCTAGAATCGCCACTGTTAATGGACATTTGCCATGACTGATGGTGCTATTACTCCAGAGGCTCCGGAACACTGATCTAAAAAAAGACTCAGTGCGACTTTCAAACCTGCATTTAGATATGGTTTCACTTCCACACTACATCATTTATCAAGTTGACATTATGATGTTAGCACGCTTGCCTGCGCTTCCCCACAAACTAAGTAAATACAATAAAAACCCAATGATATGCACGATTTCTTTGCAGATTGACCCGAAAACAATCTTCCTTAAAAAGTAAACATTGCCTTGGCCAGGGTGACAGTACGGGCACCACAGCAAAAAAACATTTAAAAAATCATTGACCCCATTTAATAACACAATCTATGGCTTAAAACTTTAGCATTCAATACGGCAAGCTTGCAAAATATAACTTACCTTTCAAAACTTTGCTGATTTTCGAAAATCTTGGTTTTTCTACGTCTAACTGGCAATGTCCCGTACTGAGCCCTTATGCGGAATTGCCTCTTTACCCTTTTACCGCATGAGTGATTCTGCCGTGTGGAAGTGAGGCCACCGGAATTTGCATTTTGCACGGCAAGAAGGTTTTCATGTGTTCATTTCGAAGTTCGACAAATTGACAAGAGAAAGTTGTGTCTAAACGGGGATGGAAGCCAGGCGGATCGCTGAAACACTGAAGCAGAAATAAGCCACGATGAAGCTAGCCCTAGGACCCTAGCTCCATCTCATTACATCGGTTGGCTAGATAGAGTTACAACTCTCTCATAGCATTTTTGTATATTTTCTTTACCCATGTTAATAAACCGAAATAAAATCATTTCTGAAAAAGAAATTAAACTATTGCAATCCTTCTCTCGGAAACAATGACTTATTTGTAAGGGTTAGGCTAGCAAAAGAAGGGGGCCAAGGCTTTTTCCTCTTTTACTGCGCAGCTTTGAAACTATTTGCTTCGTAAAAAGGTGGGGTCCTAGAAGCTACAGATGTAGTATTATTAGCTCATTTAGGATAACGGGCGCCCAGAAATGGCATCTTTCTCACAAATGCACAAACCAATTCATCCGCTAAATCTTTCATTAAGCAATTGTTGCAACTCAACCAACCTAATTCATTTTGAAACTGATCTTCTTTCTCACAAATGCACAAATCAACCTATGCTCCGAATCTTTAATTAAATTATTATTGCAACCAAACCAACCTAATTCACTTTGAAACTGTTCTTAATTTTACCAAAGTTACCTCGTTGTAACTGGTCAGGATTCTCTCTCTGCATATCAGGAACAGTAAGGTAAACTTTGCAGGCAATGTTATTAGTAAAACCTATTGATATTAGTAAAATGTTATAAGGCAATGTTAAAAGTAAAACCTATTGAACATTAGAGTAATGCATGATAAGCAAAATCACCTGATCCTTTGAAGGAGGCCTACATTAACAAGTCCGGAATTTCACAACCTTACTTCTGCATTCTCAGTTTAACATTATCAGTTTATACAGCTTTATTAAGTTCTTATAATTTGGTACTTGCTAGATTCCCTGCAAAGGAGGAGAGGCAGAAACTTGGATTGCTGCTGTGAGGCATTGGAAATGGAGCCCACAAAAGTATTCTTATATCTGTAGCCAAAATTTTTTCCCATTTGATTACAAAGTGCCACCCGGAGAACCCTACACTTGCTTGAAACCAACTGCCATCCCATCAGTATTCCCTGAATTTCCAAAATACCTACAGTATGCTCCACTAAAAACAGGCGGCAATTGAAAAGGAAAAAACCCCAAGTCACCTGAAAGAATCAAAGCCGAGAAACAAAGGGTGGAAAAATCTGCCTACATTAAAACGCCAACAAAAAAGAAGCTCAAACGTAGAATCAGTACTTTAAATCAAAAGCTGCATTGAAGAAATAACAAAATCAACTCACTTCATGATATCATTGGTACAATGAATAACAGAAGCATGCTTTCATTTCAGTAGCAGATATACTAAAAGATCAGTTTTCTCGAATTTCCAGTGAGATACTCAGAAATGAAATAAGAAATTTATTAGTCACCCCTAAACAGATCCGCTACAGCAAAGAATTTAAAAATTTTGCTTTAACTGTGTAAATGTCTACTCCCAGAAAGATTACAGCTTCTTACGAAAAAATTTTCAATCTGCCACACCCTTTATCAATCAAACAATGGACAGCTTCAGTCAACTGTGAGCCAGGATTTCTTTCTGAAGTTTTCAGGGACTTAGAAAAACAAAGGGAGAGTAAGCCTGATATGGTAGAGTGTGCCCTGTTAATTGATGCAATGGCAATTCGGAAGCAAGTGATCTATGACCAAGCCAGATCCAAATACTCTGGTTTTGTTGACTACCGGTTTACTGGAAATACAGAATTGCCAGCATCTGAAGCTTTGGTTTTATGCTAACTGGCCTTAAAAATCATTGGAAATGCCCTGTTGGCTACTTTTTGATAGATAAATGCAATCCAGAAACACAGGTTTCATTGATCAAAACTTGCTTGTCCCTAGCTGCTGATCATGGACTAAGAATATGGTCAATTACATGTAATGGCCTTGGGTGCAACCACTTGTACCAATTCTGCTTCCTTAAAAGACCTTTGGTGCACGTTTTCCACAAAGTATGATGAAATGGTAGTCAGGTTTAAACACTCCACAAGGGATTATTTTGTGTATGCTACACTGGATGCATGTCACATGATAAAGCTGGCTAGAAATGCTCTTGGGGATATTGGAAACCTCTACAATGATCAGGGGGGAACAATCTCTTGGGCATATATTGAAAAATTGTGCAAGCTACAAGATGACCAGGGATTTTCAATTGCAAACAAGCTTACAACAGTGCATACTAACTGGCAAAAGCATGAAATGAGAGTAAAGTTGGTAGCCCAAACATTAAGTTCTTTAGTAGCAGATGCATTGGAGTTTTTGAAGGATGATATGATGGCTGAGGATTTCAAAAACTGTGGTGCTACAGTCCAGTTCATAAGGAGCATTGGTAGGCTATTTGATTTGCTGAACTCCTGGCATCCAACGATGAAAGGGATGACAAGTCCCCTGTCAGTAAATCAAACCTCAGCACTGTGCAGAATCAGGTCAGAAAGATCTGTGAGTATCTTTTGTCACTAAAATCAAGTGACAACCAGCTACTTTCTGAAAACTGTAGCTGAAAACCATCCTTGCCTTCGTTTCTGCAGCAAAGTCCATCATTGCCATAGCAGAAGATCTACTTACAAGAGAAAGCAACCAGTTGAAGTATTTACTGACTGATTATCCCAAGACCATATCAAGCAATTATTTTCTTGCATCAGAAGCCGTGGTGGATTCAATAATAATCCAAATGCTCTTCAGTTCAAAACTGCCCTTCACCAGATTTTATTGCGAAATTCAATTATGGTATCAAACAAGACCAATGTTATCTGCTTTGAAGATCAAGCACATGGCGCAATATTTTCCCTGAAGGCAAGCAAAAGGCGAACACCAATATCTGACATTCTTCAGCAGGGCCTATTTTAGTGTGCAGTATTAATTTATAAACGTGCAGTATTGATTTCGAAAATGTGCAGTATTGAATTTTGGGATTTGTGAAAATGTCTATTTGCGGGTATCCCAGATTCCTGCATTGTTCACAAATTGTGAATTTTCTTCGTCAGTTCGATTTAGAGGTCATGTATTGTAAATTTCGTATGACCATCGGAAAGACTCTCTTATCAAAACTTACAACAAAACGAAATGCCCGGAACCAAAAACAAAACATCTACTTGTAAATGTCAGCACTGCCGTAAATTTCGTAATTTATCTTGTGGAAGACAAAACATTCAGTAACAATTTATCAGTTGACCTATCATGATCTGGGCATCTAGCAGAAGCTCACTGATTACTGAGTATTCAGTCAGCATGTTTTGCCAGTTAGAATAGTTAATTTGAGTTTCATCCCATGGCTATGACCGAAATTTGCAGCATTTGTAAAGATGCCGAGAGACCAACAATGCATATCATGCGGTAGCCCAGCACACAATGTTTTCTGTTCGACTCTTTTGCCAGACAACACAAGAATGTGCAATTTATGCTCTGGTTCGAAAAAGCGAATGGCAAAGACAAGCGACAACAACGACAAGCAAAATGCACCCGAAAAGAAAAAGTTGCTGCAACAAAGCAAACTGAGCTTCTTCATTAAAAAACACCAGGATGAAGAGGCCTTCAAAGATATTAATGAAGATAACGATTCAAACATGTCAGCAAATAGTAAGGAAACCAATGAAATTGAACAAAGTACATTTGCCAATAAAGATGACAGCAACAGTACCAGAAGTTTGATAGAAACTTGTAATACATCCTCATCTACAATTGGATACCCCTCAGGAGCCTCAGCTGATAGCCAAAAAATTTAATCTCTTGATTACAGTATTTCTACAAAATTTGGTTCAATTTTTCATTATTTTAAACTGGGTGGAGGGATTAAAGGAAGAAGCTATGTTCGTTGTGATACCTGTTACAATCAGCAAGCCACAATCAAGACATTTCGCAAGTCAAAGAGAATTCCAGCTATTTGTACAAGTGAAGGAACAATTCCACGAAATGAGGTTCTTGATGAACATCTTAGAAGCGAAATGCATGCAAAAGCTGTTGAAGCAGAACAGGCATCACGTTTAACCCCAGCAAAGATAATACAAAAGAGTCAATTAGGAAGCACGGTAGCAAAAGCAAGTGCTCAGTTACAAAACAAAATAGCAAACTTATGATAAACGTTTTCAATGATGCAAAAAAGCTCACTCTCTCTGCCTGGAGTTGGCCATCGAGGGAAATAGCAAACATGATAGCTGCTGGCTTAGATTTTCAAGAAGAGTTCAGTGTGTTCGATCCACCGTCTTCGGCCTTCCAATACGTCGCTCCAAGCCAGCATAAGGCCTTTCTGAAATGCATCGTCGTGGCAGATCAAGATAACGTCAAATCAAAGCTTGAAAAATGTCTTGCACTTGCACTTCGTTGCGATGGATCAGTTGACAGAAGAAGAATTGACAACTGCCATGTGATTGCAAAAATCATCAACCAGGAAGGGAAATTAGAGGTTCTGTTTCTCGGGCTTGCAGAGCCAAAAGACAGAACACACAAGGATACATGCAAGCAGTGAAAGATGCTGTATCCATAACTTCGAATTGGAAATCGGTTGCAGGAAAGATGACTTCACTTGTAACGGATGGCACCAACCTTAATACAGGACATAAGAAAAGTCTCTGGGCAACCTTAACTGAAGAACATACAGAATTTGGCTTGCCATTGATAAAGGTGTGGTGCGCCGCACACAGAATGGACTTAGCTTGGAAAAGTGTTTCCCAAAGTGTGCAAGACGTTAAGTCGATATTTTCGACACTTGTTTCTATGTCTTCATTTTTTCATATGTCTGGTTTGCGTTCAAGAGAGCTTAGGGATATCGCCAAATCAGACTCACTGCAACTTCGCGAGCTTCCGAAACTGTTTGAAGTACGTGTTGGAGTGAAGTTAATTCCTCACTGTTGGAATCTGTCCTCGTTTCTTGGCGGGCTTTGGTGAATTATTTTAAAACAGGAACGGACCAATCATCGCAAGGCTACTACAAATACCTCACAGCTGTCCAAAACGTGCAGCTCTTAGCTTTTCTTGGTGATTTGTTGTTTGTTTTTTCAAGATATCACAAGAAAATGCAAGATGACAAGTTCAATTTAACAGATCTAGCCGAATGGAAAGCTGACTGCCTTAAAAGGCTTGATCTCCTCGATCAATCACGAGTTGTTAGAGGCTGGGAAGCTTACTAAGATTTTGACCAAGAGAAAAACATTTTCACAGTGAACAATTGAATGAGAAAAATAGGAATCCAAGAAGAAATGAACACCATCGTTACGTAAGTGAATCTTTGCGAAGTTTTCCAGCTGTTCGCTATGAAATATTAGAATCGTTAAAAAATTTCATTAAAGAGAGGCTTTCATATGACGAAATGCTCAGCAGCATGCTAAAGAAATTTATTTCTTTTCGTTCCAATGATAATGAATTAGTTAATGTTCATGAAAAGATTGCAGCTGATCTTTCACTGCCCTGTTTATTGGAAGAGTATATTGATGCCAAAAATATACCTGCATTGAAGTCATTGTCATTGTAAGGGTCGGTAGAGTACTTCTCCAGAATGAAAGAATTCAGCCCTTTGTGCACTGTATATGCAAGAATAGCAGCTTGTACTGCACACAGAGCAGTCGAGCCGTCTAAGGCAATCCAACAGGAGTGATTTGTGCAAACATTTAGAGAGGCTACTGACATACAAAAACTAAATAAAAAGAAAGATAAAGAACCTAGTAAGACTTTTTAGTTGTGCTGTCCCGACAAATCACGAGATAGTGACTACGTTTACAAGAGATGAATGACCATGTTTCTATTCAAGCGAAAAGATATACAAGACAAGTTATCAACAAAACATTCCAAGTATTCGCCACAAGATGAGCAAATTAGTTCTTTTCAAAAACATTTAGTGACTAAAGGTTGTGAGACTCGCAAAATAAGATTTCGCTGTTTCTGATATCCACGATTTAAAGCTTTCTGTTCAGTCAATTGCAGCAGCTTTATTCACAGTCAGCTTTGTTACTTTGAGTTTCTTGTAATTGCAAACTTTTGCATCGCTCTTTATGCCTTAACCTGCTTTGATAAGTCTGCACGCTCATGTCTTCTGCCGTGCAAAATGAGACTCCCGGGACCGAAATCATCTGCAGGGCCTTATTTGAAAATGTTTCATTAGTGAAGATTATCTACAAGATCTTTCCCTTAAAATTTTTATGCCTCAAGGTGGTGGGGGACCCGAGCTAGACTCGAACTCATGACCCCCGACTTTGTACGTCAAGTGGTCTACCGCTGAGCTATTGGGTCATGCTTTCAAGCCATCACTCAAGGTCAAGTCATTTGTCCTTACCACCCCTCTTTCCTATAATTGGTCAAAGGCAACAGGATTTTTTACGATGGTACATAGAGAATGCGGAAAAATAACCTACCCGACCGAGACCTCTGACTTTGTGCGTCAAGTGCTCTGTCGCTGAGTTATCGAGAAAGAGTGGAGCGGAGAAGGGCTTGGTCTTGAGTGGTCGCTATATTCTTCAAAGATTTGTAATCTTTGCACCCCAAAGTTTTTCGAAGGCTTTTTTAATGTCTGTTTATAGAGAAATAAATGCTCTTTAACAGTTTTGGAAAACGTTCTTCCGAACTTGCAAAAGCCCTTTTACCACGAAAAATGGTAGATTTGCCGATGAGAAAGGTCAGTATTTGTAGAAACAAGCAGCCTGGCACAACTAATTCGGCTAATGCTCGTACTCACTTGAGTTCAAGTTTTATCTGCATTTGAAGAATTTTCTCTTCATTGGTTGATTGAGTTACCCCAGTGATATTTTCGTGGTATGATATTATAATTTTTACGTAAAATTTGGCGTGCTCTAGAGTAGGTTCAAATAATGTCACCTAAATAACTCTTGCACAGTGCAACTTTTATTTTCAAACAAACTCATAAGAAGACTTAAAGAACAAACTCATTGCCATTACATAAACATTTCATAATATGACCTGGTCGTAAACGCACAATTATTTGATAGCTTGATTAGAATACAACAACATTGCATATAAGGCTACGTTCACACTGCTCCGTTTTCATTTCTATCCGTTTTTGTAAATAAAAACGCGGTCCGTTCACATTGCTCCGTTTCAAAATAAAAACGCTATGAAAACGATAGGCGTTCTCATTGCTCTAGCAAAAACGCAGTTACGGCATCCCTTTCAACGCGAGCCCTTTTGCCACAAAATTGGCGCCAAACCGAAACCATTATTGATTTTGCATCATGGAATGGATAAAAAATTGTATCAAGAAATTGCTTTGAAGATTAAATAGTAAACGAAATTATTGCTATGCAACTCCGAGCGGAAGCAAAAGCAACAAAATTTGGACAACAGTCGTTTTCGCTCCAATGTCAGCTATTTTGAAATACACTATAATGTGATTCGTGGCGCCTTCAGCATGGAATCTTGCTGATGGATTCTTGGCGTTTTCAAATGTCTCCGTTTTTGGCGTTAACATTGAAAACGGACCGTTTTCAAAACGCACCGTTTTCAGATTTATGCGTTTTCGTTAGCGTATTCAAAAACATCCGTTTTCACATCGGAGCAATGTGAACGCAAGGCCAAAACGGATAAGTTTTGCTCCGTTTTCATGTGACGGGGCCTAAGTGCAACAAGCATTTGAGGTGCACAGAACTGCACTCAGACCCCTTTCGCTTGCATCAGTGTAGACGGTGTATGGCGATTTGAAGTCAGGATATGCCATGATTGGTTTGCTAGCTATTTCGCCAAGGCGCTCCTCTACACTCTTTTTATAAGAAACCGGCTTATTAGAAGCCTAGTACTAGAGCCCCAAAAATTCAAGAAACTTTTAGAACTAAATCAATATTTATATGCCTATCAAACGTTATGGTTTCTCACTGCCAGTGTTTGAGACGAAAGGATATGCAACATATTAGTAAATATGTATATGAATAAGATAAACAACCTTAGCATAAGAGGAAGTTTCTTTTCTACCTTACTTAAAAACCGAAAGGTTTTGAAGTACACGTCTAGTTGAGGAATAAATGAAAATCTCTTGGAAGATCGCCGTTGACAAAATGAGAGAAGGAGGTGGGCAGAATACTCGAAGAAAATACAGAAGGGAACTTATACATTTGAGACTAACACAGCAATACCGTCAATCGAATGCCTGGCTCGTTTGCAGACATCTCAGGCAACGATGAACGTCATTTCACTCTCTTCAACAACGTACTAAATAACTTTGATTTGAATGAACGTAAAATAAGGGCAGAACAATCCGCTTCATGGATATCAAATAGAACACACCAGAAGTTTATAATAGGGAAATTAAACAATCATCAAGTAAAATTATCAAAACAATCAAAATCACATCCAACTGTTCGAAAAAAAATCCTATTGAACTTCCGTCTTACCTTCTTATTACGTAAATACTAAAGTTACTAATTTGAGCCCCCCCCCTAACTAGCATATATATATATATATATATATATATTCTGCAATGGTCGCAAGAATTCTTAAAAGGCGTGGCACCGAGAATTTGATCCGCCCCTCATTCATTTCGATGGAAAGAAAGATTTTAATACTATTAGGTCTAGCACTATCCGGCGCAAAGAGCATGCTATCAAGATTGTACAATTTTGTTAACAAGCATAAGAATAGTCATCTGCTTTAGTCACTGAATTCGCCAGAATCATTACACTGGTAATTTAATCATTATTCAACTTGAATTTACAGTTATCTGTAATCTGTGAGAAAGTCTATCCATTAGCGAAAAGATATTGCCAAGGCAGTCTTGTGTTCTCTCAATATGAAAAACTTTCCATAGGTTTTTTCACATATGTACATTAAAAGTAACATTATCACAAACCATTTGAGTTGTCGCTCGTTAGAAAGTGTCCTTGCTGTTAACTCTTTTTCAAACACTTTGCTACAACAGCCTTCAACCATCGAATCTCTTCGTGTGGAGAGCAAAATAGGACAGCCTCCCGTTCACTCCTTCTTTTGCTGTGTATTCATCAAATCCAATTGCGCATAACGCGATTCAGCAACGGTTTCTTCACTGTGATTTGAATTTCGCAAGAGCAGTTCCACAGCGCATGCACCGTCTGCCAGCTCGGCTGGGGCCCGATCGCGCTCAAAAAATTGCACGTGTGTGGTGGAGCATCGATCCGCTGTGCTGCGAGTGTAATGACTGATGGGCCTACTCCGTGTTCTCTGTCGACGCATGACACCTTGATGTTTCCTCACGAAGATCTTCTTGAGGACCATTTTAAACGCATCTTTGTAGTACGCGTTAAAAATGCAATAAAGAAATGGATTGCAACAGGAGTTGAGATAGTGCAGCCAAATGACAAAGGAGCGGATCCACTGCCGTTTCAGCACGTAAATATTGCACGATTCGCAATGGATAGTGGTCACAGAAATAGCAAAAAATGGCAGCCAGCAAACCACGAAAGCGGCAACCAAAATGCAAAGAGTTCTCGCCACCGTCTGATTTTCCTGCCGCGAAATGACATTGGCAGGCATTTTGCGTAATATCAGGAGCACACTACAATACGAGAAAATGATCAATGACAAAGGCAAAGCGAATCCAATGATTGTTGTGAGAAGAACCTTCCATTTCCACTGCCAGAGCCCAATGTACAACGAAGCAACAGTAAGGGAATAGACCCAGACTCCAAAGAGATTGAAAACAATGTACGCATTTGACATGCAAATTCGGTGTGACAGTGGCGACTTGATGGACCAGTACCTCTCAAAGCTAATCGCAACGAGATTTGAGATCGACGCAACACCGCTTAAAATGTCGACGAAAGTCCAACCTTTGAGGAGCGATTGGGGGGCAATGCTGAGAGGGAGACCTTCAAATTTGGTAAGTTCAAAGGTCATCCAGATTGGCATTGATACAAGACCAATGAGCATGTCCGACAAAGCCAAAGATACAACGAAGTAGTTGACACTTGATTGCAGGTGTTTACTTTGGTACACAGCAAGACAGACCAGTGCGTTGCCTAATAGTGAAACCAGAATTAAAAAGATGATGCCCATTGAAGAAATGATCCGATGCTCTGGGCTGTGTGCTTGGTAGTCAATTCCTTCCAAATCTGCGCTGTCTTTATAATCTTGGTTTGGAATTGAAACATTCGACCTGTGTGTAAGGTTCCAGAATAAATCCATCCTTGTTCAAACCTCTCTATGGAATAAAAACAAAATAAATATTCAAGGAAAGAGAAACAATAAAAAATTTTAGGATTGTAAGGATTTTAGCTTCCGTAGAATACTGACTAGAGTAGGGCTAGACTGGGTCCATTTTTAAAACAGTATTTTGCCGGCCGAACAGAAGTTCGCTTGTACATCTGGGTAAAATCAGCACATCCATGAAGATGGGTTGGCAATGGTGAAGGCTTTGTCTTTTACGCAAGTGCAAGTGGTAAGTTATTGAATAAATCATAAAAAGAACTAGACATAGAACAGATCCTTGAGGGACACCACATTTTGAGTGCAATTCCTTAGAAAGTGTGCCATCCACCTTAAAATGTTAAAATCGACACGTTAGATAACTTCTGAACCAGAAAGCTGAATGGTTATCGAAACTGTACTTTGATAGTTTGATAAGCAATTTTTTGTGGTCAGCTGTATCAAAGGCTTCACTAAGATCTGAGAGTATAAGTAATGTATCTGAGACCTCTTTCTATATTTGTTAGAATGTCATCTGTGACCTTAACTAGAGCATTTGTACTGGAATTCAATCTTCTATACCAAGAACAGTTCCTAATAATTAGACTGTTGTTATCGGGGCTTCATAATCTGATAAAAGGCAGCTTTCTCTTGTACCTGGGGAGCAAAGAAAGTAGTGGGATAGGCCTATAATTAGCAATTTCGTCTTTGAATCCATCTATACAGAGAAATGGCTGCAGTTCATATAAAAGCAATTTTTCATTGATATTATGCGTGCACTGTTGCAGTGAGATACTTTGTTTGCTTGACAAGACCATAAGGAGAATGAAAATGGAAACAGAGCCCATCGAGGTCAATAAACAACGAGCAAAGCCGGATAAGCAAACGGTCCCTTATTGTTTACCATTTGCCACAGCAGTGCACAAAACTGGCACTCCGCCGTTTATTTTAGTTAACATGAGCTCCGTATTGGATAGATCATGTCCTGGAATTAACGCTAGTGGATTCTTAGTTAGAGCGCTACAGTAATACACACTGGAAACCCGTATGGGCAATTTGCTCTTTCAGTCCAAACACATGCCCTATCACTAGCTAATTATAATTTTGTTGGTTGAAGCCTAACTGTATCGGTGGTCCGCCATATCGAAAATTTTCCAGCGTTTTACAAGCCCATTTGGTTCTAAAAATGCCTTTTTGTCTCCAGGCGCGGATTTGGCAAAATATCTGGCAAGTTTCCTTTGCAGCCTATCTTTGCTCTGTGGCAAATTCGTGCCTTCATGCTTTCAGACTTGTCTGTCGATATTGAGTATGCTTTTCAGCCACCGGCTTTTTAGCCACCGGCTTTTTAGCCACCGGCTTTTTAGCCACCGGCTTTTTAGCCACCGGCTTTTTAGCCACCGGCTTTTTAGCCACCGGCTTTTTCGCGGGAAACATATGGGCGCCGATTTTCAGTTTTTCAGAAAACAATATAGCAACCAGGTTCAGAAGTGGGACAAACGTACCATACTGCAAACTGTCTTTTGAAGTGACGACTGATTCCCACTATTTCGAATACCTCGGATGCTTTGGAATAAAAGTCGAAATGAACAGGAAATTGGAAAGTCTTTCGGATAAATACTCTTTGCCACTATTTATGCATTGTTTTATGCCCAACTTTTACATGATGTTTAAAGACAGAAACTTTCGTCATTAGTGAATCAAGAGTGGTGGAAGATTTATTTGAAATAAAAAATTCTACGTACCGATTCAAAATTGGAAAATGATAATAGGTCTACGAATTTGACCGGTTTTTAGAAACCTGTTCAACCACCCTAAATCCGCGCATCCATCAAATTCTCCAAGGGCGAATTTTTCTGTTATCTAGTGGGACTAATTTGGGTGAACCCTATGTTTAGAATGAAAAACTTGCTAACGAGTTTTATTAATAGTAAGTATTTTATCCGAGGCAACCACTGTTCTTCCAGGGGCGAATACAGATAAAAGTGACGGCTGCACAATGTGGCCACGCCATTTATTAAAATCCCGAAAACGCCCTTGCTAGGAGAAATTTTTTAAATAAATAAACAAATTTTTACTTTTGCTATTGTTTTTCAAACATTTTTTGCAAAAGCCCCCATTCTTACTCTGATAGCACTACACCACTCGGTGCACATTATGTTGTTTGAATTGGGATAGCAGGGCCAAATCTCTCTTTAAAGTTGAAGGAAATCACCTTATGTGATGCAAAATTTACAGTTGCCTCGCTGAAAGAGCAGTCTCTCTCTAACATTTAGGCAATCAGCCGGTAGTAAGTCCTCCCCAAGAAAATCTCTGGGAGGGTCAAGTGTCTAATGTCCAACAACGAAAATGGGCTTCTCTTCTGAGAGTTTTAATTTGGGACATGTAGAATAGTCGCGCGTTTCAATAAAAAAGTTATTTTGTGTGGTTTTTTTATCGAGTCAACGACTAAAATGGCTCTGAAGCAGCGTGAATTTCACTAGAATTTCAGGACAAGATAGAGGAAGTGTGTCTTTACCCTTAATAGAGGCTGTGTCTTCATAGCAAATGCTTCGCATATTTGTACAACCGTGTGACGTAGGCGGCCATGACAGTTTCACCAAAAACAAATTAGTGATTGGTGCATTGCATTTGTAAAGAGCTGCTCAATCTCCATCTTTGGTAGGTAAATACCCCCATTTATACACATCTCCTTAGCTCCTTGTGGACATATTAGTCTGTCTGGTAGGAACCATTATTATCCAAAAGGACAAATACAACATACGAAAAAAATCAACGCGCGTAATAATCTATACCTGAGGCAACGACAGTGTCAGAATAATATATAAACTTATCAACACATAGCCTCCACCTCAATTTACCCCACAAAATGGCTGCCATAATAGTCACCTGGGCCGCAGACCAGAGAGATATTCTTGAAAGGATGTCAGCAGTAACACTGCCACAGGTAAAACAACTTTTATTCAATGCATCATCTGAGACAATTTTTGAATGCCTGCCAGTTTTTCAATGTTCACCTGACTTCGAAACTGTGGTATCCCGAATAACTCAGCAGAGAAATGAACAAAAATAAAATGAAAGTTAACGACGGCCGTTCTAGTTGACCACAGAGCATGTAGTTGTCATCTCTATACACGAGCAAAGGCAAATACAAGGGGCTGCCTTTAGGTAGCCTTCAAGTCACAAGTAGAGTGACGTGGCTACAACGACTAAGAGTTGCAAATTAAGAAAATGCAAGCAAGGAATGTAAGCAAGGAATAAAAGCAAGCCAAATAATACCTTCTGAAACAGGATCACTTGAACATGTGAAAAACGATTCTCATCAACTACAAACTAGGGACCCATCAACATGAAGTGCACAAAGGCGATTTGCACAAACATTTATTCAAAGGAAATATACCATAAGCTAATACGAAGGCCCTTTGTTTAGAGAGTCGGCATTGGTTCTAATTAACAATTGTCATCAAAAGCAAATATCCTGGTTATCCTAAATTTCACCCTGCATTCATATTTCGAAACACCAAAGCATCATCGTCGGCATGCAGTCAGGCAAGCAGGGCATAAAAATGGGTCGTAGAATTGGAATCTTAATTTCGAAATTAGTCTGTGCCGAAAATTATAAGTGTTTGGGCGATCATGCTGCAAATAAACAAACTTTCAAAATTAGCCTTTCCTATACATTTCAATGAAAAATTTCACTGCAGCCGCAAATTGCGGTCATATCTAAAAAAAAATCTAAACATTAAAAACAAAGTAACTCGTGACCGAGCGGTTCCAACAACATGATTTTTTCAGTCTAAACTAATTTAAAGGTGAAGATTATAATTCTGAAGTTCATTTTTGTGAAGATCGGTAGATAGCGAGATACAAAATTGATGACATCAACCTGGATCGGAGAAAAGACGGGAAGCATTGGGCATATTGGTGAGGAAAATTCCACGACTGACATTTTGTCTAAGCATAATGCTCTCGTGTGCAGTGGTCCAAAAACGATAAGTTGATCACTCGTGTCAAATGCGCTAATATCAAACATGCTTGAAAATGTTGTTCCCTTTCTGCGCTTTGTATCCAGTGTGCGGCGAAGGAAAGCAGTTTGCTTTCGATTGGACAACAAGCGCATGCGTGCTGAATGGAGATTTACAAACGTGCTTTTTAAGGTGCGGAAGTTTCAGATCATCAATCCATCTTGCATAGTTTGGCCTAGATTAGCAAGTACCCGCATACACAGCCTCAAGTTGCTCGTTGGGTAACGCAACGATTAATGTAACGCAACGATTAATGTATCGCAACGATTAATGTAACGCAACGTTGGGTAACGCAACGATTAATGTAGTGATTGATAGCCAGGTGAACAAGGGTCGATCGCCTGCAAGTAGATTTGACAAATTTAGCCTCTAGACTTGACTCTGGCTCATGCAATAGTATGCTCTGCTCTGGCTAACTACTTCGGTTGCGTGGAGACAACCCATGGAAAGCGCCCACCCAGTGTTTCTACATTAACCGCTCCCTTACCTGCTAATTCACACTTCAGAGCGTACAGAGACGCCTGCAGCAGGAAGCAGCTTTAGTAGGAGGGCTCAAGGCCCTCGCTTTTAAATTGTTTTGCACTACCTTCGTGCTTTGTTCCCCTTGCTCTGAATACATTAGGCACACCTGCTTTCGTGAGTACTTGTGATATCGCTTTCGGATGTTACCTTCGACAAAATTATATTTTCAATTTCAAAGAAGAAAAATATCTCTAATACCTCATTCAATTATACCAGCAACGAATAGAAAAGTTGGCTTTCTGCTTTCAACAAATCCGTCTGGAAACGAAAAATCGGTAAAGACCTACGCCGCCACATCCCGCTGGTCAGTGAATGAGAGAGAATGGCCCACTGGGCCCTTGAATGAGAGAGAATGGCCCACTGGGCCCTTGAATGAGAGAGAATGGCCCACTGGGCCCTTGAATAACCCCGTCTTCACGCTATTAAAGATTGGATAGTCACCATGAATTGAAAGGGGATAGAAAATGTTTCTTGGGGCAATACTACTCTTGATTACTGAAACACAAAATTAAAAGCAACTGAAATTAAAACCCTACTTGATACTGCTTTCTTAATTGTTTTAGTAAAATAGGGAAAATCAAAAAGAGCAAGAAAAGTTGTTATTAAAAATCAGACTCAAGCTTAACCCAAACTATGATACTCGTTTCACCACAGTGAGACACAACTGGATCAAAGAGCTGTTGAGATAGTTCTATCGCAAAGTTCATGTAGTTTAAAACTTTGTCCACACCATTAACAGTAATGACCCCTAGAAGAACTCTAGAAGAGTTCAATTTAATTCAAGAAAAGATATATTTACCAATTTTGAAGCGCCGGTCAATGACAACTATTACGGTTCATCGTAAACATTCAAACCAACATATCCATACTCGTGTAACGACGTTAATTTCTCACTCTAAGGAGAATTTGCTTTTTCCAAATTTGCAGATTTTAAAGAGGCTAATCAATTTATAATCACGCTGGGCAGGCTAAGATGACATTGCCAGGCTTACTCCCAAAACTGGAGCTGTCACACAAGAATAGACCAAGCTAACTGGTTCAAACAAGCGAGCTTCCTTAAAAGGCCACCCTTGGATGTTTGGACATGCTAATCCCTGCCATTAAGAGACATCAATTCCTTAGGAGGCCTAGCAGACACAACAAATGAAAAATACGCTTTGCAATTGAAATTCTATAGTAAATTCTAAAGCCATTAAATGTAGCGAATCTACCTCTAACCGTCACTTGTGCTGAAGAACTTGGTTCGAAACAAGGCTTCCAAAACTATACTCCCAGACTATCTTCCACAACACGGCACCTAATATCCATGCTTTTCCCTAGTTTAAAAGCGGTTACCATTCCTTGGCATCTAGCAGTGGTATGAATTTAATGCGATTTGCACAAGCAGGCATCGAGCGCGCGGTGGTCTTTCGGGTAAACGGATCAAAAACCACTGAAACAAAACACACGAATTTGTTGTTAGATTCCTGGAACGATCAAGAAAAGCGAAATTGCCCTGTGTACCCAAGGTACTGCAACGGCTAATTGTCTCTAGTGGCAGGGGGCACCAGAAAGCTAATCAAAAGCAAATTACTGCATTCGGGGTTTTATGGTAAAGGACCCTTTGCAGATGAAGTGCAGTCACTGAATACTTCAGTCCTAACAACCACTGCATATGGATGAAACGAGCAGCGCATCACGAACCCATATTTGAGGAGGCCAAGGCTTCGACTGCTCAATCAAATTTTCGTCCAGGTGGTCCATAGAGAGTAGATTATAGGGCCGGTAAATAAAACTGTTCCACATATAGTTGGACAATTGTGAATGGATTCATGATTACTATAAACGAAAATTTGTTACTGACTATTCAATTCTAGGCCTAGTACAATTGTTAAGCACCTGAAAATGCATGATTACCATGCCCGATTCAAGACGACAAGCTGCAACTCGAAGGCCGAAGCATACAATGGAGCATAAAAATATCCAACAAATGCATTCAGGTTTGTTTTGCGATTGGTTGTCTGTTGAAAATATAAATCATCAGACAGTTAAGTGGCGATGCAGCTACCGAAGAGACTAGATAATCAATTAAGACTCCTTGGCCATGCACTAACTGCAAAACTATGAGAAACTACCTCTACTCAAACGTACTAAAGGCGGATGCATTTATTGGGCAAGGGGGCTAAGGACATCCCTTGAGTTCAAACCAAATATGAACCCCTTTGGCGAGAAGCGGAGAAAGAAAGCAGCCCCCCTTCCGCTACCTCGAGTTTTATAAATGCGTTATGAGGAATGAGTGGGTGACTTCCAACCAGTTCCTAGCGCTTTCCATTGAGTTTTGAATGAAAGATTGACGAAACTATGGAAATAGAAGCGACAGAACTCCGGCCACACCTCGATCGCGGATGAGCACACTGCAAGAGCGGAACAAAGAACCACGAGCCCATCGGAGATTTGAGATCATGACGGTATTGCGACGCAAAAAGGAAACGCACTGCGAGATTTATCGAGTGCCGAATGCGCACGTCGAGGTTGTTTGCTACCAAAGGCAAGTCCACTTCATTGAACTAGAATATACAAATATTTGTTAATGTTTAGAGCAATCAAGAAACAACCTAACTAACGGCAAGCTGTAAACATCACTGACTTTTGTCAACAGGAATGCTTTTCACCGCCTGAGAGACCAAAACAGGTTGCAATCGTCTGCAGGGTTGTAAACAGGAAGCTTGGCTTTGGAGCCGTAAACAGAAGTTCATTAATACTTTTCAATTCATTTGGAACACATGCAATTAACGGATCCCACTTTAATCGCAATGAATTTGACTGTACAAACAAGGGTTACCTGCCACGACTGAACTCACAGCGCTTAGGCCAGAGAGACCGCTCAGGCCGGGTGACCAACTCAGAGACGCGATCTGCAAGCACGCCACACCGACTCGAACACCGCCACTGATAACCGCCACTGATAACCGCTACGCAAGGCACAGCAATCGACTCAGCCTAATGATGCAGCTTCGCATTAACTTGCGACATCACTACAAAACGGCTGTTTCCAGATTGTTTGACTTACAGTAACATGGTATGGATTACAGTGCTGAGAAGGCAGGTGACAGGGCAGCCAAGAACGACATCTAAGTGTCACGTTGAGATAATGACAGGTTGTCGCTGTGGGGTCCCGAACCATCAAAACTGGTCACAGCGACCTAGCTCTACACACTGATATTGGCCGAAAAAGAAATCAACTTTCAAAACAAATGATTCAGGCTGTCTACCTGTCCCATTGATTTCAACATGCTGTCTTGTAACTGCAAAATGTATATTTGAAACGATCGCCGCAGCTGCACTTGACAAAAAGCCAGAAGAGGGCTGATCCGCGTCGGCCGTTGCCCATTATATCTTCCCATTCAGTACCCCGTAATAATGGGCTGTCACACCCCCCCTCCCCCCCCCAGCCGCCCTCGTTCAGACGGGCCTCTCGGCCTGACTGGAGTTCGAAAGCCTCTCTTTCAGTCTCGGCGAAACCAATGTTTTTTTTTAGTTCTTTAAAAAATGGTTCAAACTATGCCATGACGCTACCAACCAAGCTACCCCCCCCCCCCCCCATCCCCCAGCAAAGTTAGCTATCACTGCACCTCTGGTTTCGAATAAGTTAAATTGTTTGTCCTTAGAACATTTTTCAGTAAAAATTGAACAAAATTCTCACTCAAAAGGCTTTTGAGAAAGGAAGTAAAAATGCCATGGGGCCACAAAGGCCCTAAATGAAGTTGTTCCCTTGTTGCTTGCTATATTTGTCAGAGATGATCATCGCATTGCATTGTGTGGCATTGTATTTCATAATACTGCTTTGTATTATACTGTATCGTATTGCATTGTATCGTATTGCACTGGGCTGCGCTGTTTTGCATTATATTGTCCTCCTGTGGGCAGCCTGTCTATTCTCAAGAAAACAGGCTCCGGAACAAGCTATTTTCAACTAAGACAAGCCAGCCAAAAAGCAAATACGTTAAAGTCAAAACAATGACCGCTTCCAACAATCGGAAAATAAAAATGGAAAGGAAATCCTTGTAACCCTACCTATCTTAACACCCTTGAATGATTTTTCTGATTTTTTCAGCATCGGCCTTCACACTTTCATTGCTTGGCTCAACTTTCAAAGCAGCCTCGTAATCACTCAATGCTGTAAATAGGAGCAAAAATTTCATGTAGGAGCAAAACAGTTTCGAGCTACCTAGAGCGAATGATTTTAGTTAAACGTAATTTTTCGTAATCGATAACTTTTGACAAACAAGCTACAAAGACTGCAAATTTGGATCATCACTAAATCTAAATCTGGATTATATTTGTCATTCTCTAGAGCATGGCTTATGATCAAACGGAAGTCAGGCCAAGTGTTGCTTGTGTTCAGAATCGCGTTTAACATGAACAATTGTTCAACTTACCTGAAACAAAGTTTTCAGTTTTGAAATGGGCCGTACCCCTTCTTATGAGCGCGATGCACCTAGATTTAGCATTTGCAGCGACAGGAGGCTCCAGAAGATTCAAAGCCTAAATGTGGAAAGGGAAAAATGTTGAAGAATGAATACATGAGTGCGCACTTTGCTCGCAAATGCTTATGTAAATTATGCATATGTAAATTATGCTTATGTAAATTATGCTTATGTAAATTATGCTTATGTAAATTATGCTCATGTAAATTATGCTCATGTAAATTATGCATATGTAAATTATGCTTATGTAAATTATGCTTATGTAAATTATGCTCATGTAAATTATGCTCATGTAAATTATGCTCATGTAAATTATGCTCATGTAAATTATGCTCGTGTAAATTACGCTCATGTAAATTATGCTCACCATGGTCGTATCTTGAATGCACTCGTTGTATTGCTTCATGTGCAAATGACAAGCAGCTCGGTTGTTATATAAGCTTGACCACGTTAAGAAAACGAACATCAAAAAGCAACATTATATAAACTGCAGATGACCAAAGAGAATGGTTGAAAACGTATACTGGAGACCCTTCAACAATATCACTAAACAAAAACGAAACATAAATTCAGCGCCAAATCAATACATGAAAAGATACGATGGGTCAGAGCTATTCATAACTATTCCAGCTGTAAATGCATTAATTGCAGCTATAAAATTCCCCTGCTGGTAAAAGTTTCTGAAAAATAAAAGGGGCTTCAGCATTTGAATAGAGAGAAACTAGCTATAACTTTTTTCAAATAGGTTGATGGAATTTCCAAAAAGTGTAATTTAAATACATAAACAGCCAGAACCACTTTTTTACCATTCTAGAAAAATCTTAAAACAATATGACGAAAATACTGACTGACTTGATTAAGTCGCATACCAAAATTATCACTATACCAAAGATAATCGCATCATATTGACTACTTGAGTGTGTGAAATTGTAGTATCCATTATTACATATTGTCACAGGTCCATACATTATGAAAGATCTAAAACCAGTAGTCAAAGTTTATTACACGTACGTTTCCTCCACCTCAACCACATTTTCTATTTTGAAATAAGCTGCCCTTAGGGGAAAAGTCAACCTCCTTAAGCCCGATTCTTTCACTGCTAGACAACAAACCACTCTCGAGCGCTTCGCACCCCTGCAACAAGTGCCATATTTTTCGTGCACCTTGAGAAGCAGTTAAGGGCTAACCTTCCTTTGTCTTTCAGCCAAGTGGGATTCATATCTTCCATATCCATTTTCGTCTGTGCATCTGCCTTGACTTTTTTCATTTCAGCTACCTTCTCTAGCCACTGAAATACAAAAATTATACTGAGAAGCCACTTCGGTTGGCACTTAGCTCGATAAAACACAGAAACATTGCAATGGCAATAAATATCGAAAATATTCTTACATACTTAAGAAGTATCAGTTCTTCAAGTGCATGCAAACACCGGAAATGACCAAAGGCTGACAAAAAAGATATGCGTCAATGGAAACGAAAGCCCAGAGGCTGGTGAGCAGAGCATGTGGTTGTTCAAATTTCCAATTCACTGTCAACTAGGCGGCTTGGTTCAGAAAAAGGCTGTGTTCATAAGAAATTACTTTTGCTTGGTGGTCTACTCTTCAATTTGAAGAACAAATAAAAACCATTCATTTCGTGTGAAGATCCTGATTCCCCCTATCTAAAAGGATCGCATTCCTACCCATCAAGCATGTTAAAATGTTATAAACTACCGAACTACAAACCGAATTATAAGTTATAAAAAGTTTGACAAAAGTGTTCCCCGCGTGAAGCGTCCGGAAGTGGAAGCAATAGCTGTTCGAAATGTCTTACAAAATCACGCAAGAAAAACATGAGTCACCATAATAATAATCATATATTCTTGACACTCCAACTTGACGAATGTTATACTGTTTTGAAATGAGTAACAGGTAAGCTAATCAAGTAATTCAACTCTCATCTGCGAACGAAGTTCTTTGAATCTTGGTTTTGGTAATCCTTTAGTCATCTCTTTCTTTTCTATGACTTCCCTGACGAAATGAAACTTTATATCGATATGTTTTGTACGAGGATGACTTTTCGGACTTGGCTATTGAAAGGGCTATTGTCCCTTGATTATCTTCGTGTGCTTTCGTTGGTTCTGCTCGCACTAAGTTCACGCTTCCAAGTAGCCTTCATAACCAAATTCATGTGCCACATGACACAAAGCAACATATTATGCTTCATTTGTTGATAAGACGACTATCGATTGGCTCTTTGACTACCATGTGATTGTATCGCCCCCAAACTTGAAGATGTACTCCGGTGTTGATTTTCTTGTGGGTATCAGCTTCGCCCCGGCCAAATCAGCATTTGAATATCCGTAAAGGCTGAAACTTTCCTTCTTTGAACAATCGAAGTACAGTCCGTAGTTCCTTTCACGTAACGCAGTACTCTCTCTATTCCTTACCAATGTTGCGGCTGGTCGCGTAGCTATTGAAGCACAAGTAAGCGATCCAATTATAGCTTGATACTCTCTGGTGTTTACAGGCTTTTCATCATTTGCCAATTTTTCATAACGTGCGGTGCTTTCCATTGGAGTTGATACTGGCTTGCAATCTTGCATTCCGAATCTCTTCAGCACGTTTTCAAGGTAGGTTTTTTGGCTTATCATTAGAACTTTAGCGTCTCTGTCCCTCTTTATGAACACACAAAGACCGTGATGGATCTCACCAAGATCTTCCATCTCAAACCTTTTTATAGTTTGGTATTCTCGGCCGTATACTACAGTTATAATCAAGCAGTTATTTCCGTCTTTACATTCTGTTTTACAGTAAACACATGGATAAACAGCACTTTGAACATATCCAGATTCTTTAAAGCATTGGTCTATTGCAATGTTCCAACATCTAGCAGATTTTTCAATCCATAAATGCTCTTGTTAAGCTTGCAAACATTGTTCGGTTATTTGGCATCTGCATAGCCCTCGGGCTCTTTCGTGTATATCTCATTGTCCAGCTTGCCGTCTGAATAAATTCCGTTTTTATATCCATTTGGTGGAACTCCATAACAAATTAGTTTGCAACTCCCAGCACAGCTCGAATGGAATTGTATTTTGCAACAGGTGCAAATATTTCATCATAACCCTCACCAGTTTCTTGTGAGTAGCCTTGTGCAACCAAACGAACTTTGCAGCGATAGGTGCTCCCATCTACGTTTCCTTTTACTTCAAACGGCCATTTGCAGCCATACACAGCCAAAAGGACAACAAAGATACAACGAAGGGACTTTTTTCCAATTTGCTTCTTTTTTGGTCTGGTAAATCGACGACAGCATTACAGCCAAATACTTTAAAATGGCTTGAATCAGGTTTTCCATCATACGGTGTTTTTTCTTTCAAACATAATGTTGGGCTTCTGTTCCTGATGTAATTTCAAGTAGACACGGTCTCTGCCCGAAAACTCAATGGAAGATTACAATGATGTAACATTGACCTACGATTGTTCGGTCCATGCGTTCAGCATCACCATTCTGCTGTGGTGTGTAGGGGACCGTAACTTTGTGCAGTATTCTACAACTTTTGCAAAATTCAGCGAAATCTTTTGAAATGTATTCACCTCTGTTATCTGATTTCCGCTTCCTTACTTGTTTTCCAATCAGTCTTTTAGATGACTAAACAATTTCTTTGCAAATGGTTGGCGAATTTTTCCCCAACTTCAGGTTGTCATAACCAAGGTGTCCATAGCAGTAATGCACTAGTGCATTGCCATCATCGTCGACAGTTGATCCAAAAAAGCATAATTGGCTCATTTTCCTGTGTTCAACTTCTTTGCAAATAATGCATCTTGGCACGCCTCAGATTCTGGAGTACTCACTGTCCCTTCACTTCCGCCCAGCATTTTTTCATATTCCTGAATTGATCTGTCACGAACATAGTTCCAACACAATTTTTCTTCAGCAAATGTTTCTAGAGCAGCGATCAAATAATTGTATTCCTCGGGTAGACACGGCTGATTAAAATGATGACCAAATCTTTTTTCAGCTATTTCGTCATCCACTGCTTCCGAATGCTCAGGGATGTGGTCGATTTACCTTATTTTCCCTTTCGTGCGGAATACAGCTTTCCGCGGTAGAATATTTTTTGTGACAGCAATTTTCGTCCAAGATGTTGCTCAAGATTGCCCCAAGCTTCTTTAGCATTCTAAGCAGTTCGAACATAAATTTGCAAACTTTTTTCAACAGACAGGCACACTCTCGCGAAGGCCATAATATTTCTCTTTCGAAATCTCCTTTGCTGCTCAGGATTTGCTGCGGTATCCTCTCCCGTAACTAATTCCAATAAATCTTTTCGAATTTTCACCTGGAATTTCCAGCTATGATACTTCTCTCTATTCAGTTTTTCAACTCTAAAAGCAGTGTTTAGCTGTCACGATTACAGCGAAATATTCCAACAGACTTCCTCTGGTTTATTCATTCACGGAGCAAACATCAAAGCCATGTAAAGACAAAAAACTTGTGAGAAGTGCCTGGGCCCATAACCTGTTAAAATATCATAAACTACCGAACTACAAACCGAATTACGAGTAATCAAAAGTTCAACAAAACGTGTCTTCGCGTGGAGCGACCGGAAGTGCAAGCAATAGCAGCAGCTCAAATGTCAATCACTTAAAATAACATGAGTCATCATAACAATAATCATTAACTTTGGATAAAAAAGGTTGGAGAAAAACGGATTAACTGCCAACGTACTACAGCATATTCCCACAAGCGTAAGAAGCCATTGAGACCCGGCAGGAAGAAAGAAGCCATTGAGACCCGGCAGGAAGAAAGTAGCCATTGAGACCCGGCAGGAAGAAAGAAGCCATTGAGACCCGGCAGGAAGAAAGAAGCCATTTCCAAATTGCAACGCCCAAGTTAAGTGTAATTCGGCTGTATGGCAACATCTTTCAGAGAATCCAGACTACACCAAAAACCTGCACTGACGACAACTGATGCATTATGGTTCAAACCAGGTCGTAGAATCCCGTAGGGACTTTGCAGTATGTTTTTTATCCGTGCAAAACTCCTATTCTATGTGAACAGTGAGGGTTAGGAGTTCACTTGGAATCTTCTAGAAGAAGGCATGAAATTGACATTGATTGGTAATAGGATAGTGCGCTTTTATCACAGCCAGTCACGTGGTTTATTATATGCTACTTGTTATTTATTTTATCAGTTTTTGGTTATTTTCCGACGCTTGGATACCCTGAATAGTTTCGGATGAACAAGTACTTAAACAAGTACAAAAGTCATGCTTTCGCTGTATTTCAGTATTAAAAGATCATAATCCATGGATTGGAGAGAGACGTACCGCTTCCTCCTCGGGTGCCTTCGATTCTCGAGATGGCGTAACGAAGGCGCGCGGCGTGAACTTGAGTTGAATTGTTCCGGCGGCCCTCGGTGGTGGAATGGCCTTGATTGTTCCTTCAAGAAAAACGAATGCACTAAACAACAGGAAAATTCAGTCTCTCACCTTCTGATAAGCTGAATTGACTCATCCACACATCCTGAAATCTGCTGGACATTGATAGGGCAGGTAAAGGATACAGCGACATAAATCAAATTTGCACATAGCAAAGAAGGAGACTACAGACTATAGGGTGTTTCGTCAAACTGCTACATTACACGAATCATTTCCAAACCTGTAAGCTGACGTGTTTATTATGTCGTTCAATGAAAAGGAAAACCTTGCTTTTGTTTCGACTCTTCCTTTATTTGATCCTGAGAATCACTTGCATCTGTTGGGGTTGTGATTTGCTTTTGTTGGTTTTGCTTCCTTGCAGCTACTTTCCAACTTTCAACATCCTCGACTGTCCTCCTGATTTCTTCCTCTTTAACAGCTGTAATCCTTGTTCTTTCTTCTTCTTCAACCTAGAGTGTGTAGAAAATGCGAATTACATTTACAAGAAGACAAACTTGTGATGTTCTGTAAATAAATCTTTCAAGTGGCATGATGCTAAAAATGAATGATCGCTAAGATGAGGGTGTTATCTTTCTATATTTGTGCCCTTTCCTAATTTCAAGCTCAAAAGTTAAGATCCTCTTCAACAAAGGAAGGAGTCAGGTGCCCCATTCACTTCTGTTGTTTAAACTTTGTGCATTCAAGCAAGATCAACTGCATATCACCCAAAAAGCATGACGTTTCAGTGAAGATACTCCTAACATACAGTGCCGTCAAAGCAAACATTTAATGACACACGAAACGGTCCAAAAATGAATTTACACAAACGTACAGAAAAACTAAAGAATCGCATTTCTATTATTATTAAATGTGACGAACTTTTCGTAATAAACTTCGCTCAGACACTTGCACAATTTTGCACGAGTTTCCTGGTTAGAGAGTGCAGAATTTCTGATACTGTGGTAGGTAGGCGATCATTGTATGCGATCATATCATTGTAGTCTCTGCATCATTGTAGAGTGAATCAACTACACGGGCGGAAACGTGTCTTGCAGTGATTGCCCTTGTTATAGCATTTCTCTATCCGAAAGGGTTTAATGCAAACATTATGGAAATAAACTGATGGTACCCTCATCTGCTGCTTTACTGCGAACTTTTGTTGTTGGTCTCGTTCCGATGCTCGCTTCTCCTGCTGTTTTGCTGCCCGGTCCTGAAAGAAGGCAACGGCCTCACTTCGCTTGTTCTTTGCGAATTCCTTTTCCATGTATTTTTCGTGTTGAACATTGTGCCAAACAGCACCGGATTCTTTCTTTTCGAGTACAAATGTGATTTGACCACTGCTTATAGTTGCTTTGGACTTTGAGTCTTCCACGGGCGCAGGAAGGAAAACTTCAAAAATGTACGGAGGGTAGCTAACCTGCAAGAAAGGTTTACAGAAGACCAAAGTAACTAGACAAGTCACTCATTTTGCAGTATCAAAGCAATGTGTAGAATTCCTCTTACTAACTACGTTCATCGTTAATCCCCAGTAACATTAATCCAGATATCATTTACCATGTTGCCAGTTTTGGGTCAAAAATAGCTGCTATCGTATTTAATGTGGTCATGCTTTGGCTAAATCCACATATTAATTATTTAATTATCCAACAGACCACATATTAATTATTTAGTGACCAAATTGTAGGCTTAAATATCTATCTATCTTTAACAGAATATGATAAAAAAAGAAACTAATACAGGTATTGTAAAGAATGATGGCAAGAAAAAGCAGAACTAGATTTTGCATACTTAAAGAACTCTTTCGTCCGACACTCCTCAGAGTATGCAAAGAATGGGAGGCCGTCCCCATTCGCAGCAAGGCCTATATATAAACATATACTACTTGACACAGAAAAACTTGGGCATATCATGCAGGCTTTTATCCTATACCAGCTTAGCTACTGCCTCTTAGTGTGGATGTTCCTGGCAGACATTTTGATAACAAGATAGACCACAATCACAAAAGGCACTGAGCGTGGCATACAAGGATAGTGTTTCTGATTTTGATATGATACACATTTGACAAAAGATAATTTTGTGTCTGTACATAAATGGAATCTGTAGTTGCTAATGACAGACATTTACAAAACTAAATCAAATATAACCCCAAACGTTATGAGTGAAAATTATTAAGAAAGTTTTTGCTTTAGTAGGCTTCAATTAAGAAATCAAACTATTGAACTATTATTCTAACTATTAATCTAACTCCTACTTTAAAGAAATCAAAGCTGTTATGCTCTTTCAGAACTCACTCACCTTTATATACTCATTTGTGCTAAATATATCTGCCTTGTGTCCAGGAACACCTTTAAGGGGAACTTTGATTTGAATGCTTGTTGGTGTCTGTGACCAATCATAATCATGAACTTGAATTGGCATATTGGCTTGCACACGACAGACCTTTCAAATCTTCTCAATCTTGCACTGCTTAAAGAATGAATATGATTCAACAGCAGTACTATAAAAAACAGAGCACTCTCCTCTAACATAGTACATCAAAATCAGGCAAAAGGTGTTAACAACTTGTTTGCCCCTTACATAAGATAACTTCAATATCAACTCTACATTTTTCAATCTTCACCAACATCTTCTCACAGAATTTAACACATTTAACTAGGTACCTCATCAGTTTCGGCTAAGGGAACTGAGGACTGTTTAGGAACTGGTTTCAAACCCTGACATAGACGTAATAATCCAAAAAAAGACAGAGAAAGATCCAAGATTAAGGCAAATCAAAATGTACAGAAACTCATCTATTTTTAAATAAGTTGTACCAACTATTGATCTAAGCATATAAACAAAATTTCTTTGGTTAAGATGAAAGTATATCTGGTGAACTTCTACCACTTAGTTCTACCAGTTCAACTTATTCAATCTTGGATCATAAATAACCAAAACTATTTACATCTTGGAATTATTGACCATAAGAAGAATCTTACCATTAAATTATCCAGGCAAAGAACCTATTGTATTTTGAGTGATAAAAGAATGCTCTCAGAAATAGGAAAATCGAAAAAGGATACAAAAGACAATTTACAAACATTCCCACTTGGCAAGACACTAATTTAGACTCACATTGCCTTTTATCCAACATAACTTGTCCATGTTTACTTAATAATGCACAATAATTGGTAGAAGTCAACATTGACACTTGCTAAGACATGTATGTTATCATGAAGACAAAACAAAGAATTATTAGAAATAAGTAGGAGAGATACATTGTCAACAATGTTTTAAATGCTAGTTAAAAATATGAACTTTGCCATGAATGGATAGGAGCAAACAATCCAACAGGACACTTAATGTGATTGCATCTTAAAACAACATCGACAACAACTCTGGAAGAACTTCCCAGAAAAGAGAAGATACAATGGAATGACTACCTTGATGTAACCACGCAGAAAAATTTTAAAGGTAACACAGTCGAACTCTAGATCATTCAACATCAACCAAAATGTAGCACTGCAAAGTACATCAAGCTGTATGCAACGTCATAGCAACAGTTCTGTGATAGGTGGACTGACAGTCGCTAGTATAGATTCACAGCAAATAATTCTAACCCTAACCCTGGTGCTAGTATTTCTTTTGTGGTGGCAATCTATACATACTAGGCCCGCGCCGACTAACAAGACCTTGCACACAAAAGCGTCGTGAAGTGGAAGAATATTTAAATGCAGTAAATAACCTTTAAGTCGAAACATATCTAAATAAGTCTTCATTGCAAAATATAAAACAATGTTACCTTTCAGTATCCTAAAAAGGCACATTGAAAAAATCCAGGTTGTCCGCCATTACAATCCCGTTTCCAAAAGCAACGAGCCTCCTTTTCGTGCGACGTCACAAGTGTATTTAGTACCGAAGGTTGCCGCAGTGTGTTTCAAAGATTTCAAATAATGCCTGTTTATAACCTGATAAAATTATTAACAACTACTTTGATTTGATTTACAGCAGAATAAACTCTGAATATGACTTTGTTGATGTTATCCTCATTAAAGAAGCAAACTTTGTGACGTTAGAGGGCAGAAATGTGACTGAATATGCCTAAAATGAAAATTTGCAGTTGCTCACATTTAAAAATACGTTGCACGGTGTTCTAATGAATTAAAATGAGTGAATAAAAAAGCTTCTTCAGCAAGCCTTCGAATCCATCAAGAATTTGAATGGCAATGTTTTTCAATATTCATGCAAGGGCGCCGCAGCAACTGTCAGCTATACAATTACTTGAAACGCTGCAATAAATGAACGAATCGCCAACATTCAAACGGAAATAGAAAGATAAAGGAGATTTTGAGACAACTCATCACTTTAAACGCTAAAAGTCAGTGTGGAACCTAACTTTGTAGATCAGGGCCTCAGACGCAAGTTTTAAGGTGGGGGAGCCATGTTTGTCTTTAGCTGCAGGGTCTTCAGTTTAACTCAGGATACTTTTCAAAATTTTCGTTTTTAAATATATTTATTTGCTTTTCTAAAGAATTAAGAGAATGATTGATTCATCGTGTGATAACTTTACCTTTTGGCAAATAAAACAATACAGCAAGCAACAAATGTTAATCAAGCAACAAGCAAATGTTAATCATACATTTTATGAAAACCTGATGTCTGGAAAGTACCAAATGAATGGTATCGCTCTTGATGCAATGAGACAAACTGATCCCAAATGTCAACAAAATTCAGGTCATGTTGTGTCTTTGTGGCAATTCAATATCGCTAGAGCATTGAATCTCTTTTGCACGTAGCCATTTTTTGAGCTTTCGGGCCAAAGAAAAAGATATTGCTGGTGTTGCACTTGTTGCTGGGTTTAAAAGTAGCAGTCTGCAGATGACTATAATATTTCGTATAAGCAACTTGTCTTCTTTCAAACTTTTGATTGTTCCGTGAATATCATAAAAAATAAAGTAAAATTGTTTGCAATTGTTCATTGCAACCAACAGCTCTTGTTTTTACAACAGTTGTCAGCTTTTGTTGAAGGCACTCTTGCCAGAGCATTAAAAGCTCTTCATAGTTGCTTAGGATTTTCAAAAAGCAAGAAGCTTGCATCTGGTTACGCATAACTTATCCAAAGACAGATGTTTATCCTTGTCTTCATTTATTATTTCTCCTTCGATATTTTCTTGAATCTTCCAAGCATTTTCTCTCGCTTTGGCGAATATTTGATTTAGATACACATTTCTCCTACAGTGCTCAAGCATTATCCAATATCTTGCATTCTGATGTTAGATCTTCAATTGCTAAACTTAAGGAGTGGCCATGGCGGTAAGTTACTGAAGCTTTTGGTTGAATGGCAGATTTCTGCGCTGCAACACCTGACTTCCTTCCAAGCATGTTGCTTGCGCCATCATAAGTTTGACTTCTACAATAATCCAAGGAGAGCTGCATTCTAACCGTTGCGTCTTTAATTGCTGCAACGATTGTGTTGCTTTCGGTGTTAAGAACTTCATAGAACCCCTAATAATAGTCTGGATATGAACGAGCTTGAGCGGGAATAAATTTTACATTTGATTTGTCTCATTGCAGAATGGGCTCAGTGGCGTAACAGAATCCAAAGCTGTAGTGGGGCAAAAGCATTCGCCAGCCAATCCCACTGCTTTTTGCTTGCTCATCTTTAACTTCGGTACTTTCAATGTTGTGGAGCATGCTGATTTGGAATCTTGGCTCAGCAATAGTCCGGCAATTCCTACGAAATCTATCTCTGGGAGTACTATAAGCAGGCTCTATATCGTGTTCATCTAACAAAAAATAAGAGCAATGTTGCATTCTGTATTACATCACTAGTTCGGTTGAGGAGTGGCGAAAATAAAATGATGGATTTTGAGTTAACCAACAATATCTCATTAGTTAATAACATTTCATACATGGCAAGTCAAATCAAATTTTCATATAACACAGAACAAGACAAAACTGACAGCAAAGGTAGAAATGAGCATAGCGCTGAGCATTTCGAATGGAAAAAAGGCCCGTAAGAACGGTTTCATGGGATTGTTGGAGGCAAGAAAACATGCTGCAAAACTAAAGAAAGGATATCTAAAATAAAAAGCATACTTGCGGTGCAAATGCAAAAGAGTTTGATACTGTGGAATGTATCTGACATATGACACTAACGTGACCCAACAGTAAATACCCCGGAAACCCTTAACTGACCTACTGAACCTTAACCCCTTGCCAGTCTAATCTACAACCAACATATTCGGGAGCACTTTCGTTCCCCTAAAATGTGAAGCAGAATGGCTCATCTTTTTCAACGCTACGTTATGCGCCCGATGCATTCTGACTTTCAGGTCTTCAGACCTAAGCTACCGAACCCAGAAGTCGACCTGGGGCGAGCCCCTGCAACGCTGCCTAAGAGAAATAGCTGAAAAGACAGCCACAAAGTAGCTAAAAAGATAAGTCAAATGCAGCATGCTCTGCCGGACAAATACAGTGTCCAATTAAGGGGAACTACGGCCAAGAGAAACACGTTAACACACCTTGTGGTTAGCATTGCGCAAAGCTGAAAATCGATGAGCATTTCCGAAGATTTTCATAGCAGTTGAAATCTAAAATATTGCATTGTTGCTTCACTGTTTTCTATTAAGTTCTGTTTACTCACATAATAGAATATTGTGATTTGACTGTAGGATATGCAGCGCGGAGATACGAATAGCCTCATGGGACCAAAGCACCGGTTGACCACTTAAACCGGAATATGCATTTGAGAATTGTTGATCGTCAATATAGAAAGTAAACCAGGTCGCGCGAGTAACTGCCTCTGATATCGTTTATCTTTGTTACATCATCAAATTTCAGTTAGTGTTAAATGACGGGTTAAAATGCTAATCGGCTGGTTATTGCTCTGCCTATCAAATAGTCTCTTACTTTAGTGTCATTGGCGCAATTGGTCACTCTCCTTGCTTTAATCTGCGATCTTTTCTTCCTTAAGCACTTTCCTGCCCTCCGGCCAGTTGGCTGCAGAGGACACGGCTCCATCATGGAAATCACCTTCCTCTTCCTTGACGCCATTGGATGCGACGTATTGTGTATTCTCCAGTCTGCACAAAAGCGAAAACAGCAATAGTAAAGATGGAATAATCGAATAATGGTAACAGATTATCGGCATAAGAGATATTATTTTCGATTGCCAATCAAAGTTTGAATAACACGTACACATTTTTCGTGCAATACAGGGCTACCCACCTCAACAATGCAAGTAAAATCAAACTGTTGTAAATTACATGAAACAACACTTGAACATTGCATGGAACACATATACACATTTCATGGTAATCCACCTACTTTTTAAATTGGACATAACTGATACCTAACATGGAACAGCACATTGCACATTACATGGAACAACACCTACATATAACATGGAACAAAACCTGCCCATTACAAGGCATACCACCTGCACATTACATGGAATAATACGTAAACATTACATGGGATTTTGTATCCACATTATATGACAAACCACCTGCATATTACATGGAACAACACCTGCACATTACATGAAATACCACACGCACATTACATGGAACTACACCTGCACATTACATGGAACAACACCTACACATTAGATGGAACGACACCTGCACATTACAAGGCATACCACCTGCACATTGCATGGAACAACACCTGCACATTACATGGAACAACACCTGCACATTACATGGAACAACTCCTGCACATAACATGGAATACCACCTGCACATTACATGGAACAACTCCTGCACATTACATGGAATACCAACTGCACATTGCATGGAACAACACCTGCACATTACATGGAACAACACCTGCACATTACATGATATACCAACTGCACATTGCATGGAACAACACCTGCACATTACATGGAACAACACCTGCACATTACATGGAACAACACCTACACATAACATGGAATACCAACTCCACATTACATGGAATACCACCTGCACATTACATGGAACAACACCTGCACATTATATGGAACAACACCTGCATATTTCTTGGAATACCACCTGCTCACTACATGGAACAACACCTGCACATTACATGGAATACCACCTACACATAATATGGAATACCAACTGCACATTACATGGAACAACACCTGCACATTACATGGAACAACTCCTGCACATAACATGAAATACAACCAGCACATTACATGGAACAACTCCTGCGCATTACATGGAACAACACCTAAACATTACATGGAGCAACACTGCACATTACATGGAACAACACCTGCACATTACATGATATACCAACTGCACATTGCATGGAACAACACCTAAACATTACATGGAACAACACCTGCACATTACATGGAACAACACCTGCACATTACATGATATACCAACTGCACATTGCATGGAACAACACCTGCACATTACATGGAACAACACCTGCACATTACATGGAACAACACCTACACATAACATGGAATACCAACTGCACATTACATGGAATACCACCTGCACATTACATGGAACAACACCTGCACATTATATGGAACAACACCTGCATATTTCTTGGAATACCACCTGCTCACTACATGGAACAACACCTGCACATTACATGGAACAACACCTACACATAACATGGAATACCAACTGCACATTACATGGAATACCACCTACACATAATATGGAATACCAACTGCACATTACATGGAATACCACCTGCATATCACATAGAATACCATCTGCACATTATATGAAACAGGACATGCACATTACATGGAATACCATAAATTAGCGTATATTTGCTTCAAATGTAGCCAAGAGCCCTAAAAGCCGTTTTGGGTGAACGACTATTTTCTGTTTTGGCAAATGAACAGTCAGAGTGGAATGCTGAGAAAAGGGCCGTACCTGGTGATGATTCTCTCATCTTCTGCGCCAAACTCTTCTCCCATGAGAGTCGGTTCTCCGACCAGCATTACATCCGTCGTCGTGCCTGCCCCCCTGGCGCCAGCGATTGGCGACGGTTTTCTCTTGCTCGCCCTTTCGACCGATGCAGAGTTGCCAAGTTTACTGTTGTTCTCGTTGGCAGCAGAGGAAGGTCGTCTCTTGCGGCGCTTCGAAGGTTGCTTTTGACCGCCCTCGGCTGTAAGCAAGCCAGCACTCGTCAATTCCATTAAACACAAAGTAAGCGCCTAGTTCATATTCCATTTAACACAAATTAAGCGCCTAGTTCATATTCCATTTACTGACGAAACAAAGCCTTTCTAGTATGTTTAACATATTTCTCCTTTTTATCAAACATGATAGAACGCGAAAATCAATCCATAGTTTCAGAAATTTTCATATCAAAGAAAAAAACCGTTCGTTAATCAGCAATTCATATTTTTGCCGCAAAATAACTTCCAGTTCAAAGCTCGTATATGCATAACAATCAATAGTCGTAGAAAAAGTGATTCTTTTAGGGTAAAGTGTGAAATATGTCTGCACGGGTACCAGAGCTATAAACTATAAAAGAATTCGGCAGGGGCCGTTCCTTGGTACAATTTCCAGCCCAGCACCACTGGATGTTTATGGACGCATCCAAAGACCAACGTTTGGGGAGGCATAGGAGGAGGCGAAGGAGGCGTAGGAGGAGGCGTAGGAGGAGGAGGCGAAGGTGGCGTAGGAGGAAAATCGAACAACTTACGGCCACTGCTCTTCCATGAACGCTCCATTAGTGGACCCGGAAAATCTACAATATAAAAGAGATTTCTCAAAAAAAAATTGGGAAGAAACCTTCAGAAAGTTGATTAAATTCGTCTAATATGATGTTGGTATTGCATTGCATAAGGCTGTCATTATGTCAAATAGCATGCCTAGAAGGTTCCTAATTAACATCTGTAATACAGCAGCTAAAGTGAACAAAATATAATTGGCTTCTTGACCAGACCAACAGAACATGAACAGTTCTACTCTCAAATATAAAAAATCCACTTAGATTACCCCAAGGCATAGCGAAACAGAACCCACTACGACAAGTGGCACGAGGGCAAGTGGCAACCAGTTGTTTGGGATTCCGAACAGTAATCAATGGGTCACAGCAAAAGCAATCAGGCGCGGATCTAGCGAAAAACTCGACTGTCTCAGGAAACCACTTACGGGTCAAGGACTCTAAATGTGTATGAGTATCTCGAGGTCTCAGCGTCTGTTCCTCCATAAGCTTAAATATTCTACATTAATTTAACATCTCGTGCTTGTTTCAACCAACACAATCAGCAACAAATTTGGAGTTTTTCTGCAACTATTTGACAATGATCAGGGAAATATAAGTGGCGAGGGAAATACAAGCCACGGTAAATCTTGGCGTAAAGAAGACTGGGACAAAACCTTTTGCTACAACTCTTCGATAAATTGAGTGAATTGGCAAAGGAAGCACACTTAACAGGGGCTCCTTCCATTACCATAGCAGGTTTTTAGTTTCAGAAAATGTTTAGGTAGCTTTGGAAAAGAACAATAGCCTTGCAGAACATTACCTCAATAGATAAGGGAATCAGATCATTTGCAGCAACAGAAAAAGTGCTGATGTTAATAAAAATAATCTTGCATTGCAATAAAACTAAATAAAAGTATGGATATTTTTTCTCCTATTACAGCCAGTGAGCTTGCTGTGTTTAATTAGTTTTCATCAGTTTTATCAAAAAGTATTACATTTCACACAATTAGACATAAAAATTTAGCCAAAGTGTCAGATTTTATGTTGATATGAAAAGTAGCCAACTCAAATATTGATAATTATCAAAACAAATGGAGGCCAATGCATTTGCAAAAGAGAATGTTATCTTGATATCATGTGAAATCAAATTTAATTGTAACATTGGGCTTCTTGATAGAAAGAGGGCTACTGATCAATTATTTTTAAAGAAGTTCCGTAGAATGAGGGAGGTAGTTTTAGGGTTTGTATGGAGATTGACTCATTCTTTTCTAATGGTAGTTGGAACTAAGGGAGAATTCAAAAGATCCCCCTTAGACCACATTGTAACAGACTTTGCTGAAGCTGGAAAGCCTGTAGATTTTAAAGTAATGAATTGGATTAAACCTACAGGATTATCTATTTGAGAATAAAGAGTAATATTTTATTTGGAAAGAGAATTGGACAAGGCACTTGCTCCATAGCCTCCTTCAAGTGCAATTTTTTGTTGCTTTCAAAGCTATTTCATCAATTTCATTAATATTGTACATGTTTTATTGAGAACAACATTTGAGGCGTCCAAAAGATTTAACGTGAATTTCTGATGTCCAAAATTTTTTGCAACGCGGAAAGATATAGCATGACATTTTCTTTGCTTGAACTGTGTATTCCTTGTGTTTTAAATGTCCATCTTCTTGGTTGATAGATACAACAACTGGACGATCAAAGAAGGCCATCAAAACACAAGTGCACAGATCCAGAAGCGTCAAACAACGCGCCTTGCTTCGACAGTGACCGCTTTACAAAAGTTCCCATTGACATTTTGGGGCTTGTCCCTAATTATTCACGTATAACTGCTCATTATTCACGTATAACCTTCATCTTCTTTCATCTTTATCGTTTCGAACATAAAAACTGCTCGTTTGCCTCTATCCACCATCGCTAAACCGTGGCAGCAACTATAGTATAAACTGTGCAGAATATTGAGAAAAAGAAAGCTATTCTTTCAGGTAAATTGAATTCGAGAACCAATTAGAACGGAGCCGCCATTGTGAAAAGATGCAATACTTTGATACGCCCGAGGCAAGAAGATAGTTGCTAGTGCTGCTATTTTCGTCTGCATGTTCTAAATCACCATTAAAAGGCGACGCAGAATGTTATAAATGCAGCACATAAACACCTATCCGGAATAAATTCCTTTACAAATCAGCTCTGATGTATCCATCCAGGTTAAGGACTTCTAAACTGTCCTGAGGCATGCAAACTAAGCAGATCACAAGCCTTTGTGAATCAATTGAACTTTTGATAAAAGGGTCAAATCATCAAAGTTTAGATAGTTCAGAGCTAGATCGACGTAGAATGAGAATGAAAAAGTGTCATAATACAAAGTACACTGAGAGTATGGTGCGCTGGAAAGATGGTCGAAAATCAACTGAATTGCGTCCAGTCAGCTGGTATGGTCAGTAAATCAGTTAAGTCAATGAATCAGTTAAGACAATGTATCAGTTAAGCCAATGAATATTAAATGCAAAATAGACTAAAGGGACAACAAATCCGAAGTAGTAAAAAGTTATCCGAACCACAGCCGAAACAATAATAATAAACAGTCGCTTACCAAATGAATTTCCTGCCTACTTCAAGCATTTCAGTTCGCAAAGAAAATGCAAGGTACTTGTGTTAAGCCCCAATCCCCAAAAGAAAAGGCTCTTGCCGTGTCTGTATCCCAGAACAATAATGAACAGCAAATGCCTCACCATCTAGACTACGGTTCAGATGCAACAACTTTGGATAACATTACTGAAAGTGACAGCTTCTTTTTCAAGCCGAGGCTACCCAGCTTATCAAAAACAGCGAGACTTAAATATAAACAGGGCTTTCTATGGCCGCCTTCAGGGTCATCACAGATTATTGCGTTTTAGACAAAAACAACACAGCGGTAACAACATGTTATTCACCTGCTCATCCAGACTTCCATCCAGACTTACATCCATCCAGAGTATCATTTAAAAGATCCCTTTGTACATGTTTCGAATCAAAATATCGAATTGAATTAGCAACTGACAAAGATTGGCCGACTTTATTATCTCACAATGGTCCCAATCATTCGGTTCCGAAGAGGTAATGGACAACCATGATAATCCACCTTTCCCCATCCGCCCTGAACCATAGAGGCAAGGCGGGTGGAAAATACCCATTCTTTCCATCCCAAAGACCACATAATGTGAATTGAAACAACGAAATATGCAATTAAACTCATCTACCACAAAGCCTAGGAGGGTATAGAATTCGGAAGACAGAGCTACCAAAAACGGGTGCTACAGTGCCACAGCTATTGCTTCCTGGTTTAGAAATGCACCATCAAAGAAATGCAATGTGCAGGATTGGGTAGTGGTACAGTCACCTCCTGACAAAAAATGCCGCCTCTGCAATTAGAGAATCAACTATCTCTAATTTTTTCACTCGAGCCAAAGCCCATGGTTTATGTCTCAAAACTTTAGCTTTGGAAAAGGAGGTCTAAATCTGAAAGTGGAGCAGAATATATAATAACTGTCTTCAATTCGTAACACTCAAATTCTCCATCACCTCTGCAGTTTATCTCCAAATCGGTCTATGCAATGTGGCATAACAACATTTATCTTTCTAACTAAGACAAAAGATCTGGATAATCCGACTAGTCAAAACATGTCAGCAAAATGCAACGACGACACAGCAACAAAGAGAGTAGTGCACAAACATATATTACTTTGAAAAGGCTACCCGCATTCGCCAAAAGTTTTGATTTCTACCGACTATCGCTATTTACTTCTTGACGTGCAAAGGTTTAAAGACTCGAAGGACGTGATAAAGGTTTTTTTGCAGAATATTTGCTGTTTAAGTTTCCCAACATCAAAAGAGTGAGTGATCTCAAAAAGCATACTTAGAGTGCAAGAAGAAGAGTAATAGTAGTGAAATTACAGTTATTGAAAAGAAAAAAGCTGCCCATTCAACATTGCTGCCTGATGATCTGATGAAAAAAACGATTCAAACTGTTTCAACTTTGCGTTTGAAGGGCGCCCCTGAGTCAGCCTCTATGATCAATGTGACCAATCTCTTCTCTGCCTGTCTATCAACGCCGTGTATAGTGACTATTTGAACTATTTCTATGTTCATACTTTGCTATTTCATTCAACAAACACGATACCTCCTTTCTCAAAATATGTAGGCGGCTTTGCGTACGTGACGGAGGAGCTATTTGCCATGGTATGACTCTATCATCGCGGAACAGCCTTAAAAACGTTGGATGTTTGAGTTGTAGCCATCTCACTGAACAAACAAATTCGAAAATGTTATGACATACCGTGCACAGTATAAAGAGCCCTTGATAGCTGGCAGAAGCGAAAGACTTGTTTCAAAATAAGCTTGAAATAGATAGCAACCTTCTTAAATTAGAAGCATCTTTTCCGCATAGGCAACCGTAAAAATGAATATTGGAAACGCTTAAGAATGGTAATTCTCGAAGCCTTATTTCAATAATAATTTGATTTGAACTTCTTTTTCAACTGTTCGTAACAGAATAATCTTGTAGAAATCGACTCAGAGTAACTAGCTGTTCCGTTTGAAGCAGTTTTGGCTAGATTGTTGAAACGGAGCACAAGCACAATTTAGGAAAGAGTAGCCCTAACATAATAGGATCTTGTAGTCGACCAATAACCAAAAACGAGAAAAATAAAAAGAGAGTTAGAAATAATGAATAAAAAAGGCAGAAAACGAGCGGTGCATCCCACTACAACCAGAGCACAGTTCTACAAAGAAGATGAAAATTGAAAATGAAAAAAACCCGGTTACCCTGTCGCCCCATAATTCGAGACTGCCACTTCTGGTAAAGCACGGACTTTAGACACTCTGGAAAAAAGAAATGTTGTATCATATATACACATACATGTACAAACTAATATACACACAATTGATATTCTTGAATGTCAATTAAGCCTTGCATAAAAATGCACAAATGCACTTAAATTTCATAATGCATTGCGAGTTCATGTAAACTAAGCACTTGGATTCCTCGAGAAATTAAATGAAAAGAAGATTAGAGCTGCCATCGCAACCGGATGGGGCCTGAAAGAGGTTGTTGCTTTCGAATTAGAATGCCCTTCTTCAAATAAATCGTAAAATTGTCCACAAATTCCATAATTTGGGATTGATTTTCAGACTGACAGGAGAGTTAAAGATAACGTTACCATTCAGAAACCACGCCACCGGGGGCCAGGGGGGGGGGCAGCTTCGAGCTACTTAATTCAAGTTCAATTCATTAGACACTTTCAAGTTCGCGTCATGGGCCATGTTATTATAGGGCTTTTCGATGGAAACACATACTTTTAGCAGCCCGAAAAATGTTTCTTTAAACAGAGCAGAAATAAAGATACAAATCGAATCAAGATTCAACCTAGGCAGTAGCATTAATTTGTGCGTCAAAACTTGGCATTCCTTTGATATTAGACCATAGAACATGATGAAGCCTTTTTCAACTTATTAAAAAGCTTTTTCAATATTTGATAATTCAATGACTTGAACTTAATTGAAGTCCAAAAATTTATATTAAGAATAAATTAAGTTAGCCATCTTCAATCGTGTTGAAAAAGGATATTTATTAGAAACTGGGGTCTTCGAAAACATGTCGGCCTCTTTGCGCTTATTATGGCTCAAGTCGGATATTCACCAAAGGGAAGTTGAAGGTTATTAAAGGGTTTTTTGAGGCTGTGGAGGAGAGGCTGTGGAGGAGGGGCTGCGATGCAATAGAACAATGTGCCTAAAGCTTCAGAAAGGTCTTCATCCGGACAAAGGAGGCGGTTGAACCAGCCAATCACAAAGGAGGTGGTTTTATTAGCAAATCACAAAGGAAGCGGCTGAATCAGCCAGCCACAAAGGAGGCCCCAAAGAAATGTTTTCAGTGCATCAGAGCTGCTTGCTTCCTGCTGGGCGTGAAGCGTCTAGAAGTTACTCATGAACGTCAGAAATGATGCGCATGCGTACAGGCAACCCACTGGTTCTTGTTTCCTTCTGCTACATGCCACAAAACTGGGAGCATCGCCGTCATAAATGTTCATTTGTAAGCAATCTGGGTTACATATGGTAATAGTAACTAAACGTCGAGTGGCATGGCCCCATTGCTTTCCTTTTTGGAGCATCGAAAAGACAGCAATTGGAAACTACTTCAGTAATATTATAACAGAAAGTATCGGTGTTAAACAGCGGCAGCAGAAAATGCTCAATCGGTGCTCCAAACATCTTTTATTCTAGCTCAAAGAATAGATTTTTAACCCATAGTAAAACTTGAAAAACAAAACTGATACTTCGAGCGCAGCTCTCGGGAGAAAACTTGAAATTGTCTTGTTCTCTCTAACAGTAGTCTGGCCCTTGCATTAGAACTCTATACTCCCTGCATTATTTAGGTATGGTGCCTGCAGTACTTTCCTTTGAAGAAGGTTCTTGTTAGTTGAACAGGCACTGTTGAAAAGACAATCACCCACCAACAAAGACTGCCCTTAATAAATCCATAAGGAGAACCTTATCCTGGGTCGTCTTATAGCTTTTGAACTCTCTGCTACTCATTCTCAGTCTCTGAGTCAATAACAATCTCTAAATTCTATAACAATCTCTCAAGTCTTCTTCGTCTATCGATGCAAATTTGCTACTTCGATTTCCTTTAGCGTAAAAGATTAAAGGAAACTCAATTATAAACAAAATTCATCCAGGTCCAGCATCCTAGGCACAGATCGTAAGAAGCTTGATTGTGCCTCACGTTGCAAATGATCCCTTGTATGGTCACTATTCATGATGGTCTCCAATATGGTATCCATTAATAATTGTCTATAGTATGGACTTTGTCCGGGGTTTTAGGGACTGCGGGGCCCGGGGCCTATATCACCTGCGGGTTCTTGTTTGAACATTTTTCGTAAGTCAAGATTATTCTTCAAGTTCTTTCACGTTAAAATATTTATGACTCAAAGGTGGTGCCCTTAATTTTTTTCCTAGGTGCAGGGCCTTTCTGGGTTCCAAAAGTGCGGGGCCTGAGGCCATGTACCCTGGGTACCAGACTCACGATTCAAATAAAATAGATAGTCTGGTACCCAGGGTACAGGCCATGGCCCCTTGCCCCCTCCTGCAACCGCCACTGCTCAGAATCAGCAACGTTAATTAGGTACCAAACATTAAAATCCAACGGAAAGATACTTTGCAGTGATTTGTTATTTGCTGAATTTACTAACGCTGATTATTTTAGCACTTTCCTTACCACTACAACATTACACCACGTCACACTGACTTACCTTCGCTCGCTCTTCATTCTGGATTTTCCCATCTACATTATATCGACATTACGTCATCCTTACACGTCCTTCGTCAGCTGATTTATTTTAGCATATGAACAACAATATGAACATACGCTTGTAGAGTGGATAGTAATGAACTTTCAAGAAACATCGTGCCGACCCTTTTCCAGACTTTCTGCAGCCACCAAAATTGGTTAAAATCATATTTGATTTGCTCATTGAGCTGAAAGGTCTCACAGAGCAACACAACGAGTTACTAAAGCCTGTCGGTTACGGACTAGCTGAATAGAAAACAAGAAACAGAAGGTCTTACTACAATGGCAGCTTTGCCGAAAGCATAATTAATGGGCAATTATCTCTTCCGCGCAGTAGCAAGTTCATGATTTCGGTGACCACACACTGGGCATAGACACAGGCGGCCTGTGCACCAGGGACTCATTTTGCCTTCTCCGCGTATCGTCCAAATTTCGATTCAAGAAAGGAACTAGAATCGATTCAAAGGCAACAGTCGTAACAATCAGAATACGTTTTACATGAACTCTGGCTTCAAACAATAGAATGACCCTCTTCAAATCCGATTTTCGATTTACTGACAAAAAGTTTTGCTTCTCTAAACGAAAGAGTTGGGAAGGACATGGCATAGCACAAATAATTGACGCTAGGGTTTCATAAATAACGAAGGCTCGTGAAAACTTGAGCAATCAGTGTTATTGTACACAGCCCTGCAGAGTTAAAGCAAGGCTACCCAAAGGGAATCCAGCTCAACTTTCCTAAGAGAAAGAAAAAGGTGCTACAAGTACTACCAGTACTACAAACAAGTGCATTATGGGTCACACTGGATCTCAAAATCCAAAAAATCCTCTGACGTCATCAACATCTAAAGAATTAACTTTGGTAATGTACATCAATGATATTGAAGAAGCATATACCAACAACTTACGAGTCCCTGACGTCGATTTCTGGTGGAAAGAAGGTGACCTGCCTTGCTGGCGTTAGTAATGAAAGAGAAAAGGACGGCTCATAACTGCTATCAACTGCAGAGTGATGGCCAACAACAAAGTCGCGTCTCCAGAGTACAGATGCGCAGGTGCGCCGCTCAAGGCAGGAACCATTAACAGCGAACAGGCTCAACTTCCGAAAGTAACAGATGAGCCCCGTCGTAAAAGTATAATGAAGAAGAACTGTACGTCAACAATTAGTTCAAAGCACTCATTAGAAAGAAATGGCAGGGAAACAGCTGGGCCATGCACGTGTTAATTGCCTTGATAAATAATTAAGAAGAAGATTGACACCAGAAGAAGCAGCACCGAGAAAACGCAAACTGCTTATTATAACTCCTTTCTCCACATCAACCAGTAGGTCATCGATTTGCACCTGTCAAACGGTCTCTGCAACTGGGTTTTAACTCGAGCAAAGCAAGGTCAACAGTGTTCGTTTATTACATTTTCAGCTACAACTGCTAATTGTGAACTTCGCAAAACGCGCGCTTTCTTAATGGCAATGCAGCACGTACATTAGCTGGAGCGAGCACTTAAAAAGCGCATTAGCCAACCTTTGGTTCACAGAACTGGGCGAAGCTTAAATCACTGGGTCAAATACAAAAAAACTGAGAGCAATTGCAATTGTCAAACAAACGCCGTCCCTATATATCGGAAAACAATATTAAGATGGGCGAAAATTTCAAGGGTGACATCGTTTTAAAATCTCGATGGAACTGTTTTGTTCTTCAAATTGTCTTCATATGCCAATAGTAATACTGGGAGTAAAACCCTCTCCATTCAAATAAGGCAGGGCAAAAACTACGATAATTGTAGGGAATCCAGCAAGAAAATATATCGCTGTATATATAACGGAGTTTGGAAGAAATTGCTTTTGGAGAAAGGAGGACGCTTCAACTCATCATGTCAACTCATCATGGAAAATGTTGAATCAAGTGCACTTCGATGTTGAAATACTTTCCTTGTCATAGCAATTGAAGGACGAGACAAAGACGTACCTCTGGGCGGCATGTTGTAGGTCTTATACCTGGACATCATTTCTTGTAAAGGTTCCAGAATAACACAGAGCTATTGAGAAAACAATTTCACGAGTTAGTTGCACAACAATTGATTTGGGCCAGCTGGTCTAACTGCACATGCTATAATACTTTCTAAAAGTACCTAAGGATGAAGAAAGAGATAAAATCATCTCTCTCCACAGGTGAAATTGCATTCTAAAAATTGCGCACAAGGCAAATAGATAAAAGCCAATGCAAGCCCTACACGAAGTACTCCTACTGATTATCGACGCATCTTTACAATTTGCTTCGTATTGACATATTCTTCAAGGCAGCTAGCAATCGCACTAAAAACCATTTCACGCGAAACCTTATCTTAATCTTAAAAGCCTTCATGCAAGCACCTTCAGAGTTCCAAAAACTCGCTGCTAAGTAGTCGTGGCCAACAAATAATTGACAGACCGCTGACAAAGAGTTTCGAACACGCACATTACTACAGAACTCCGTACATGCAGGTTTAGAGCTTTTCTAATTTTCTCCCTTTCAAAACCTTCCTGATGCTATTCAGGTATTTAGATTTCCAATACACAAACACATTCAAGGACAGAAGATTGCTATAATTTAAGGAAGGCACTCACAGATATGAAACTTAGTGATGCATTTCTTTCAACAATAATTAAAACAAAGTAGCAGAACTAGTATCTAAAGATCTTTTGCTTAGAGACTAGCTAGTAAAATTAAATGAAATTATAGACAGTCAGTGAATTTCCGAGGGAGAAACAACTTGTTCCATCGTCCTGGTATCGCAAGCAATTTTTTCTAATTGAAACGTTTTCTTATGGCGCTGCAGGCAAGCGAAAGACTTACCATAAGGGGTGGGAAAAGTTGAATGGTATTTCAAACACGTTCCATGGGAGCAATGATAATTGCCTGCGATTACGGGACGATGGTAAATGGCAGCATGCAACCGCATGTAACATTACTGCACCTACGACTATATGGAAACCCGGCTTTGGAAACTGAACAATCGCCAAAGGACGCATTGGGCGTTCATTTCTTTTAGCCGATGTTAATCAATAACCAAGATTTCTAGAGTAAACATGTAATTCAACAAGTCAAAGCGCAACTTATAAAGTCAAGTGTTGCTATTTGTCTGCTTAAACGTTATTAATCTTTTAAGCAAGTGGAAAAGTAATACTCACCCGTAAGTAGTTCATTGTGAAATTAGTGAGACCTTGTCTCGTTATATTCTTGGTTATCTTCTCCAACGCTTCGTCGTCTGAATTCAGGACACTTCGTGGTACCATTTCTTGGTGCTGTTTTATGTCGAAGATCCAATGTCGAATCCTCAAAAGATTGTCAAAATTGAACTCCACTGTAAAGTGGCCTTCTGTGAAAACCTGAAAAGAAAGTCCAAATTATTGGAGGAAAACACAAAGAACAGACAGAGCTAGAAAGAAATCGGGACTTTCATCCTTGCACTCTATCAATTCAGCAACAGGTACACAAGGTCACACCTAACCACTGCCAAAGCCACGTGTTAAACGTGCATTTGCCATCTACGCTGTCCTTTTTTCAAGCAGCTGGCGCAAATTTTACGAGAAACGTGACAGATGGACACAAATTGCATCATTGGGGAAAAGCACAGAGAATGCGTACGGATCAATGACCTTTGGCAAAGAGTAGACGAAACGTGAGAACATCATTGTATTCTAGGCATTTGTGGTACCGGCAACACTATTACAATTTTTTTCTCCATTTTCTTCTCAATTTTTTTCTTACTCTTATCGATGCTGCATAACATCAAACAAAGACTTTACCTTTCTGACCAAAAAACATGACGTTAACCCAATTTTCAATATTCGACATTATCCGCCGAAACGCTGGGAATTTAAAATATTTATCAGCAGTACGAAGAGCAATGTATCTGTGATAGCCTACTTCAGTAACTTCTCCAGACACCAATGTGGAAAGGACATCACCAGAAATACTGTACACAGAGCCTGGTTGGGAGTCACTAAGTTCCAGAAGGCGGAGAAGACGCCTTATTCTTTTCTATAGAATTATGAACGACCCCCTGTATACAAAGGAGCCAATCCCATCGCTCCATCTAGCTTTTATCCCAACTGCATACCTGAATGGAAGAAACTCGATCCTGAAATCAGGACATCACATTCTGTAGCTGTACTTAAGACAAAGCTTTTTTCGTTAATTCGCCCCCGTATCAACGTATTAACGCAAGAATCGGTCTAAGTAGATTAAACTTGCACAAATTCAAGCATCATGTCCAAAATACTGAAATCCAATGTGTCCAACACACGATGGCATTGAAACGGAGCATTTTTTATTGCTTTGCCCTGACATTTTAGTATATTCTTCAATTGACCCCAAGTTTTATCCATAGAACTGGTCGGTTCGGTTAAGATGATCTTAGGCAATAATGCTAAGTTATACTCCTCTTCGCTTTCCCTTAAAATTTTGTAAGCCTGTTTCAAACTTTTCACTTAAATGTGATTGGCAGCCCATCCATCAAATCCGTAATATCGTGACAGCACAGGTGTGGGGTTTTTGGGCAGCGGGGGCTTTAGGGGAGGACAGTAGCAGCGACTGTGTTTGTCGGTAGTGTTCTCTGTGCCAGGGCCTCTACATCCCAGAACTGTTGCCTCTGCTGGCCCAATATGTCCAATATAAAACAGATCCTAGAATGTACCCGTATTTAATCGTATTTAATCGTATTTAATCAATTTTGCCAGCAAGTTAGTTTAGTGTTTTATGTTATGACCCTTGGACCCTCGAGATAGTCATGGGTTCTTGCTTTCCATTGTCCTTGTAATGAAGTCCTGTAGTTTGTATGCATACTCTTCCTCGTTTTTGTAAAATTTCATGTCGTAAAAAAATACCAATGGAGAAGAATGTGCAAGTGCGGAAATATTTTCTAGGGAGAAGCAATCATTATCTGGCAGTCACATACCTTAGCTAATATTTCCGCTACTTATTGTTATGATTAGTTCGGCAATTAGCTGCTTTCTACAAACTATTTTACCAGAACAAGTACACCTTATTGGCTTCAGTAACATGGTCACCTACCAATTTTTTAATAGTCGGTACACTAAGGAGATATTTCGCCTTTAGATGATGTCAGTCAACTTGCTCTTCAAAAAATAGCTTAGAAAAGAAAACATCTATTTTCGTTTTTGCGACAATGCCTGCCAAAAAGTGTTGGAGCAGTCCAATCATCTTTCCTACTAAACGTCTCTCTTCCCCCATATATGTAGCGAGTCACGTGATTTCCGTGACTTCCGTTAAAGCTTGTAGTATTGTTGAATAACTTGTGATATGATCAGTCTTTTGAGTTATCGAAACGAAGTGAAGTCCATTCGTCTTGTCTCTCTCCTTGCCGAACCTATACGCAACCGTTACATATACAATGTTGGATTCCGACTGGAAAATGACAAAAAATGTATGTTGGAGCGCAAATTGTGTAACCCATGTTTAGCGACATGTTCACCTACCTTCACAACATTGTTTAAGGGGCTAGAGGGGTTTTGTCTGCTTGAAATAGGGAAATGAAGTGAAAATATGCATTTATTACAAGTAGAATCTCGGTGTTCCAACTACTTTTGGCGGGCATTGTAGGTATGGCTGCGTGTCGAGATTTTTCTATCACTGGTAAAGAGTATATCACTGAGGAATTAAGGCTGATGGTGAGAGAAACAAAAAAGTCAAAAACTCAGAAAAACAAACTCGAAATAAAGCATTCGGGTGCCTTTTGGCATTCGGTGGCTGTTTTGGACCTTTCACAGTTGGGCTGCTCTACATTTACAAATTACCAGTAAATTACCGATTCTCTTCAAAATAATATTTCTATTGGACTCACTAGTTACGTTATTGCAGCAGCTCTGCACAGCAAATAGTTGTTTTGATTTAAAACACAAATTGAAGCTTAATTTCGAATTGATCAGAACATGAAAACCCTAATCGATTGCCGAAGTCGACCGTTTGTAGACGGCCTCTGTTGTTGAGGTAGTTGAAACAAATTTTTCATATTTGCCGTTGATATTAAGAAGCCGCAAACGAAATCAATCAAGAGGACAGTTGTTCCTTACATGGGTCAAATTAGAAACTTTTTATTGGCTTTTGCACGAGACAAGCGTCTTTCCATTTGACGGACTTCCTTGTCTCATCAGCCCTATTGTCGAGAGATGGGCGGTAAACGCTTTGTCATTTGCCATGCAATAAAACCAGCATTCAACGTGAAATTATTCAAATGCTTAAAAACATACTATTCAACTCTAATCTTCAAAGCAAAGGCAATGATTGCGTTCCAATACAAACCATCGCTGGATCTAAAATATTGTTCATAAGACTCCTTGCTTCCGTTTCGTGACAACATAACAGAAAACTGTTGCTCCCAGTGTTCGCCAAACAAGATCTGCTATTTAAAGACAAAGTTGTGCACCGAATTTGCCAACTGTCTGGCATTATGCAAAGACGATAATTTGAGCCATGGTAGGGCATTGTCAGACTGTGCCATGTTAAGAATACGCACATAATTAGAGCATTTTGTGGTATTTTACAGGGCATAAAAGAAACGAGGTAAGCAGAAATGAAGGCTGAAGAACAAGCAATATGTCAAAACCTGGATGAAACCGCAGACTGGTTTGAAGTCTCAATGTGCTTCCCATCTTATGGATTGAGAGACCTCCTGAGCAAATGTAACCTTAAGAGAGCTCAACGCTACTCTGCTTGTTGAATGAAAATATGCAATATTTGTGTTGCAAAGCAGATTTTAATCGAAACGACCGTCGCGCAGATATTCAGTCGCTTAACTGCAGACTACGATTAAGTACGATTAAGACGATCCAACATTTAACGGTCTACGATTAACTACGATTAAGAGCAGACTACTCTGAAGCTACCTTTTTCTTCACCTCAGCAACTCTCTCAAAACCTTCGTGGTCCTGATTATTATCAATTGTAAGCAAAAGCAAGAGTCGAAGCGAGAGTTGACGCAAACGAAATCCACGCGAGAAGCCAGCAACAATGCGATAATTGCAATTCGGCGGCTTTCGACCGACAGCGCGTGCGCACGGTCAACAACGTTGGATGACGTGGTCAGACGATCCAACATTTAACTTAACACTTCAACACAAAAGCATTGTTTGACGTCGGCAGCAAATATCGGAATTAAAATTGTTGGGTGACCCTAGAAGATGGCCAAACGACCCAACACTTCCTCCAACATCATGTTGAATGAAATGGTGGGTGAAATCATTTGATCTCTTCATGAAGTAAATTGCATGAAAATTATCCATTCCAAATGCAAAAATGGTTGGCCTGTAGATATGCACAAGCAAAAACTGCCTATAAATATGGTACATAACAAATTGCGAGAACGAGTTGCACTAAAAATGATAGAAACAAAACAATGCCACAGTATGCTGTCTTTTCGGTGACAAATATTCCCTTGAACAGGAATGAGTCTTGTTGCACTGAACTGCCGTGAACTGCTACTCGGACATTTGGAAAATGTGAATAAAATGCTCTCTAAACAAACGTTAAAGGCTGGATGACTTAAGGCTGGATGACTTAAGGCTGGATGACTTAAGGCTGGATGACTTAAGGCTGGATGACTTAAGGCTGGATGACTTAAGGCTGGATGACTTAAGGCTCAATATATTTTCAATCAATTAGGCTCAATCATAACTGCCTAGATGAAGCGCATTTGTTTTATCAAGGGCGCCATCGCAGCCACAATTACGCGCGGTGATTGTCGCATTCGGTTTTAGAGAACGGCTTGCGGCGGACTTTCAAATGAATGACCTGAACAACAGATGTCTTTAAGCGCACCAGCCAGTAAACGATTTTTGGTATTACATGTTCTATTAAATTTTCCTTCCAAGTTTGTCTATTTCTTCCAATGCTTTAATACAAGAAATTCCAGCATTGGGGCAACTTATACGGCGGACCGAGCGTGCTTCTTCATAACCCTGCTATACGGTCACTTTCTCTCTATAATGCACTCCAAATCTGCCTGGTCTCGGATCAGTATTTTAGGAATATCCATAGTATATTTGAGCTGCCAGAAAATGAAAAGTGGGAAAGCGAATCAACATTTCGTTGAAGTGCAAAAAAGCTTGAAAGTACTGCCCTACCTTCGTCATAACGGGACTTGAAAAATGCGTCACTGTAGTCATTTTTTCACACTCCAAATTAACCGCAGATTCAGTAAATGACTCCTTGCATTGATCGAGTAGATAGTACACACTCGAAACGCCTCCTTCAAAGAGACTTCTAAAATACCTTGGTATCAATATACGACCAATAGCTAGAAAAGAAAAGACATAAAGTTTAAATATGATGCCGCATCTCAATGAAAGAGCATTGGAGCGAAAATCACGAGAGCACTGCTGATAGGGACTCAAATGTCACATTAAAAGTGTTCTACTGCATTTGAACAAAAAGAGCCATCATAAACTTTTGATAAACCTTTATTTGAGGACGCAGAACACGTACACACTTTCTTTAAAAAAATCATAGACCGAAGGTAGTAACCAAATAGGAAGCAGAACTTTAAATCCAGTTGAATCAAATTTATATCCAATGAATGAAATAAAAAGTCGGCTTCGGCAGCTTCATAGGTACTAGACACACACATAGGTACTAGACACACACAAGATACTAGACACACACACAGATACTACAGTCGTATATGTAGATTTCCTAATAAGCTTTATTTTAGGTTCTAAAGACCAAATAGGTTACTTGATAAAGGCAAAATATTGATGCCTCTAGATTTTTAATAGGATTAATTAAATCTGGTTTGAGTAAAATTGGCAGGTAGAGCATTAGTGAAGGCACATTTTGATAAATTCAGCTGTAATTCTAGTGACAAAAAATGGGTGAAACACAGGAAGACATCACGTGAAACGTTGATTCTAAAAGACTAAACACTCCAAGAACACCCCAAGAACACCCCAAGAACACCCCAAGAACACCCCAAGAACACCCTAAGAACAAGCGATTAAGCGGCAGAACACCCTTTAAAACATATCAAAATCGGCATATCATTCGAAGAATAATTTGGTCAATCAATAAAAATTAATTTTGTGGCGGGAAAGGGCCTGATAAGTCTAATGCTGTTGGTGTTGTTACAACCAACTGATGTTTTGCGCGTCAAAAGTGTGAACGGGGATTTGTACACGGGAACAATTTCGAGTTTGACCCCGTTGTTTTGAAAATCTTTCACATCCTATGACAATGTAAAAATACGACATGTCACTTGACTACCTATTGTCTTCCAAACAATTGTTCTTCCCATCCGCTAATTTGCCAAAATGGTCACGGTAAGCTAGTGCACGCTAGCTAGTTTACAGAACGAGACACACAGCTCCTCTCTTGACGTCTCCAGCTGGTGCATTCGCAGGCCCAATTCCTGGACAGGTTTTTATAAGGAATTTTTGACAAATGAAACAGAAAATGCACAATGTAGGACTTGTTAGAGGGTAGCAGCAGGACCGCAGTTTGCGACTTAAAAGAGGGCATAAGAGGGGCACATTTTTGGGGCCCGTGCTCGAATGGAGCCATGATAATCTTACTAGAACTACCGTAAATCCTCGAATCGGCCCTCACCCTGGAACTACAAATTATTAATAGCTCCCACAGCTCCCACTGCTGCCGTAAATGCTCGAATCGGACCCCTCAGTTTGTTGGTTTTTGCCATCTAGGGTTGCCTTTGGGGCTTTTTCTTAAGTACCGCAAAATTTCGTACTTTTGATAATAATTGATTAAATGCTCATTAAGATATTACTGCTAATATAAACGAAGTCTTTTAACAATATCCTCTTAATGTCTTCAGTGATTTCAAAACAACGGAAATTTGCTTGAATGCACAAAGGGAGTCAAACTCGAAATTGCTCCCGTGTACAAACCCCCGTTCACACTTTTGACGCGCAAAACATCAGTTGGTTGTAACAACACCAACCGCATTAGACTTATCAGGCCCTTTCCCGCCCCAAAATTAATTTTTATTGATTGACCAAATTATTTTTCGAATGATATGCCGATTTTGATATGTTTTAAAGGGTGTTCAGCCGCTTAATCGCTTGTTCTTAGGGTGTTCTTGGGGTGTTCTTGGGGTGTTCAGCCTGTTCTTGGAGTGTTCAGTCTTTTAGAATCGACGCACGTGAAATAGCCAAACATTGTATTGTGATAAAGGATGAACAACAACAATGTTCATATAAGATTTGAAATTGTTCTTCAAACCACCATGTTCCAAGAGCATTCTGTCATTAAGAAACAGTCCCTTTACAGATGAGACAAGCAAGATTTCCTGAACATAGAAGCACCAGAAAAAAGCAAAGCAAAAAGTTATTTGAATATTGCTTGGATCCAAGACTCCTAAATGGTAATCAAGAAATGTATAGTTATAAAGAAAAATAACTCACAATACTTCTTTGGAACATCATCCAATGAGAACTGAATTGTGAGAATGGCATTATCTTCAAAGAACTCACTAATAAGATTGTCCCACCAAATATTATCACATTCCTGGGTATAAAATGTTGATGACTTGTAACGAAACATTGGGCATATCAATAAGTTCATTTTCTAGCAGTATATATTTTGCAGAATGAAAAAGGTTGAATAATATTTTTGTGTTAATTATTACTGAAATTATTCTTATTTTCTTTGACTACACACAAGAAGTAGCTTTAGGGACCTCAGGCTGAAATATAAACAATTGCTGTGTAGGGAAGAAGTCCATCCAAGCCCAATGCCCATTTTAAAACTTAGTCAGAAAGAAATAGAGGATTTTGGAAAACTAACCATTTATGCTTTAATATGACAAAGAAGAATTCATACAGCTCTTTTATTGTTTTGATTTTTTTATTTTTCAAAATTCAAAATACGAAATTATCCAGACTAATTTACAAACAAAGAAATACTAAACCTATCACCTGGAAGAATTATCGAAACATTTGGTAACTCGCATTTTGCTAAAATATGGAATAAAAAGCTGTTTTTGTGCTAAAAAGCCCTATGTTTCTGTGGAAAATCGTGGCCATTGAGTCGGCTGGGCCAAAATAATGGAGGAATGACTTTCTCTCCTAATGGAATGATGTTGCTTTTTCAGGAAAATGTAAATTTTTAATAAAAAATGATTCAGGGGTTTTTTCAAAAGGAGAACAATTGGCTAAGCCACAAATCTGATATGGGGGCGCATTGGGCCTAATAGCGTTGGAAATCTTGTGGTTTGACATTGGGCAAATTGTCAAGAATTCAAAATTATTGTTAATTAAAATACACTCTGTGACCTTCTAAAGTTTACAAAACAATGGCAAACCCAATTGTCATAATATAACTGTTTTAATTTCCTTTGTTTCAAAATAAACATACTATATTTTTGCTGAAATATTTGACTTCTGTTCAAATACTTTTGTCATTGGAAAGTCATGGGATATTGAATTTGTCTGTTCTCACATAAAAATCCCTGCCGACAGTTTGGTGTCATTTTGATAAGGTAGCATCTAGATCAGCCACAGGTTTTCTTGCAAAATGCTAAATCTGTGGGCCTGAGTTGCAGGGATTGGCGAAACGGATTAGAAAGCACTTTGATAGGTGCTTGGCAAGTGAAGATGGTGCTAACACATTGAAGATGGTGACTTGTTAACCATTTATTATGATAAAACAACAGGAATAATAAACTAACCTCTGTCCTTTGAAGAAGCTTCTTATTGAACTCATAAATCTTATAATCTGGATGTGTATAATAGGGCATCTGTCTCCTAAAATTCAAAATGGCTAAGCCATCACAATATTATGAGAAGAAACATTTAACAAGGAAAACAGTATATGTTTTCAGGAGTATTCTGTAGCAGGAAAGAGCACCTTGCCACTGGAAAAGGTCCACTGGCTACTTTCTGTTAAAATTTTTATTCAACTTGACAAAGTCTTTTTCTGACATATAATTTGGAAGCTTAGGTCATGGATTGGGGGTGCAATGTATATATCTGTTAGGCAGCAAGAAGATAACACAGACACATGTATTAGAGGTACAAAAAAACAACATGTTCCTACTAGTATCAAGAAGGAAACTTCCCTTGGAAAGTGAAGATTCTTTTCAAAATGGTAAGACATTCAATCATTGAATCTTTTAAAGAATTTAGATTAAATTGAAACAAATACTAATGGCAGAATATTAATCAAAAGCAGATATATCTTACAAAGCTTTGGTTTTAAACAAAGGGATGGACATTTCAGAAGCAGTCAGGAAGCAGAGAAAGAGCTTGAGCATTAAGCTGCAAGCATGAATTTAAGACCATCAGTGGTATGCTAAGATTGTTTGGGGCTGTATGCTCTATTACAAAGAAACAAGTATCTGGAACTGTTTGATATTTTTAATTGGTACCTTGCCACTGGCAAACTTGCATTAAAATATGACTGTTTTTCATGTACATAATTTTTACAGCTTTACATTGTAAAATTTTTTTTTATACAAAGGAAAAGATAAGCAGCTTTCCAATGAAAAAAACTAAATGTTGTGGGTTAGAATCGCAAACAAGGTTCAGCAACATAAAATATTAGGTAGTTTGTATACTATACAATCATTATATATATGTACTTATCTTTTTATAAACAACCACCCTATTATCTTAAGTAGAAATACCCAGTTGGAGTTCTTGCTACAGCAATGAGAGGCCAAGGATGACGCTACTATTATTCACAGAAGAATATTAAATTTATTTTTTTTTCTGACTGCAATAACCATGAGTTAAATGTGTATTCATGAAAGAAGAGTTAAAGACAAAACAAGGCATTCATCAAGACAAAACGAGAAAGCAATACCCTTGAGTAGACACAGCAGTTGGCATTGCTCCAGCTTGCATGCTACCTATTTCAAGCCTTTCAGTATACACCTTCAACAGGATTCCATCATCTTCACGCGAAAAAAATTGAAAATCAGCTTGAAACTTGTTGAATATTCTAAACTTTGCCTAAAAAATGAGCTTGATTATAAGATTTAATGTTATAAATTCAATTGTTAGGATAGTTGATAGAAATTTGATCAAAACATTGCCTGAAATTCAAATCATACCACAGTTGATTTCTTATCAAACTCTTAAACCTGGAAAAGACTGTTAAAAATTTGATATTTCGGTAAATTTTATAAGCAAGAAATGCACTGGCAGGCTTGCCCTTTATTGAATGGAGCTTTGCATCAGCTGAATCAAAATAATAACATGAATTGTGGCATTTTAGCAGGAGATTAATACATTCAGTAGATGAATGAACAAATAAAATGCAAAGCATTAAGGCATTGTATGAAATGAAACTCTGGCTCAAATAAGCATAAATCATACATTCACTAGAAAATTTTGACAGAGCTAGGGGTTAATCTGCTCCAACATTATTACAAGACAAAATAAGACAAAATATTACATCAGAGGTCTGTTAATATTTAATATTATAGCGAAAGTTTGAGTTATTATGAGTTATTATTGGTACTCTGTAACTAAAGTTTTCCAGAAAGCTTTTTGAAAGCATTGCAGGTGAAAGAAAGTGATTATAAAGTTTGAGTGGCCATTTTAACAGAACAAAACTACAGTCCCTTGTAAAGACATTCAAATGTTGAAGCCCTTGCTCTTCGTTGTACTGATAAACAAGTTTAAAACTTAATAATAGTCTCCTGAGATACTTCTGAAGAGATTCAAATGTAACGAGTTTCATTTTTAGGTCGTAACATAATGTAAGATTATTTTTTTCTTAAATTTTCCTTAAACTAAAGCCTTGAATTATTATTACTATCATTTTTGTTTTACTATCTATTATTACTTCTTTATTATATGTACTAATATATCAACAACACTGTATGTTTTGCAAAGATTTGGTTATGTACAAGACTAGTAGATAGAAAGGTCCCACATATTTCTTAGGTGCTTGAATGCCTAGCTCAGCCTAATATGATCTACTGTAATGAGAATATTTTTTTAGAATCATTAGCAGATTTCAGAGCAGACCCTGTAATAATAAAAACTCAAACATAAATGTTGAAATGAAAACCTTGAAAAAATTCTGTTCCAAATGAATGAATGAATGATACCAATGTAAAGATAAGCTGAGCATACGACTAGGTTTAATCTTTAAACTGTTCGTCAAACTTTCTCTAAAAAAATAAGCCTCTACACTGGGAGGAGACTGGGGCCTTTTAGGCTGTCAAATGGCAAAAAAGTCATTGGATTGAGCAGCGCAATATAGACCTAATGCTTTAACTGGCAGCATGTAAACCGCATTAAACCACAACATGTAGTGGTTAGTGATTACAAACTACCGGCCTACTTCTGTTTAGTAAACGGAAGGCAGAATAAGAATTTGGTAATAGATTGACTGTTAAACTCAATAACAATAAAATCAATTTACCTTTCTGTCGGAAAAATGCTGCAGAAATTGAGAAACCAGACCTGCCTCAAACAAACGCCAGCACAGTGTTGTGAAAGGTGAAAAGAAGGTAAACAAAAGGTCGGAATGAAAATTAATTAGTCCTCGTTTTCGAGTTGCCTCTTCTCTAAATATTTTTTAAGTCCATGTATAAGAATTTTATAAGTAGAAAGAAAGGAGGTCAAATATTCTGTAATTTTTTTTGCTTAGTAGGGCCCTGACTATTATTTTATTATTAAAATATCTAAAAGACGCGAAATTTGCTAAAATATGAATCGCAGTTGAAGTCTATCTTGAAAAAGTGAATAAGAACGAGCACCAGTGGTTTGAAGATTTTAAATGGTTGTGCTATAATATGCAAAAGGACAGTGTACTTTGCCACTACTGCATTACTCACCAAGAAAAACTAACAGCTGAGAATAACAAATACCCTGCACCAAGCACCGCAGAGCAGGGGCACTGAGGGGGCTTTAGCCCCCAATTTTGCAAAAATTCCAAATATTAGGTAATAAACTACCAATAAAGCCTCTTTTTTAATGGTTTTTGCCCCCCCCCCCCACTTTTTTAGACCCCCCACTTTTCTCAACGCTCCGCGGTGCCTGCATACCTACCTCAAGGACTAGATCCAAAAGTTCCTTATTCGTACACCTCAAATCATCAGATTTAAGTACCTTAAAAGTTTCTTAAGTTCTCACTTTCGGTGTTTTGACTACAATAAGCCTTAACACTGAATAGAGAAAGGGCGAGACAGCATATGCAGAAGCTACTTAATAAAACACTTGACACACGAATAGCAAAAAATCTATCCGACTATTGGCTGCGAATGAATGGAGCCGGCTTTTTAGTTCTTGATGCTTGCAGTTATAGAAATTTTCCAAATTGAAAGGTTCCTTAGGGACTTCTTTCTATAAGTTCTTATAATATTTCGGCCTTCTACATGTAGGTTCCTTATAAAGTGGTTCCTTATTAACAAAAGCGTGTACTGCAGCACTAACATATGAAACTGTTGTGCCGAAATGTGGAGACCCTGTAGAGATGCACAACGCAGAAATCGCGAGAACGAGGGAACAAGAGAGTCAGAATTTGAAAATAATTACGAAATGTCTCCAATTTTTAGGACGGCAAGGTATTGCGATTCGTGGGGAAGAGGACGGTTATGATAATTTCACACAGCTACTACTTCTGCGCTGCAAAGACCACCCCAACTTTATCGAAAGGGTGACTTCCAATGTTCCTGGAACCAAGAGGTACACGCATCACGATTTCAGGATGAACTCTTAAACATTCTGGCACACCAAGTTTTAAGAAAGAAAATTGATGGTGTTAACGACAGCAAAATGTTTTCACTAATGTGTGACGAGTACACTGACGTTTTAAAACAAACAGCAGCTTTCCTTCTGTGTACGCTGGTTGATCAGGATTTGAATGCTTATGAGGATTTTCTTGGATTTTATGAGATATCGAACATCAAAGCTAGAACGATCGTTACTGCCATTAAAGACGTCCTTATAAGGTTAAACCTACCAATGTCAGATCTCCGAGGTCAAACGTGCGATGGCGCGAGCAATAGGCTCGATAAGAAGGTTGGAGCAAATCAAATGCATCCAACCAAAAGCAGTCGAGACACATTGCCATGGACACTCACTCAGTCTCTCTGTCAAAGACACTACATAATCTAATAGACTGCTTAGTGATGTTATGGGTACGGTAGCTGAAACTGCAACCCTCGTTAAGTATTCTTCAAAAAGGGAACAATTGCTGGGAACCATAAAAGATAACATCGAACAAGATCATGGGGATTTCATAGAAGGAAGTGAATCATTAACGAAGTTGTGTGTTACTACCCTTTCTCGCCAAAAGAACATTATCGAAGTATCTACTTTGAAATTTAGGACATTGTGATAAATTCAATCAAAGATCGTTTTGACCAGCCAAGTTTTCAAGTTTTTTCAAGGCTAGAGTCTTTTTTCTTAGAAGCACTGTATTCCCAAGAGGTTAACGAGGAGACAGAGGAGATAGTGTCAAAAATGTACGGAGATGAAGCCGATAACGGCGCTTTCAATGTTGAGGCAAACGGTCTTCGTACTATTGTCACAGGAAACGAAATAACCTGTTTTAAGGATATATACAGGTGATTGAAAGAATCGTCGAAAAGTGAACAGTCACTAATGCTGAATATTATGTGCGTTGTCAAGTTCTTGCTTGTAAATCCTGCAACCTGCTGCACCCCGGTAAGATCGTTTTCAACGGCGCGACGCCTTAAAACGTGCAACGATGAAAGGCAAGAGATTCAGCTCACTTGCCATAATGAATTTCCACAAAGAACATACTGACTCGCTTGACCTAAAGCCTTGGCCAAACGACTAGATTTTTCACTCGACTTTTTGCTGTACATTTGTATTCCAAAAATCAAAAGGTGTATAGTGTTGTGGCCAAACGGCTAGACATTTCGCTATACAACTTGCTCGACTTTCTAACTTGGAATCTCGCTTTCGCGAAAATCTCATTCTCGTCACCCAGCGCGCCAAAAAAATTTAATTTCAATCGCAAAATGGAGGGCAGACAAAGGAAAGTAATTGCAATGATACTGTTATTAGAATCTGATGATGATAATGAACGAGTAGCTCCATGCTTTAACAAATCGGGTGCAAAAAATGACAACCGCGAAACTCAAACAGTGAAGTAAGCAAGTAAAATCGACAGCGAACAATTTGGCGCGCATTTTCTGAAAAGCAATTAGTGGGCATGCGCGCGCTCTACAAAAGTCGAGAAACCGGCCAAGCGACAATACAACGCTATACAGCTTGAAAATCCACTAGATTTTTTTGACCAAGATCAAAAACGCTATACATGAAAAAAATCCACTATACAACTCTATACAAGGTGTCCAAACGACAAGATTTCCACACTAGATTTTTGTATAGAGAAAGTCGAGTGAAAAATCTAGTCGCTTGGCCAGGGCTTAATGGAAGTCGGAAATGCATTCATTGCTGGAAGCAAACAACGACACCAATACTTTGATGACAATTTTTTGCAAACAGATTTTGTCAAATAATACTAAGCCTTGTGTAATTGCTTAATCTTTCATTTCGTAGATGTAGTTTTATCGGTTGATGATTCCTTATCCATTTTTCCTGTGATTCTTTTCCTTTTCTGCTATATGTTGGAAATAATCTTCATTCTTCAAGTTGTCGTTCATCATTATTTCACTGCCGTGCATCTCCATGAACGTAGTACCAGAAAGGCTCCAGCGCAGCAACCTCAATAGAGTTCTAAACTGTGACGTCGCAAAAAATCTATTTTTAGAACTTTTTAATTTTATCCACATAGCATAAAAAACTAACCATGAAATACTTCCAAATACGTAGAATTGGCCATGACATAGCCAATTCTGATATGACAAGTCTTGAGATATTGCCACTTAAAGATATTAAGTTTGCTAGCGAATCGCTGCTATTTTGGCTCTATTTGTAGAAAATTTATGAACGGAGACCAAAATACAGAGGTATGATGGGGAACGGACCAATACACATGTGGCCATACCTCTGCCAATTTGTACCACCATAGACTAAATTGCTTATTGAGGGGTATGTTATGATGCTCTTTCAGGTTATGGGATCCAAATTCAAGAATTCCTAATTTATATTTTTGTGACGTCATCACTTCATAACCCTATATTTGAATATCTGTGCTGTATCTTTTGAGCATTGCTGAGGTTATGGCACTTATTAGTTGATTTGTAATACACCTTCAAAACTATAATTAATGAAACATTTGAGAGATTTGAATAGTTTTAAGATCACAGAAAGATTTTGAGGGATTTTTGGATCTTAAAAGATTTTTGAGGATTTGCGCATTTCTTTCCGGATTTTCAGAGGGGATGTACGAGATTTTTGAAGTGGAATGCCCCTCAAACATAATGGATCCGGTTTAGGAGAGTGATTAGGATTGTTTATCCAATGCTCTAAGCACGGTTACACCAAGCTTTGGTGGTTTTCATGACAAAGATGTTCTGGTGGGAACGATAAAAAATTAGAATACCGGCTCGTTTCGTGCCATTAGCTAAAGCATGACGTCACTCCTTAAGATCAACTGGCTGTGACGCTGTGTGCAGGGGCGTACCTAGCGGGGAGTGAATGGGGGTTGCACTTCTTCCTCTTCCATAAAAGTTGGACAGTAAATTTTGTAGACGGTCGGTAAATGTAATGTACTTTTGTTAGTTGCATTTTCTGACTTATCATAGTATACATTTATATAATAGAATATTTCAAGGACAACTTAAAGCAGGAAACATAAGGGATGGCACATGGAAGGATCTCCTTTGCTCTTATTGGACAATATCATATTGAAAAATCAGTTTTACAGCATGTAACTGTGAAGAAGTTATTCATTGACTAGCAAGAGTTGAATTTTGGTCGATAAATTCACCCGTTTACACCATCCTTCCCCCACCACTTCAATTCGTCAAGGTACGCCTCTTTCTGCAAGTGTGGATGGAAAATGACTCTAAGTAAAACCTTCCCTTGAATTTTATCAGCGATTGATTTCCTATCTTGATTCCAATAATCACTTACGGTCTAAGAAGCTTTCCCCTCTTAACAACACTTAACAAACACAACTTATAAACTAATATACGTTAACTTTATCTTTCTAATGATCAGCGCAATTACTTCTAGAAATTTAGTATGAATTTATATGGATTGATGGATGAAACAATCGTCGTCGAGAGGGTCATATTTCAGAGGAGCATCCGAAAGAGGATCAGCAACGATTGAATCTTCCCTGAGATGATCAAATTTCATCAGGTCATCTTTGGGAAAATCACCATTGAGAAGATCGTAGAAGATTTACCATCCTCGAGATGATCATCTCTGATAATGTCATCTTTGAGAGGGTCGTCGGTGAGAGTAGCATCATAGAGAAATCTTCCTCGAGAAGGTCAATCCTTGATAGGATCTTCCTTGATAATTCGCTTTGTAATTTTTTTCTAACGACTAAGTGCTTAATTCATGCAAAAATTAAACATTCGCTTTTCCGTTGAAGTTCAAAATGCGAGATGCACCGCACAGTGGTTGAAGAAAACAAGGAAGCAGCATGTTATCGCGAGAGATTTGACACAGCAGGAGAGAGAGGTTGCATCGAAATTGCAGAATGCGCAATACCTCAGTTAAGTTAAACTCGACTACAGGACTTCATTCGTAAGCATGAAAGATGGCGCAGAAAAGACAAGGGACTTCAAAAAAGAGATCTACTTCAATTTTTTTTAATCCCTTCTCGGCGCTAGCATTGAGACAATGTTTGAAATGGGCTTGCCTTGCCTCAAATCAAGATAGCTTTATTTCTGTGCTGCGGCTCTCCTTCTCCATTGGGCTCTTTGATGAAGTGCATTACTGTTGCCGTCAAACAAGGACACTGACTGACCAATCAGTAAGAAACGTCGTCAACAGAACATCATGAATAAGTAACCCGGCAAGTACACCACAGAGTACGTAGGCAACAGACTCCGCAAAAGTTCGATGAGTTATGACTGCAATGAAAAACAGAATACATATCAGGGGAAGCAACTCTTTTCATACAAGTAGGAAGAGATTCGTAAGCCATTTCATGCAGAGATTCATCAGATTCGTATGATAAAATATTTCGGCTTAGAAGGACCCTTTACATTAACCATATAAAAAGACATATGAAGCAAGAAGCAAGCTATTAAAGGTGAATAGGTTGATATTTACGTACGCATTGCAATTACGTCACATTGGTCATTACTCACCTTTTATGGCCTCAGCATTGGAACTCATTACAAATATTTTTGTCAAAACCAAATACCAGTAGCTATTATCTGGGTTCCAGACTAGCGCTGCTACAGCCAATAACTTTCCGTAGCTTGATATCAACAACATTCTTGGCAAGCGTAAAATGCTGCAAAGTGATAGAAAAGATATTCACAATCTTCAAGGAAGGCATGCGTTTATGGCATAGAGGTTAAGCGACCTTACACGAACGTACAAAATGACCCGCAAAAGCTGTTGTGCCTTGAAATCTGTGGAAAGGATTGCTAGAGGGTCTGCTGACAGCCAGATATTGTTTGTATGAAATCGTTAGCACGGAAACATCCTTAGAAAATTATCAGGATAATTATAAACTTCTATTGTACATCATTTCATCCTCGAGAAAATAGTCAAGCTGATAGAGTCACCCAAGTTTTCAACAAATGTATGGACAAAACTGCAAAGAACAGCAAACAATTGACATCGTGTTACGCACATGCTACAACTAATGTCACTTGAAATTAAGTTTTAATGCTAAGAAAACTAAGAAACACAACCAAAGCATAGATCCATGAAACACACACGTAAAACAAAGAAAGGAAACAAAGCATTAAACATTAAAGTGAAACACAACCAATGCATAGATCCATGAAACACACACGTAAAACAAAGAAAGGAAACAAAGCATTAAACATTTAAGTGAAACACAACCAAAGCATAGATCCATGAAACACACACGTAAAACAAAGAAAGGAAACAAAGCATTAAACATTAAAGTGAAACACAACCAAAGCATAGATCCATGAAACACACACGTAAAACAAAGAAAGGAAACAAAGCATTAAACATTAAGTGAAACACAACTTATACATAGATCCATGAAACACACACCTAAAACAAAGAAAGGAAACAAAGCATTAAACATTAAAGTGAAACACAACCAAAGCATAGATCCATGAAACACACACGTAAAAAAGAAAGGAAACAAAGCATTAAACATTTAAGTGAAACACAACCAAAGCATAGATCCATGAAACACACACGTAAAACAAAGAAAGGAAACAAAGCATTAAACTAAGTGAAACACAACCAATGCATAGATCCATGAAACACACACGTAAAACAAAGAAAGGAAACAAAGCATTAAACATTTAAGTGAAACACAACCAAAGCATAGATCCATGAAACACACACGTAAAACAAAGAAAGGAAACAAAGCATTAAACATTTAAGTGAAACACAACCAAAGCATAGATCCATGAAACACACACGTAAAACAAAGAAAGGAAACAAAGCATTAAACATTAAAGTGAAACACAACCAAAGCATAGATCCATGAAACACACACGTAAAACAAAGAAAGGAAACAAAGCATTAAACATTAAAGTGAAACACAACCAAAGCATAGATCCATGAAACACACACGTAAAACAAAGAAAGGAAACAAAGCATTAAACATTAAGTGAAACACAACCAAAGCATAGATCCATGAAACACACACGTAAAACAAAGAAAGGAAACAAAGCATTAAACATTAAGTGAAACACAACCAAAGCATAGATCCATGAAACACACACGTAAAACAAAGAAAGGAAACAAAGCATTAAACATTTAAGTGAAACACAACTTATACATAGATCCATGAAAACACGTGAACCATCGACACCAATACACGTAAATTAATCATGAAAATGATTCCGCTCAACAATACAGGTTTCCAACACGTACTTGACAAACAAGATTACCTTTCAAAAATGTCCCCATTTACCTTGCAACCCGCAAATAGCACGATCACAGATGTGACAAAAATGTTAACAAGAAGATCTAGAAAAAATATAGGGCGTTGTGAATGATTAACTATACACTGCAATAAATATAATGCACTGAATACAACATTACTACCACAAATATTGTGCCTTAATCCAGAAATACTAACATAAATAATATGCCAGAAACACCGCCGTAAAATATTACTCCCTAAATAAAGTTTTAATTATGACCTAAATATGGTGATATTGTCTTAGATAGATATATTGGTACCCAATCCAAGGCACGAAACGAGGGAGATTTGAAGAAATTCGATAAACCCCTTTATGAATCCAAGCTAGTCTCTGTAAAGCACGAGAACAAGGAGAACACCTTGCGCAGAGCTTAACTGAATCGCCGCTTTTATATTTTCTCTGATAAAATGCATCTTCGTGGCCATTCAGAGTGGTCGAGCCCAAACCAAACAGTGTAACATGCAAATAATCACCGCAGACAAACGTGAAATTAAACAATTCAGGAATTACAAGGGGGATCTAGATAGAGATCCTATAAAATTCAATGTCTTTCATATTAATAGAAGACAGTCTTAATGAGTCTCGCAGTTTCATACGATGGCGCAACCCCTTCGTTTCGCGCAAGGAAACCGTACAACTTCTTTTCTTGTCAATGCTATGGAAAGAACATTGCAGAGACCAGACCGTTTTTTAATTAACAATATCGCCCTGTTGCTTATAGGGGCTTTCCAACCTGGTTTGCGATGAGATTTTACACTCAAAAGTTGGGTGAAAGAAATTTACATTCCACATTTAATTTTTAATTATTAATATATGATTGACGAGTAAATAACTGCAGAACCTGGAAAATGAGAAAGAACAAACTCATAAAGCAAAATGTTTGCTGGTATTTCTGTCAGCAAATCAACAACCATCTTAGTACGACCCTTGATGAAACAACTAATCTATGAAGTTGTTGTGAACGCAGCCTTGTGTAACTCGAAACGTGACAATGCTACGCAGAGCTAGACAGTCAAACAAGGAGACTTTCATGAAATGCATATCAAAGGACTTAACCCTGATCCTAAATTACATATTGGGCGATCCAAAATAGAATTCCTGTCTGGTTGAGATCAGATGGATTGTTTTTGTGGCTTTGATGAATCACACACATGCTTGTCATATCATTTATTGTGCTCCGGGGCAGTAGCTTCGAAAACTGCACTCAAAATAACTTTAAAATGAGGATAAAGAGCTAATAAACATTAGCTAGCAACAAAAACGTGCGTGACTACATTAATACACTTCTGCCTTGCACAAAAAGCAAACTTGCAGTAATATGAGGTGCAGTTCTATATCTCCTCCTTCCTTAGTATACTCCGAACAATTGTGCACCGGATACCAATCTGCAAAGCGTGAGCTAGATCCATATAGAGCAAAAGAAAAAATTCGACAGTAAGCAAACTGCAAAGGACTACTTGTGCATTCATGGATGCTCATGGCTTGCAGCCAAAACTTGATCCTCAAAAGATAATCAACGACCCATAGTCAAAGCTACAGGATATTCAGTCAAACAAATCTGCTTTGGTCAACCCTGCCAAGAAAATAGAAGTCAGCCGAAATTGAACATCGTTAAAAATAAATACAACAATTTGTATCACTATTACCGAGCGAGCTGATGGCCAGCATTACATAAAACTGAAATTCAAGAACAAGATGCCAGTCTTGTGTGAAAGTAGAATCGTTCAAACATAGCTGACGAAGCGTGGCCCATCTCATATATTTCAACTTGGTCAAGAATAACAAAGAAAGAAGTAAGAAAGAGTCATTAATTTTATGATTAAAATAGTCTTTAAAAAAACTCATTTACATGGACAAACCAAAAAGGGTTTTAAGAATCACAACCCCCAAAACTGGCTCCATGACCCACAGAAAGGCCTACCGGCTTTTGCTCAATGTTCGATCACAGTAATGAGGTAAGGTCATTTTGCTATAATGACTATTGCTCAACATGATTGAAATAGAAATGGAAACAAAACGGTATTTTGGCACATAATAATTACGCTTATTTATAAAATGCTGAGGTTATAGAGCACATTTATAACAAAAACATATTGTTGTTTCATAAAATAGAGCAATACAAATAAAGACTTGAGTTTGATCTTTTGGTGAAAAAATATAGTGACAGCATCTATAAAGGAAAGTTATAGATAGTGTTCTACAAAAGTTAGTGTAAATATTGGCTATAAAAGTGAATTAAGCACAACAAATGATGTGCAAGCAGCCAAAATGTTCAAGGAACTTAAACTTGAAGAGACCAAAATTGGAAGTAGCTCTAAAATCATTCTCCAAACTGAGCAGCACTGAGAAAACCCAAAAACATTCTCTACCAGATTAACATAATAACTAACTGGAATAGAAAATGTGCTTAACCCAAAACCAGGCTAGCTTGATAAAAAACCCACTTTCAAGTCAAACTTACTCAATATTGTCTATCCACCCAAGGTGAGGAATGCTTAAAAGCTCAGAGTAGACAAGAGGAAATCATAGTACAGATCATGATGTGAAATGTAACAGGCCTAAATTTATGTTCCAACTGTGACCAAGGCAGCAAACAGCTTAGCCTGATGTAAATCTTTCAATTTTTTGTTGATTCAGTAATACTTTAATGTGAAGGATACATGTGTCACACAGAATGCTGAGAACAAGAAGTTGTCTTACAGCCTGAAAAACAAGATACACACAGAAACAAGGTAAATCTGAATCAGTTGCAGACAACTGAATATAAAACAATAGCCTTGAAATTTGCAAAAAAGGGGAAAGGGGGCTCTTGCAAGATCAGGAGGAGCCAGTGGCCAGTGGACTAGTCCACTTTTGATTCAGGTTAACCAAAAATCTCCAACAGCTTAGATAATGGTTTTTCAAAAAGGCAGTGACCTGGTATGGGAAAGTGTTTTTATTGGGCCAATCTCATAATCCACTTCATGATGGAGCTTAGTTATGACTGAAACAAGATTTAATTTTGCCATTTTCAGACTTGAGTTAAATTATATGCAACTGTTGGCTTAGCGCTAAACTTCAAAAGATTTTCAGACAATAATATAAAATGGTAACACAGACATTTCTTGTTCACTAAATGCATCTAATAATATATTAAGCTAGCATTAACAAGTTCTAATCCTTACATCATAAAAGCATTTTACTAATTGCTTTAGAAAAATGCATTTTGTTTGACTGCTTACAAAGATTAATTTGTCAACAAAACTCTGGCCACCCTTGTTGCAAAGTTTACTACACTAACCTTAATATCAGCGTTAAAAAGGACATGGCAATATGCTTTTGACTTGTGTAGAAGAATGTCCAAAAGAATCATAACACTGTCATATTCGATATATTTGTCCACCACAGCACCACATGCTACCTGCAATGTTCAATTGGATTTGTCACTGGGTAACTTAAGAGTAAAATGATTAAGTGATTAAATGGGAGTCATAAGGAGTCATATGATGCTCAAGCAGGTCTATCAGAAAATTCCAAGGAAATGCTTCATTGCCCTTCCTCACTAGATCACAAATTCAACAATACATCAAAAAGGAGGCCTTCTGGCAGCAGTCACATATAGCTTGCTTTTTGCTAATCCCCCTTGCCGATAAAGCGGTGCCCTGTGACATATATTTTTATTGCTCAATGCCCTTGGAACACTGAGGGACTGAAAGGTTGCAACCCTTATTGTTTTAACCTGTCATGCCTATTACCGTGTCTATCCAACTATCTTGCTGTTGCTACCATTAATTGTTTTTTGTGAAAGCAAGAGCATCTAATATTGGTAAAAAAAGGTGTTAGCAAAAAAGCTTTTCTCCTAGCAAGAGCTAGACGAAATTGCTCTGCCTGCTCCATAAGCAACTGCAACTTCTACTCCATTCTTTTAGGGTGATCTGATGCTGTAATTGCTCATGTCTTTTATAAGCATTTTACTGCGATAAACTAGTAGCAGCTCTAAAATTGATGCAGATAATATGACATTTTTTAAGAACGAGCTTTTCCAATGATTTAATATGCTAAATGCTTTTCGAGTATCATTCTTATTTGGTTTTGGTTACTTCTCATGCTTTACCAAAATCAAACATTACGTCCTGGATTTGTTCATTTAGGACAGATGAGCTAAGCTAAGATAAGCTTGGTTTTGGCATGCTCCTGAGCACCCTAATGGATTAGCTTTGAAAATCCCGAATGCCGAGAACATTTTTTACATTCTTGGCAAGGCCATTAGCACAACACCTTTCAAGATAAGCATACTTAATGTTATATGTGTCCGCCGACCTCTGTAAATTTTATGAGCACTTTTTAAGTTTGAGCCAAATACATCAAATTTCATTAAAAATGCATCAATTATGCCCGCTTGAAAATCAAGGTAAGTAAATTTCAAACAACTTTGAAAATTTGGTTTGCTATATTCAAACAATTAGCATTGCTATGTGCAAACGAATGTGTCTGCCATTACCCAGGTAAAGGATACCATGAATACCGTAAATCCTCGAATTGGCCCTACCCCTCAAATAAGCCCCCACCCTAGAACTACAAATACTACCCTAGAACAAACCCCATCCTCGATTTTTTATTTTTGACTCCTGAGGTTGCCTCTGCGTTTTAGTGAATTACTACAAAAATTTATATTTTTGTTAATAATTTAATCGAATGTTACTTCATACTTAGGCTATTTTATATATTATGAAAAGAAAGAAATTTCAAAAAATTATCTTTTTATGTGACATGTTTCAGGAAATTTTATAAGCCCTTCGAGTAGGCCCCCCCCTCCTCGAATAAGCCCCCATCCAAAAATATCGAAAATAAATAAGCCCCCAGGGGGCTTATTCAAGGATTTACGGTACCCTATTTTTCTCTTTGGATTGGGGGGTAGACCGGGTAGACGTCTGGACCAAAATATTGCTATTGTAAACCAGAGTACTTACGCAGTGGGAGAGCTTAATAGCCCCACTTGGGTACTTCTTGAAAGTTGATGCCGCATGTGACCCACACTCGAGACAAACGAAAGTCTCTCGCCTTCTTGGGCCAGATGTGACATCCATTGCCCCCATCCAAGATGATGTTTATGTTTAGGTGACATCATACCGAGGCCGTTGGTGGAAAATGGCCGCTTGATGTGAAACTGATAATCAGCGACTGTTTAGGAATGGCGAGCATTATATGTAGGAATCTTAGTTGTAGGATGTTGCAGAGGATCACTTGTAGGGCTGGCTTACAGCTTAAAGTTTTTCAGCACCCAGTTGCAGCAATAAGCCCCACGGGGCATTTACAAAACAGTTTAACTTTCAATAAAAGAACATTTTCTTGTAATGAAGCAGAGGGCATTATCCACGACAATTCTGTTGTAACTTCCAAGGACATGAGAAAAATTCTGAAGGCATACGTTGGCACAAGTGAGTTCTTTAAGGAACAGAAAGACAACTCCACTGCAAACGTTACTCAAATAGTATCCCAGGACCAGCTAGAAACTAGGTCGGTAAATGATAGCGTGAAGGTAGCCCTGATACCACTTGGGGACGATCCTTTCCGGAGGGAGAAGTATCTTACATTTTACAAGACAGTCAGAATTGGCATGCTGCTTGAAGACATGGACACACTGGCAGGACTTGTCGGCTACAAATATTACAAGGGACCATCAAATTATGAAGGAAAAGCACCTTTTGCCTTGGTTACTGCAAGTGTAGACAAATTTGACGTTAAGGAAAATAACATTGCATCTGACAGAAATATTTGGATGACGGGATTCGTTTCTTATGCTGGAAAGACTTCACTTGAAATAAAAATCCATCTAGGTAGGACATGTGATAATAGGTCAACCACAAGTATTTGGTATTGTATATATCCTCTTCTGCCACACTATGCTAAACCACTAAAAGAATTTAATGCAAAGATAAAATTATCCATTCCAGGTCATGCCAGCAACAGATTCCATCATTCCCTTTACCTTGCTTCAAAGTGGAAATTTTTTATTAATTACAAATAAAACTGATAAAATGTTTTTACAGCTATCAGCTTGTATTTGGTACCATGAACATTTATGATTCTGTGAAAATGTCATCAATGCCAAAAGCCACACTTCTAGTAGAATCCATTTGTCTGACACATGGGTTTTGCAATCATGTCATTTTTCAGTGCTAAAAAGACCCTAGCATCTTTGAACAAATTTTTTTCATTGCAAGCATTTCACATGCCAGGAGTTAGCTCAAGCTATAAAAGGTTAGATATTATTAAGATAGAAATAGGGATGAGCTCAGATATTTTAAGATATTATTGCTACAAAGAGTATGCAGATAATTTTTTATGATTTACTGTTTAGTAGTCATTAGTAAAGTCACTATCCTTGTTTAAGTGTTTGTGCTTGCTCGCTTATTCTTTCAAAATTCAACCTGTTACAAATTTTAAAGGTTGAGTCTTTCCTTTGAAGAATTTGCTAGGCTCTGTTCATCCACCACAGTAACGAAATAATTTTTTTAAGATCCACATTGATATGATCCAGCTCTCCATACATTTCTTAGATCAAGACAATGAGGATAGTAGAAAACGAATTGCTGATGCAACTTTTGTCATGGTAGCAAGAGATCCAGTTAAACAGAAAGGTGCATTTGTCAACACGCTAGTGCCTCAGACTCCAGAAGAACAAGAAATATTTAACCAAAGTGCTCAATACCGCAAAGCAAAGAAACTAAATGAACAAAAATCACTTTTTAAAACTGCTCCAAGTGCTGAAGAAAGGGTCATCATTCATGATCTCTTCCTGACTACATTAGATGAAACAAAGTCAACCTTCCATAACAGGGTGAAGCCAGCCAATACTGTATGGATGGAGCAGACTAGGCTGAAAAATCTTATAATTTGTCATCCTCAGGTAAGTATTTGTGTTATAACAAAATAACTTTAATCTAAGGTTGGCAAATTGCTTAGGATTTACAATATTGTCATTCATCTCTACTTCAGTTTTCAGTGTTTGATGCAGTTTTTTATATGAATAAAATGAACAGTCTGCCAATTTCTATCCAGTCTAGGAATGTTTATAACAAAATATTTGGTGGCTTTTTGATGAGAGAGGCATTTGAATTAGGGTGGGCAACCACCTGTGTACATACCAAGTCAAGACCCTCCATAATCAGCATGGATGACATCCATTTTCAGAAGCCGGTAGAAGTCGGGTCTCTGCTTTATCTTTCCAGTCAGGTTTGTTTCCTTTGTAACACTTTGTGGCATACAGCTTCATTTCATTTTTGGGCTATTTACTATGGTCACTGCAATATTTGTGCTCCTGATGCATTTCTTTTGCTAAATTAGGTTCCTGCAGGCTGACATTTTACCGAACTATTGTTCTTTAGTGCGCAAAATAGCATTGTAGAAGCCTCTATGGATAAACTCACCATTCTGAAATGATTAAATTTTTGGCTTGAAGTTGCTTCATCAATGACTTGGGTACTTGATAGATTGGGTTCTGACAGAGTGCTTGGAGCTTTCTAGAATGTGGCATAACTTGCCTGCTACAATTTGAAATATTGAGAGCTCTGGTTCCTTTTACATTCCCATTACATTCCCATTCCCTATCTAAATAGATAACACACCAACAGGCGTTGCATTTAGTTAACCAATGAATGTACATACTGTATAACTTTATGGGTAAGATTGTTAACGATTGTTTATTATCACAACAATTATTTGTTGCCTTTTTTTAGATCGTTTTCACAGAGAAGAACTACTTGCAAACTAGAGTTCATGCTGAAGTTCTGGATCCGAAAACAGGACATATAGACACAACAAACGTGTTCCATTATCATTTCATGAGCAAACGCGAATTTCCACAGATTATTCCAATGAGTTATGGCGAATATATGCTGTACTTGGAAGGAAGGAGGCACGCACAGTCTTATTTAAAAAAGGAGGAATTCAATGATGAAAATCCATAGCGATTTTGATTATCTCCATAACGAGTTCTTGTCCCAAAGTTACAGAGATGTGTTTCATTATAACGTTTACTCATGTTAAAAATGTTAATACTGTAGAAAAGGTCAGAATGTTGTCTTAAAATCAACCTAGTTTCTATTTCAAAAAGGATCATCAGCATCGATTTGGAGCTTCGTTGAGTGGATATTCCTGACTCGCCTTAGAACAAGTACTTTAGTCTCTAGTGCTAGACGTGGAAGCTCGATATAGACTGGTGATAAAAAGAATTTAATTTCAAGAGAACAACTTTGGTCTGCTCTATCTATTGTACCCCTTCCCTAAAAAGCCTACTCTATTTTCTAAAAAACGCCCTTCGTCTTTATAACATTACCAATAATTCTGGCTCATTTCCCTGATCAGACTATTTTTCTTGTGCGTTATTACTAGATATTGAAAAGCAACCGAAAGCACACACCCTACACTTTCACTTGGCAAACAAATTGGAGCCATTGAGACAGATGTCTAAACAAAGCCAGAGAAAGCATCTGTCTAATGGTTTGTTTAGAAGAATGGCTTTGGCTGTGGTACGCTTCTTGGTCTTCCAAAAGCTTCTGCCATTGTCAGACTCTTAGGGGCCCGTTACATGAGACCCGAAACGAAACTCATGCCGGTACGAAAATCTCATGTCTATTTCTCATGGCTCTGTATCGGAACGAGTTTCATTTCGGTCGACGCCATGAAATCACAACATTAGCTCAGACCAGCACCCGACATGAAACTCGTGCCGGCATGAAAACTCCTTTTGCTCACAGTACTCAATCTAGTTTTTACAACTGGTTGCATAGCGCTACAAAGCCAAATGTTTCTAGGTATACAGGTATTCTTGCAACAGCAGAAGGAAAAGTTAAGAGCTGCCGATGAAGACAAAAATCGTGCCCTTTGCCGATACAGAGCCATGAGAAATAGATTTTTGAGGAAAGAAAGACGGCAATGGAGAAAGCCTGGTCACACGAGTGCAGAATTTGTGCAGCGAAGGCGATTTGATCACTGATTCCCCCCGATATGAAAAACTGATAGGGACAGGCTCTATATTAATTAGCAGGCATGCCAGGGACAAGCTCTATATTAATTAGCAGGCATGCCAGGGACAGGCTCTATATTAATTAGCAGGCATGTCAGGGACGGGCTCTATATTAATTAGCAGGCATGCCAGGGACAGGCTCTATATTAATTAGCAGGCATGCCAGGGACAGGCTCTATATTAATTAGCAGGCATGCCAGGGACAGGCTCTATATTAATTAGCAGGCATGCCAAGGACGGGCTCTATATTAATTAGCAGGCATGCCAAGGACGGGCTCTATAAGGTATCTACACTTGCGTGGCTTCGAGTCAAACTCTAATAGAGTGTTCTCATTATGTAACGATCAAGTGAAGGGGAGGTCACAGCTGAATCCATTTGTGGGTGAACTTTGCCTGTTGAGGTTTATCGAAATCTCACATGTTGTGGTTGCTTGAAACGATGACAAATTCGAGTCTCGAAATCTAAGAACAAGGTTTTAAGTAGATTACCATCCTTTCCGCTGTTTCTTCTTTGTTACCATGTTAGCACCTCCTCCTTTTCAAATGTCTAAAAAATGCTCAGCCTATCCAGTCATAGTATCTTGTTCTTTCTTGAAGATCTCAGTGTTGCCCATCCCAAACTTGGAAATCCTTGGAAAGATTGTGTGGTGACGGTTATGAATGTTACTTAAAGGGCCTCTAGAACCAAAATTTGCAATTGCATTTAATTGGCTAATCTAAAGGATTTCAATCTGCTGGTCGAGAATTCTTTCTTTGCTTTTCAATATCTTTATAATTTTTGATATAATCTTTATAATTATAAGCTCTTGCATTTCGATAATTGTATTGATTTAAAAGACTAACAATTTTCGATAGTTGTGACACTGTGACGTAAATTTGACGTCACGATGTATTTCCGGTTGTCACAGCTCCAAACCGAACTCGAGTCGGTGATTTGCAAAATTGACAGTTCAAGAGACAAGTCCTCGCAACTCTGTGGCTGAAGCCCTGAATTGTTCTCCGTCTTTTAAAAGAAACTTGGTACCTATGCCAAACAAAGTAGTCTTGCCAAGTTTCATCTGATCCCGACCCATTTTGCAGGAGTCGTTAAGGGAGGTAGACATTCTAAATCGCGTTACAAGGCTTCGTCACTTTGGAACACGGAGCGGGGCAAAATAGACATTCCCCGTTTTCGGAAATAAGTCAACAAAATCTAAAACATCTTAAGCACATTCAGTCTGGTAGTCTTGTCAATCTTCATCTGAGTCGAACCTGTTTTGCAAGAGTGAGATAGGGGGGGGGGGGGGGTGGGGGGATAGATTTTGTTTCTACAATTTTGCGGGGTATCCTCGGAGACTTATAGACTTTATAAATCAGTCTGTTTTCAGAAATTATGGTCTTAATTCTAGAGAAAACCATCCACTGTTTTTTCGTCGTTTTAGATCGAAACATGTGTTTGGTTTCCCTTGTGGTCGCTGCTGTATTTCAAGTTATGTTTTTGAAGTTCTATGCGAATGTCTGCCGGGCAAAATTTCCTACTTCGGCTTTGCAAAAAAATTTCAACATTTTGTACAAAGAATAAATTCTACAGATCGATAGAGAATTGTAAAAAGGAAGTTGCTTCTATTGAAAATTATTAACCGTAAACTGCGGAGGTTTTCGTGTGAATCGTCAGAGCCAATCGTCCGAATCGTCAGGCCTATATAAATCAGTCCTGATTGCGCGATTGTTTGATTTGAATGTCGTTCGCCAAATAGCGGACCGCATTTCCCCTCTCCTTCAGAGATGGAAATAACTGATGGAACAGTGTCCTGCGAAAGTTCCAACCGTTAAAACATCTCTATTTTCCATCTCTTTAGAATTAAGAAGCTCTCGGGGGCGAAATGATCGATGCGGATGTAGCATGGTATCTTTCCAGGGAACAACCGTGCTTCTTTCAAAAGCTTGGGAAAAAATGCAAAGAGCAAATGTCTGGCAGAGTAACATTACCACAGTATCCACCACACATTTCCTCGATAGACATCTTTTGTCGACATAATTCAGTTTATATCCACAGATTTAATCCACAGTGGAGACGAATGCATACAGCAGAGCTAGGCGTCTTTGACTAGGCCTCTCGCCACAGCTCTTCTTTCTCGGAAAACACCCGGGCATTGAGTGGTGAACAACGTGACATCAGAATGTACTTTAGGATACTGTCCCCCTTATCCATTATGTCCATTATGTTGCTGCCTTCAGAGCTGAAGATGACAAAGTTTCTGACAAAGACAGTCACGAATTATCAAACTTGTTCCAGGAAGCAAGTTACTTCTACGCAGTATAAAGAACTAAGGTTTCCAAACAAAAATTAACAAGATCACAACTATAAACTTTCAAAACTAATCCTGATGCTTGATGAACAAAACAATGATTACAAACGATGTTATATTTTCATGAGAAAATCATGAAAAAAACGGAGAAGTTAGTTCTCAAGCTTCCTTGGCTTTGAGCTCCATACACTAAAAACTCATCAAATATTATATCATCCATGAGGATCTTCATTCGTTGAACGGCGTTGGAGAGAATCGATTTTGCCCATAGTGAGAAAACATCTTGCAGATGTCCACCCAGCTGTGATAGCAACATTGTAAAGTGTTGTAAGTACCGGCCTAGTGGTGGACTGGTGGTGTGTCCTTAAATTCTTTGAAACACCAACTAGGTCAATTCTTCCATCAAGTTTTGGCCATTCCACGTCTTTCAGTACACGCTTAACGATCCTGCACACGGCCTTGAGATCATAAAGGGATGCATTGGCTGAAAGCAGTTGATCTTTGACAACTGGTATTATTGCGCTGTATGCAAAGAGCGGCTTTAAAGTACCAAACTCCATGAAATTGCTGGATGTCGGTAACAAAGCCTCAATTATCTTCAATTAAGTTCTGTGTTATCTGAAGAGAGATATCGGTCAAATTCGAAAAGAAGGACATCAAAAATCTGTGCATAAATCTAAAGATTTGAGCGCAGCCTATACTCAGAAGGCATATGCTCAGAAACGAAGAAGGTGTGGAGCTCTTGCCACCAATGAAGCGCTGTTCCCAGACCTTTTGAAGCTGTCTCGCATTTCCTTGCATATTTTTTCATTTAACTCGCTTCGCATCGTCATCAAATCCTCCTTAACTGCAATGGATGGTAACTGTCAGGGCAGACAAAAAGAGATGGACCATTAGACGTGTGACTAAAACGTCCTAAAGCAAAGAATTTTTCGTCTCTGTTGAGCTGTCTGCTTTTCACTGCTGGAGCTAAGGCATAAGCTATATTACTATTGTTGTTGTTAATATGCAGAACACTGTCCAGACCAACGAGTCTCAATCAAACGCCTTAGAGGGGACCCGCCATAGCATTCTGGCACAGATTCATTTTGAAAAGGATGCAGAGGCTCGAGGTTCTGGTAAACTAGTCACTAATTTCATCGATGTTTTTTATCACTTCAACAACAACCAGTAAAAAGCAGTGCACGTAAAGCACAGTTATTTCATAGATCTCATTCGTACGCGCTTGCAGCCTGGTGTACCCTCGACTAGCACCATCATAAGATTGTGACATTATTTCTCCAAAGGAAATCTGAAGTTTCTTCAGAGTAATCTTATAATACTTTTTGCGGATCTATCCTCTATCTCTTTCAGATAAATACAACGTTCCTACATCGTCCCATCAGTTGACATAAATTGTATAACGAGGCTTTGTTTCAGTCCAATTTTTGTCAGTCATCCCGTCAGCCAAAATTGTCACCATAATTTGGCTTCCCTCACTCTGACAACAATTTTCCAACTTACAAGTTCTGCCAAAACAGAAGTAAGTTCGTTTTGCATTGCCAAAGAAACATATTTTGCATTGCTAGGGAGAAGCTGGTGAATTCTTTCCCACCCTTGCATCTAACGGGAAGATCAACCTGCCTCGTGTGGGCCTCATTACGGCCGCGAAATAGAAGTCACGCAAGAACCTGGTTACATCGAATACGTCAAATAACCATTTTTTTGCTCACCTGCTATTGTTGCAAATGATTGTGCCACAGATTTGGTACTTCTCTCCAAATAGTTCGACCAAATTGCATTGCTTCCTGATGGCCAGGAGTTATGCTTTGAAAGGCCCTTACACTTATCAGTGGCATTCTTCCAATCGCGAAAGCCAGTGCAATTGAATGTCGATTCAGTGCTTTTAGAGGGGAATACGCGGCAGGCAAAACAAATGCAGCATCCTTCTCAATGCTATATTCCAGTCATTTGTAGTTGCCGTATCAAACTTTCTTTCCGAAAGGCGTTGCTGGATAAACGTCTAGTTGTCGAAGAAAGATTGTTCAGAGGTACGTGATGAAATGGAGGAGACTGCACTATGAGTTGGAAGGTCTTATCAGCACTTGTTGCTCCGACATTTAAGGCTCAGAGTCGGCACTTTCACTGAAAATTTCACTTTCATCATCATGGTTTAGTTGACTGCCAAAAGTCCTTGGAACACCTCAGTATTTTCTCTGGTTTTTGCATTTTTCATTTCGTTGACACGCAACTAGTTCATCATAGTTAATTCATCCCCCTCTTCCCCCCTAAAACAATGTTAATAACAAAGTATAACATCTAGTCAATCTGGGGGAAAAGTTTGGTGTAGAATTGACGCTTCGTTTATCAGCCGGACAACATTGTTCGAAGGGGGGAGGGGGATGAATGAACGCGAGTCAAAGAATTGTCGCAAGTGTGCCAACAATATTTCAATAAACTATACAGCGTTTCTACCGTCTCTCCTCTTTTGTTAGTTCATTTTTGCAGAAGCAAAGCCAAAGCAATTGTGTATTGTCATAAACCGCCATAAAGGTCTTATAAATATCTCGATCTTAAGGCAGAATCACCGGAAAGGTAGTCAGTCATAAAGCACTCGAAAAAGGCTAGCAAATATGCTTCAAGTGCTGAAATTGGCAATTAGATGAGAACTTTTAATGCCTCATCAAAGTATTTTTTGGGAATGAAAAACAAAACTTAACACGAACAGGCCAATGGAGTCGCAAAAACGCAAGACAATGCCACTGGCTATAACTTGATATACATACTGTAATTCATTTCTGCGGGGGGGGGGTTGTTGGCGGTACGCAGAGTCCCAATTTTACAAGTCAAGGGGGCCTGGCCTGGCTACGAGCCTGCCTTGATCTCTTCGTTGCTCTGTCAGAATAATCCCACAATCATTCCACTCATTGCGGCATGCATGTCTGAAACTCCCTATACCTTCAATAGTATGCTGAGCCACTCCTAGCAATAGATTCAATCGGGTTGATTTAATCAAGCACCTGTCAAATTGAGACTTTTCCTTCTTAGAGCTTAGAAGATAGAGTAAAAGCTTGGGAAACAAAGTTCTTGCTAAATTCTAAATTTGCCAAAGCAACTGACCAACATACAACATGGCTACCCAGCCCACTGTTTAACTTCCCCCGGCTTCTAGGCCACAACACTTTTGCTTGAAAAACATCTTTGATCGCCATTGTTCAGGTGATCCCATAAGAGAATATGACAGCTCAAAAGTTTTGTAAACCATATTGTTATTTCTTTTCTACAATTGTGAGTACTAAATTATAATTGACAAAGTAGCTTCCCTTTTTGACGTTGGATATCCTCTTGGTCCAGGCGTTGAATATCCTCTAGGATATCATTGCGCATTTCTCTTTTAGAATTGGAAATGCTCACCCAGAACCCTCGATTTGGGCTATGGGCGATATTTAAATTGGCACGGATTGTTGCATGAAAATTAGGGACTAAGGATCCAGTTTTCGGTTGGACAGACTAGCTAAAAATGGCAAAGACCCAAGTGCTTGGTGACTATGTCCGTGCCCATGCCACTGTGTGGCCCCTGAATAGAGAACCCCTCCGTCAAGCCCCACTTCTCGGCCTCTACGTCCCACTTCTCCTTAGCAAACGATAACCCGTGCTTCTGGTCATCTTTGCAATCAATCGCAGGAAATCACTTCATGACAATGTACCGCAACCACTCCTAGCTCTTTCGTAACCACCGAAGGAATGAATCGCGAGTTTGCTCACACAATTTGTTTTAAAGTTTGTTTAAATTTTAATTTAGCATTACCAGTGTATGATATAGCAAGCCACACTTTCAAATGGTATTTGCTTGTGTATGCTTTTCGACGAATTTCTCTAATTTGGAGATTCGTTTGCAGAGCTTGTGGTGGGAGATTTTCACTCTTTCGCATAATTGGGCTATCGCCATCTTGGTCGATAGCTTTGTATGAAATCGTATGTGCGGTGAAAATTGCTTTGTCCTCTTTCAATCATCAAAGAAAAGAAGATTTTGCTCCTGTACCCTCGAGACAAGGTGTTATTGTCTCGGTGGGCAAATTCCTGCATCAGGGCTAAGTAAAACAAATCAGGCCCCACAAGAATTTCGCACTGCGAATGCTGGACTCCGGTTTCTGTGTCAACAAGCGGCCTATAAATCCTTAAAGGTACAACGAATACATCTTGCAGATATTTACATTGATGATGGAGAAGGATAAGGAAGCTATGGCTTTGCTTCAAAATAAACGGCAAGAATTTCGCTGCAATCTAGTATTAAAGGCAGTTAGTAAGGAGCAAAATATTCGCGAAAGAGAATTATCACATGAAAGCAGCCAATTCAAAGGACGATTGCAGCGCTTGATACATAAAAGGAAGGAACTGAATTTAGATCCGATGAAAACAAGGGAGCTCGAGATGTTCTTAAACCCTGGACTGAAAAGCAAAGTTCAGTGTAAGAGTCCTTCACGAAATCTTTCACCTGGGCCTCGCCTTCTAGAGAGTCATTTAGAGACGGAAGTGGATGGTAGTAATGCCTTCGTTACGAAAGCGAAACTAGATAGCAAGAACATGGGTCGGATTTCTGGGAAAAAGAAATCGAGTTTTGAGGAAGTCGAAGCCAAGCTGAAAGACTGCCTAATTGGAGGGAACACAAGGGGACAATCTGATGAAAATGAAACAAACACCCCTGTAACCGCTTCACTCAAGCCTGGCGCACAAAAGTTAAGTACGGCGCCGAAAAAGCAACCTGTAATTGCCCAAGACGAGGATGACAAGTACGTTCGAGACTCCCCTGATTCTGCAGGTGAAAAAAAGGCAACGGAAGACAGGAAATTACCGGGTGCCAAAGAGCATTCTTCAAAGGGCGACTCAGCAATGACTCACTTTAGAGCAAGGGCGCTAAAGAGGAGTGCATCGAACCTCCAATTGAAGATTTGTAACGTGCAACAATGGCTCGAAGATATGGACAACGCCAATGAATCCAAGTTTCTCTACAAACGTTTTAGTACATCTTCGTGATGCTTCTCTCATTAATGCTCAAAGGTTCAGGGATAAGCTATAAAAGACGCCAGTCCCAGAGCAATGCAGCCAATACAATTATTACGTAATTTCTTAAGTCTTCTACGTATTGAATAGTCGGGGGACTATTTGGCATTTCCATTGAAGACTATTGATACTAAGCGGGTGATGAATTGTAGCAATCGTTGGTATGTGGAGTTCTTAGAACCCCTTGCAAATGCCGCCGCTGATTGAAATCGAAAGGCCACTTACGCAACATTGGCTGAAGGCTAACAACAACACGGAAGTAAAGAATGAGCCAACCATGCTCTTTGCACTATCATGACCTGGAATTTCTTTGCTTAAGGAATTGACCCCTACACACCATTTGTATTTAAAAAGCGTACTATGATTTTACATTCAAAAGGATAAATGATACGACAGAAAAGTATACTTTTAGATTAAATTACTATCAAGAGATTCTTAATGAAATACACACTAGAATATTGTATCAGATAATTGGTTGCTGAATAAATCAAAATGTTTTCATTAATGAGAAATATTTCTAAAAGCTCAACTTCAAAAGTTACCTTTCGCACCTTTAATCATTTTATGAGGCCTCTATTTAGAATATTCTGATAGCCCTTGATTTCAAATCAAAGATGTTTTCATGTCTCTTCATGAAACTAACAGTAAACGTTGCATTTTCATAAATTCTTTGAAATGAAGTCTTCAGAAACCATGCATCCAAAAGTTTGGTCCTTTGACTTCACAGTTGGCTGTTAAATCGCGCTGACAAAGAAATGTACCAGACCAGAAGTTTTGTCAAAAATTTTATCAAGAAAGCCTTGGTTGTTTCTAATTGTTTGTAACCATTTCAACGTTATGCACCTCAACTTTGACTTTTTTGTATTAAAAACTATGGCCATAAGTTATTGTAAGAAGTGATTCCATTTTTCTTTGAAATGGCTTGGGCCTTGAATAGACCTCATAAATGATGAAAAGTCAACGTGCGCTAAAGTCCCTTTTTGTTCGTCCCTGTTAAGTTCAAAGGATGCACGAATCTGTCTCAACACGAATCTGTCTCAACACGAATCCGTCCCAACAAGAATCTGTCCGTCTCAACATGAATCCGTCTCAACACGAATCCGTCTCAACACGAATCTGTCTCAACACGAATCTGTCCGTCTCAACACGAATCTGTCCGTCTCAACACGAATCCGTCTCAACACGAATCTGTCTCAACACGAATCCGTCTCAAAACGAATCCGTCTCAACACGAATCCGTCTCAACACGAATCTGTCCGTCTCAACACGAATCTGTCTCAACACGAATCCGTCTCAACACGAATCCGTCTCAACACGAATCTGTCTCAACACGAATCCGTCTCAACACGAATCCGTCTCAACACGAATCCGTCTCAACACGAATCCGCCTACCTCAGCTCACGAGCAAAATGTCACCGCAGCAGACATTCCGCGCCTGACCAGCAGCGCTGCTATCAGCTCGCTTAATCGTGATCTGGTACATTGCAGGGACCAGTCCGGATTTATAAACGCGTACTTTATAAAAACCAAAGTGCGTTGACTTGAAACTTGGCAGTTTGATCACATTGTAAACATGAGTCTTTACTGCAACCGCGTCCTTTGCCAAAGAATCCACTTCGTAGATTCCTTTTTAATTTTATAATCAACTGAACTTCTGCTGTGGGCCTATCAACAGTGGACCTTCATTCGGAAAATGGAGATCAGAGGCTGCTGATAATGTTGCGTTACAAAACATAAGTAACATTGGACCAAATAATTATGCCAAAACTTCTGAACGCAATCGAGCATTAATGGCTGGCTTCTGTGTCATTCCTCAAGGGGAACTTCCATGGAAATATGACTATGTAAGGAGGACATCATATGACCCAATCTCGCAACATTTAGATAAGTATTCTTTGCAGCATGAAAAAGCCTTAATTTAGTAAAATAATGAGTTTAATGCTTTTACATGTTTTATTCGTATATCCGTTGCTTAACAGTTTGATGGATAACTTTTTTCGTTATGGAAGCTTTGCTCTATTCTACACATGTGCCATCGCGCTGAAATAACACACCAATATCTTTTATTTAGAAATAGCGCGGGTATTTTAAGTGCAAAGGATAAAGGCGTGACTTTTGCAAGAAGCAAACAAACTAGTTACTTATCAAGCATATTATTCAATGCATGTCAGATCAGTAAAAACTCAAATTCAAGAACCTTTTTCATAAGAAAATTTTGGCTGGAAATTGCTAAACTATAGGAGTGAATTGAAAATAATAGACTAGCTAAAAAGTATGGTTTTCTAATCTGATTTTCCCCGCAGGTTAAAAAAGGGCCTTTTCTAACGTGCTAAATAAAGTGGCAAAAGACCACTCTAGTCCAGTTCCTTTCTATTCGACTATTATCTACCTTTTCATAAGAAAAAAGGCTTCACCCTCAGCTAAAGTCCGCTATAAAAGGATTTGACCTTCCAACTTCATATTGCTTTTTGAACTACCAATCGAAAACAGGTCTGATTTTCAAAAGAAATTGACCTATTTCTTGTTTCATATGCGATGGTGTTGATTAAGGACAAGTAAAGCGTAGACTAAATGTCGACAATGTTCGCAAATGTTTGGGCTCAAGGAAAAGCACGTAAAATGTTTCTGGAGTCCCTTTACAGCTAACAGAATATAAAGGATATTCAACAAGTTGACAACAAATGTGATTAATGCCTCAATGGCTTATTTATCAGATAGCTTGTCTTAAGTCATTTGTCATTTTAAGTGAATTTATATTAAAGAATGTGTTTAATCTCTTGGCAACATCAACACAGATTGTTTTAACACTTCAGAACTCGTCAGTCATTTCCTTAAAAATGTTTTTCAAACCCAACAATGCATTGCTTTACTGTCGCTGTTCCTTGTGTTTGCGTAGGGCGCTACCGGCGCAACCTACTCACAATAAATCTCTTACGTAAATGCAGCACAGTTTAAAGAAACGTAGAAACTTTTTTAGCAAACAAATTAATAATGCAAAATATGGCGTTTGTGTTCCATCGAGGTTCATCGCACTACATGTAGAGCCTGCTGACACTTTGCCCAAATAAGTCGTCCTCATCAAGCTCCCCTTTCTTCGAGACAGTAGAAATGAATTCATTTGTCCCCGCAAGCACCTTCATGCGGTACGGTGTGCTGTCCTCGTGATCCTGATTTTCCCTTTCTCTACTTCTCTTCGGTTTCTTGGAACAGCACCCTCTGAGGACTCGCTGTTACCATCAGGCGTCCAGGGCGATTGTTGTTGGCTATTCTCCACTTCCATGTAATTCAGAGAAGCATAATCTATTGTAGACAGTTCCTCTGCACTTGTATTCACGATATCACTTTCCTCTGTAGCTTTCAGAAAGACTTCTTCTCCCTGTGATTCGGGATTTGGCTCAGCAGTAAAGCTGCTCTTTGTCAGCCTGTGCTTCATAAACGGAGCGAGGTTCTGCAACTGCTTGAAATAAGGCCATGTTGGTTCTATAGGTACACCACCAGTGCTCCCTAAAGGTTTATATTCCTTTCGTACCTTCATGTGGCGATCCCTCAAGTTTTTAAAACCTTTTTTAACGAGATTGAGATCTATAATGTAAAACAGTTTTTGCCACTTTTTACCGTACGAGAATTAAAAATCCAATGTGTGAAGTATCGATATAGAGTTTATACCTTAAATAGATAGGTGGCTGGTCAGAGGGGCAAACTAACCTTCATTCAAATCGTTTTCGCAATCGGATGTCTGCTGAAACACATCGTCGCATACTCTTCTCCATGCATTTTCTCGCACGAGTTCGTCCTTGTTCTCCTTCAAATCGTACAAACACGGTAGCTTTCTTACAGCTTCAATAAGACGTTCCTTGTTTATCGTTTTGGCAGCCATGTTTCTTTCCAACTTTCTCTATAGTTTCGAAGCGGCGCGGCGCATCATGACGCATTGAGGAAAAAACGCGATGTGCACGCAAGGCGGCAAATTTGGTGAGTGGGTTCAGTGTGAATTGAGTTAAAACACTGTACCCCTTGCTCAATGATACATCTTATCCAGCAATGGCTCATCAAATGTTTGCAATAAATCTGTCAAGACCTTTCATGGTGATTGAATTCCAGGTCCCCAAGATATGAGTCTCTTGATTAAGAGCTTTCTTTGAGCTCTTGGCGCGAAAAGGCGTTGGGCAAACTGCGCAAAATGTTATGTTTCCACCTTTGCTAGAGGATATGAATAGAGGCTTAGGTATTAGCCTCCATTTCATACAGCTTCAACAATGGTTGCCATAGGTTATCAACCATAAATATGGCGGCATTGAAATGGGGGAGATTCTCCAGCAAGGAGGTAGATCGGTTCTACTCTTGCAATCTAAAAGCACGGAAAGGCATTCTTAAGGCACATAAAATCAGAAAACACACTGAAAATTATTAAAGTTCTTTATTAAAATGCCTCAAGTTCTTTATAGAAATGCCTTCTAGTTTATATCATGTTGTCGACACTATTATTCTACCCTTGTAATGCTGGCTTTTAGAATTATGAAAATTTAGAATCATCTCTAGGCCTGATTCATCTATTTGCCCATTTCCTTTTTAGTTAAGTCAATTTTGCATGATAAATATTGGGAAAGTATCGATCAGGCCATTGCTCTAATAAACCACACAGAGCAAAGTCCTGTTGAAAATCACAAGACGAAATGGATGGAGCCAGCCCTGAAAAGAGATGGATGGAGCCAGCCCTGGAAAGAGAGATAAGTCGATATCAGGCAAGCTCTTAAAGAGGCCAAGATGGTGGAGATCAGAACGTCAATTTGAGACGGTTATTCGAAAGATCGTAAACAAGACATCAACCGAATTGCTGTTTCATTTACAATCAGAAAGCGTTCGGAAGTGTTAATCACAGAGCACTATGGAAATATATGAGGAAAATAGGCCTCCCTAGTAACTTTTTTGAACTTCTAAAAGAGCAGTGCAACGTAAGTCTGGATACGAGGCTAACAGTCGCTCTATTCGAATTCACTCTCTCGCAACTTGAAGCTTGAACTCCATCTCGCTCAGACGAAGAATAACTCTTGTAGATTTACATCAGTTTGCTTTTTCAGCTAAGGCAAAGTTTTCCTTGCCCGTTTTACAAGCCCCAAAGTTAAGCAACTCGAGCACCTATTGTGCGAGGATGGCTCAGTGGTTAGAGGCGCTGACTACGAACCCAAGGGTCCGTGGTTCGAGTCCCTACCATGACCAAACTTTCACCCAGGGTGAGGAGAGTTGCCAACTCTCTGTAATTCCAGGCCTAAGGAATCACGAGGTGTGGTCACATCGAGAGGAAGGACCAGGACACTGCTCGATAAGCTTAAGCTTCTCAGTGTCCTAAAACTACCTTCGGATGCAAGGTAGAAACAAATCAAATCAAATCAAATTGGCGCCCTTTTGCCTGCTTTTCCCGGTGGGTCAAATGGTAGCCAGTCCGCCACTGCTTTCTTCTGTCGCCTACCATTGGTGTAACAGCTAGACAAGTATACAGTCCTCTCGAATGTAGCTCGTCACCAAAAATGCCATGAATGAGAGAACGAATAGAAAACCGAAGATAAGAGATGGAGGTGGGAAAGGAGGTGGGACTTTATGCAACCCTAGACACGCTGAAGACACCTCACTGGTGGCAGCAAATGAACATTGTCTCAAAGAATCTGATTAGCTAGATTAACTCTGGGCACAGCATCGTGAATTACCGTTCCAAATCAAGGAATTCTAATGCTGCTGATTGGAAAAGAATCTACAGTTTTGAGCTGCGGCGATCGGGACGCCCATTCGGGTGTACGCGTCTCGTGCGCAGAATAATTTTAACTTAATGTCCGCTTGGGATAGAGATTTTCTGTTTTGTCGAATAGGTGATTGGTGGAAGTCTCTTGTACTGGCTAAGTACCGTTGAATATTGGCTTTCATAGTTATAGCCCTGTCTTGATTTCACGTCAATATTCGTTTCTACTTCACGGCAGTCGTCCCATAATAATCATTTGGACCATACAAACCAAAGCCCGCACCTTGAGTTCATTTGATAAGCGTTTAAACGCAAGAACCCTGTGCCGGTAGCTGCATCGACTTCGTGATTTCCATTCACCTGTTGCATCACAACATCAAGCTGGCTATCTTTTCTGCATCTTAACGCACAATAACTTACGCTTACGTATATAAAAACCTCTGTGAATGCATTTGATTGGTTTTGACTTTGACATTCCCTCAATATGCTTATTTTTCTGCAGGACGTGTTTGCATATCGATGAATTAACCGCATACAAATGAGAAATCGACTATGTAAGTCGCAGCAAGACAAGCTCCCTCTATTGCCTTGATTCCTGTCACCCTCAAAAATGGCGTATCCCACTAAAACTCTGTAATTGACGGAGCCAGCGGTTAATGAAAAACAAAAGTTGGTTAAAACATAATTGGAGGACAGAAAGTTGAAGTCCCTTTTTACCACAACTAAAATGATAACAGAAGACAACAAGACAACGCAAAGACGCTCCACTTTTGAAAGTGTTTTGGTTAGGAAAGAACACAAAAAATATCTTCGAAGAAAGCTCAGGTTTCAGAAAGTTTTCACAAATAATCACATTCAACTAAGTTAAATGCATTCAATCTTGTTGAAAAGGTTATTCATCCCTTGCTAAAAAACTGTCTGTGCTGAAACACGTGGTTTCAATTTCAGATAACATTTCTTTAGATTCTCCACCACCCATGCCTTATCAAAAACTGAAACAAACGACCAGAAGAACTTCAAATTACCATCGAATAATCCACGAGGGAACCTTTTTTGACGGTTTGGTAATTATCTGCATTTTTCATCACACAGCAAATTATTGCCGATTCTAAAGATACCAAAAGACATGTCAGGTTTTCCTTTTACCATTTAAGTCCCAATAATGTTGAGAACTTGACAATACTTGGCGTAGTCTGACATTGAAAATTCAGATCATCAGTTTTTAATTGATTTCAACATTTATTTGGTTCCAACCATGAATGAGGAAATTAGCCCCGGGGCGCTTATTAAAAATAACCTTTAACAGGGGAGGCTTTTTTGACCGGGGTGGTTAATTCAGCAGGGGCGCTTATAAATTTTTGCTCACACCATGTAGGGGAAAAAGTTTAATTTCAGTGTTTTCCAGCTTATTTTCTGAATTATGACAAACGCAGTAGGTACTTGATGGTCTGAATCAACTATTGGAAATTCAGGCACTGCAATTGCAACATCCTTTTCCTCAATTTTAACAGGTCAACCATTTTGACGCTTAAGATTGACAATTGGTTTTTTTTTAACTTGTCACTGCAGATATTTTGAAGATTAAAAAGAAATTACTTACTTTGAGCTGGTTTATACAGGGACCAAGATCATTAAACGACCCCTTATATAATTATTTCTTGTTTAAGTATTTTGAAGTACTAGTAAAGTATGTTTTATTAAAAATTCAAAAAACCCCCTTCCCCGTCTTGTTTAGGGGGCGCTTTTTCAAGCAGGGGGTGCTTATTGGAAATTGTCCCTTTATCCTTAGGCGCTTATTCGACAGGGGTCCTAATTTCGTGATTTACGGTAATAATCATTGACGGAAACTGGGCGCTCTGTCCGACCGAAATGTAGCAGTGCCAATCATATTTTAAACTCCAATCACGTGATATGTCAATCGAAATTAATATTAGTATAAAAATCGAGAGATCAGAAATAAGAGGAGATTTTGATTTGATTGAGTACAGAGAAAAGTGGTATCTTTAATTTTCAACGCTCTACCGCTACTTCCTGTCACAGAAATGAGGGGAGGGGTCACTGGGGCCTTAGAAGGAACGGAATTCGGGTTGCTTTGGCACGGAAATGCGGAAATCAATCATTTTTCCTATGGGATTTCGGATATGGGCCGTTTTGCGGAATACCTGAAGGTTGTACAAAATCAATAATACTTGCTTAATTGGCTGATTTGATGTTAGGTGCGGTCAAAAAATGCCATGTCAGCTCAAAAACGCCTTAAAAGGCTATACACAAACCGTATATATAGGCTAACATAAGATACACGCTTTTTTTATAAGGAACCTACCTTAAGGCCTAGTTCCAAAAGTTCCTTATTCGTAGACCATGAATCATCAGATTTTAGTACCAAAAGTTCCTTAATTTTCACTGCATATCAATCAGCCTTGGCACTTAAAAGAGAGAGGGGCGAGACAGAGTATGCGGAACTACTCGACGAAGCACTTGACACACGAATAGCAAACAATGTATGCGAGTATTGGCTGCAAATGAATGGAACCGGCTTTTTAATTCTTGATGCTTGCAGTTATAAAAAATTTTCAAATCGAAAAGTTCCTTGGGGATTTCGTTGTTAGTAGTATAAGTCCTTTAAATATTTCGGCCTTCTACATGTAGGTTCCTTATGAAGTGGTTCCTTATAAAAAAAGCGTGTACTATGCCACCAGAATCCGAAGTGGATAATCGTATCAACACCGACAACAGCAAAGTTCTGGCGCGAAAGATCGCCGGATGACCTAAGCTTCTTGCAGGATTGCGTCACCGGTTCGGTGTAGAGGATGGTTTCGTTGATTGTGTCACTTTTTTATGAGGCCCATGTCATATTATGAAGATTCTGAATTCTATCATGAGTCTCGCGGTGAAAATCTTCAAAGATCATTTATTCAGAGCGTTTGCTCGTGGACCTTTAGGGGGGGGGGGGGGACTTTACGAATTTGCGGAAATCGGAAGGAAAATTGCTAAAATCAGATATTGCTAATCCGCAGTGACAACCCACTTCCCCCCCCTGAACTTTCAAATATGGGCGTACTTCCTTATTGCTGGGCGAGAGTGATCATGGCAGCGCTTACTTTTCCCCCAAAATGGTTATTCTCGAAGGGCAAAAGCAATGGTCCCCTAACACAAAACACGAAGTGATGCCTCTTGATATACTGTTAAAAATTTTTCGATCCTCCAGGGGAAATCCGTATTTCTTCAGAGATGAAGACTAACATTTTTAAAAACCATACAATTTACTTGGCCAACACCTAGAACACGAGAATTTTTTAGAATTCGCAGGTTATCAGTGCTCAAGTTTAATTGCAATGCGGAACAAAACAATACAGAAAGGATGCCATACAAGAAAATGAAATTCATCTACAGATGTTGCACTTGTTTTTTGCTAAAGGGCGTGGTCCCAAATGATGTTCATCCCTCCCCAAAAAATTGTTAGGTGTCTGCCACTGTCAATAATGCAGGCCAATGCACTTCAAATTTATGATCAACATCAATAGGAATCAGCACTGGGAGAAACCTTCATACCACTAGAAACCATGTTCAAGAAGTTATTAGCAAAAAATGTTGCACTTCCACCACTTCATAGATTAAAACATCAGTAGAGGGTGAAATTGTATTGAGAAACCAAAATGAGACAATGCTCCTACTTCTTGAATTTATTTGAATATCCTATAGAAAGTATCAATCTTTCTATGAAAATACTGCATATCAAGAGGTATGGAGGAGAAAAAAGAAACCATACTGATTATGATTGTTACTCGAATAAAAACTTCAGCAACCAACAGTTACCAGCACTGCATACTGAGTGTCAAAGCCTTTGTTACACATGAGATTGAGATACTAATACAATAACTACTGCTAAATAGCCCTTATATGTAAGAAGAATAGCTAATGACCTTCAAGTATACAAAGATAGGTTGTAACTACTTAAAACAAAACGCAATCCTGACAAAACTGTTTGAATAAGGCCAAAAAATGAAACAAAGATCCTAATTATGCTCAGTTCCGCAACAGGGCAACATTCCTTTGAAAGTTACTATTTTCAAAAGGTCCCTACAAGCGAAGCTAGCTTTAACAGACTTTGCCACTTTGTGGCATTCTCACAAGTTGGTCTAGTAACAGCACTGTCAGGAAAAAGAGGGGGTTAAAGTTATCCAGCTAGATGACAGATTTGTTACGTATATAAGGATAAATATGTCCCAAAGTTCAACAGCAACCAGTCCAAAGTCATAAATGTACTTAAATGTGCATGGCCATTGGTGAAAGAGATGGCACTTGCTGACCGGGAGACTCTGGGTTTTGCTTTGCAAGCATCTTCTTGAGCTCTTCTTCCTTTTTGGCTTGCTCCCTAAGATGAATCTTCATATGCCTTCGTCTCTCATCTGAACGAGCAAAACGTCTTCCACAGACATCACAAGCAAATGGCTTCTCACCTGTGTGGGTTCTAATGTGTGTTGTTAGATGATCAGATCTTGAGAAATTTCTCATGCAAATGCGACACTGAAATGGCTTCTGTCCAGTGTGTGTGCGCATGTGGCGTGTTAGCTCATCAGATCTTGAAAATCTTCTGGGGCAGTTTTCAACAAGGCAAGCATATGGTCTTTCATTTGGAGGTACCTTGCATTTGCTGCTGCTCTGCATTGGATTTGTTCTCTTTTCCTTGAGAATGTTAGATCCCCCTTTAAGAACACAGTGCTTTGGGGTCAGGGAAGGATAGAACTCTGATAAAGACATGCTTGCTTTCAGGCCATTTTGTGGCTCAAAAGCAGAATTCTCTGAGACACCTGGCCACTTCATGTTCACCTGACCATTGACAGGGTAACAGCTTTGCTGCTGTTTCTGTTGGATAAGCTGTTGCTGCACTTGGAACATCTTTTCCACAATGTGCTGCTGGTGGTACTTCTGCATGCCAAGAAGCAACTGGGCCTGGGCCTCTTTCACATTCACCTCACAAGAGGGGTTGGCATTCTGCATGCACCAGGAGTCTTGTGGTTGACTCGTTGCTGGACTAGGAATGAGTTGTCGTTCTTGCAGCCACCAGTTCTCAGGTGATGTTGCTGACTGTTGAGAGTAAGGACTTGGCGAGGAAGGCTGAGGACTACCAGTTGACTGGGGGCTGTAGGTAGACTGTGGACTGTATACAGGTTGTGGGCTATACTCCTGGTAGCATGATGATGGGCTTGCAGCCTGTGCTCTCTGCAAAGAAGCTTTAAGAGACTGGATGTCTGGTTTCATGTCACAACCATAGTCATCCCCTAAAATCAAATAGAAGATCAGGCTTGTGACTTTGTATGGGGTGACGTATGTGCAAAAAAATTTACTACTTAGTCTGTGGCAAAACAGTTTGTTAGCATACCTTAAAAAAATTGAGTGAAAGCACCATGATTTTCATATTTGCTTACTTTGCTTAATTTAATGACGAAATTATACCAATCATACTCATATTTCAGAAATGGAATTTAGTTGCATTCAAACAAGGAAATGCAAGAATTCAGTCTGGGCTAGTAAGCAAAGGCTGTTTTTTTCGAGGGAAAAGTTGTTTTTGGCTGCGTGTAGATTACGTAATGACAAAGTTATGACTTTGTTCATGAAACAAGGAACGAATCACTTTTGCGGTCTCTGTTCTCAATTCAATGGGTTCCCGTTTCCTAAATCAATAGTGTCTTTGAAAAAGGGATCATTAACTTAAACATTTCATGGTTGACCGATTCCAACATCCGATCGTCTGGATTGAATGGCGATCAAGTTTGAAGGGCGAAAACGAAAACAAGAATGGACAGACTTGTAGTTGTAATTTATCACAAGGCTTAAAACTAAAACTATCACACATCAACTATCGCTTCAACTTTGACTTTGATAAAACTTCCTACAAATAAAAACTGGCTTCTGTTCTTCACTAGAAAAACACTGGTGATTTCACGGCAAACAAAAGCAAAATGTCACACGATCCAAGGCCTACAGCCCTTCTGGTAATTAGCCGAGTAGTTAAAGGAAATTTCTGTACAGCGCTATCCATGTGAAGAACGCTTCCCCAATACTTGTCAAAGACGGTTCGAAAAATTTAGAACGGTAAACTGGATATGTATCTAAAATAAGAATAAAGTCCAAAATGAAATAAGAGCGGTGACGGAAGGCCTTTCGGCCTGTAGCCTACAGTCAACAACACGGGACTTTGGACTTACCGAAGGCGCTTAGATCATCTGGAAACTGCATATGATCGCCATAACTATTAACATCTTCAACATTGGGAACTGTCTGAGACATGCTGTTAAGATCTTCACACGGCGATCTTGAGCTGTGGTATGAAACAATGTTTCCAATTTGAGAGGACACTGCGTCATAGTTGCTAAAGAAGTTCTCCGCACTTGCAGCCTGAAGTAAACTGTTGATGCAATCCATGACGAGTTTATTCGAACAAGTAGCTTCGATAAAAATTCACGATAATTTGAAAAGAGAAACAGAGTATTTGTAGACCCTAGGCTATTGACCAGCAATACCTTAATTCGGGTTTGCTCTTTCGGTGTCGCCCGCGACCCGGTTAACTTTCGTTCTATGCTGAAATGAGCGGCTGTCAGACTGAAGAATTTGCGTAGGGCGTCATTATTTGTACTGAGTTTCGCCATGGCTAGTGATTAGATTCCTGTTCTACCAAATATAGCTTACCTATTGTTAGAAAGCGCTGAGATTGACCAATCACTGGCGTGCCTTAAAAGAGGCTGTCAATCAATGGTTCTCGCACTGTTGTTGAAGTTGTAGCGATTTCCGTCTAGCATCTTTTGGCTGGAAGGGCTCTTAACTTTAGAAAAAGAGAAAAAATCATTAGATTTTTTAAAATCATGGCGTGCTACTATTATGAGGTAAAAATTCTTAGGACCTATCAGGTGCCGATGCATAATACCATTCACCGATATTCAACAAATCCAAAGGGTAGTTGTTCCACTGAATTTTGTCAAAAATTACACCCATTACATAAACAAGTGCTTTGTGGTACAAAGCTTCTCAATAGTTAGAAATTGTGGAACCATTATTTCCACACTTAAGGTACTTCTTGGTCTAAAATTCCTAAGAATGCTCCTCAAATGTTTCCTAGTTTGGACACCATGTCTTTAGACAAATTTGGCCAAAAAATTGTCACACGATATTTGAAGATAGTCAGGCATTATGTATAACATTTTTTGTTGCATGACAATGTTTCCTGGTTTTGCCGGGCCTTGAGGAGTGTCGGACGAAAAGTACTTTAAGGCTGCGTTTACACGATACCGGATAACTTTTGATCCGGATAGAAAGTTAAACGGATAGGCCTCCCGTTTACACGAACTCGGCTATCCGTATCAAAGGTGACTCGGTTAGCCGTACAACTTTTGATCCTTCTAGCTAGACGGTCTCAAAGTTATCCGGCACCGTGTGAACAGTCTATCCGGATAACTTTTGATATGGATCGACAACGAGGCTTCGATTTTCTAAAGAACGTCTGTCAAAATTGCCGCCTCGTTCGTGGGGACAGTCTTGAGGTGGCATAATAGCCATTCTCAAGCCAAATAGGTATAATAGGCAAAACTTCCAGAACAAAAAATGCCATTTAATTTTTTCTGGTAACCTAAGCATTTCAAAATATATGTCATTCTTAGTGAAAGGACGAAGATGAAACTGTTCATTTAGCAATCTATGGACACGAACTTTTTTAAAGTAAGTAGGATTGAATGTAGACTGGGAATCAAAGCTATTAACCGCAAAAAGAGGGGAAAGCTAGAACAGCAAATAATGAGCACGTTTAAAGTTGCCTTTATTCATTCTACTCAGTTGTTTTGAGAAAAAAATGCTGTTAGAATTCTATCTAGGATGTTAGGCATTGAGATTCAAGCGATGCAAGTCTTGTCATCGGATTATAGGAAACAAATATAACATCTTAACCAACTGCTAATAAAAGCCCATAAATTAAAGAAAGGATTGATGAAATGTGCGTTGAAGTCCTTCTCCGCCAATCACAGACTAGGGCCTTTCAATAATGCAAGCAGCTTGAAATGCTATACAAAGCCTCACAGTGGATACCCTTTGGCAGCAAGCGAATCGTTCCAAACTCTAACCGTTGCAAATTTCAATGATGCTGAGAGAATTTGTCTTCCATTAGCAGTCTGCCTGCACATTTGTGCTGTGCTTCTTTAGACGGCTTGTGCATCCATTCGTTGAAAGTAGCCTGAAGCAAAATCATAGCTTCAGTACGTCTAACACCAAGCAACAGCTGTGGTATAAGGATAGGTCATAAGGAAAGAATCTACTTCTTCGCTATTGATTTTTTCGTTTTCTTAAAGCTTTCAACACAAATCAAAATATTACTTTATCTTCGAAAAACAATTTACAGTGCGAAAAAAATCTGTGACATGTTTAGTTGATAACAAGTCTTATGAAAAAGGTTGTTTCCTCGCAAGTTTACATTCCGTAGTTAGTTAATAGCATTACGAGATCTATTTTGGCTTTTGTCTTAGTGTCCATTCTCTTTGGTATACATTTGTTTATATCTGCGGATTGAAACCTGAATACTTAAATGTTCAACTAGTGACTTTAAGTGAATTCGCTGTAGGTCTTCAAGTTAAATCCTTCAATTTTGTCAGTCAAGAACTGCATGTATAATTACATAAGGCATGAAAACACAAGGCATAAAACATGTCATCTCGTAGAAAGGCTATATGACAAGACGACCTAACCACTACTGATTTTAAATTTAAAAAGCTCTGAAAGAGTTGCACAATATGAAACGAGGAAGCTTTTTTCAAAACGAGTAGTGGTACTAGAAACACCTAAAAGTGTTAATATGAACCTAACCTTATACGTACGCGTAAAAAAGATGGTAAGAGCAGTTGAACTATTCAGACAGTTTTTCTTCTACTGCCTCCCAAAATATTCCTTCGATATTCTATCCTTCACGAAAAGTTATTACAATCATATCTGTCTCTAGATGCATCTAAGCTGTCAGTCATCTGGCATAAAAATCCATGCCTGGCCTAACGAAAAATCATGTGCTAAGCGCCCAAAAACCTAAGGAGTGGAGCATTTGCCTTACACAGGTACGTCCATTTTTTCGAAAATACTGATTTTGCTTGCAGGTTGTACTGTAACCATTCACTCTGCATAATCAATAACATCCAAAGCAATAACAAGCTTCATAATAACTATAAAGAAGCAATGTTGGTCATAGAAAAAGAAGCAATGATTTTCATTGAATTTTTTCGTGATGAAAAAATGTTGGATTACTACTTTTGGCAAAAGAAGCTCACGGAGCTCAATCTAAGATTGAAACAGTCCCTTACCTTCTCTAATTTTCTGACTGTCCTTTACTTACAGTCCTTTTCCCACTGCCTCTTAATTTATGTCCCTTTCCAATAATCCATTATTTACTGTTATCATTATCTACAATTCCCTACCTACTGTTCATTGTCTACTCCCTACTGCCCTTACACACTGTTCCCTACGTAAGATCTCTCAACTACAGCCCCAATCGTAGGTACACTAGGACTCAAAACTCACTCTTTTTAGAAGAGGAGGCCTATTCAAGATGCTGTGGGTGAATCCATGGTCCGCTGTGCATATTGAGATATCTTTTGAAATGGGGCCTTTTTCAATGTTTCTTACGCATCCAGACAAGTGCTGTGTGCTGACACTATTTTCTGCATGCTAAACACCATCCCATAACTTTTGTGGTCTTATTCTCATAATGTCGTCAAGAGATTAACCGCTCGATTTCCGCTAGAATCACTGCGTCATGAAACGTAAGCCAGCCGCCAAATACAGAGGCGCTTGTAATACACGACAAACAAACTTTGAACTGCGGTTAAGACAGACCTCAAGGATCTGAGCAGCTACGATTTAAATTGGCAGTTCCATATTTAAAGCTCAACAATGGTTCGTTAAACTTTAATTAAGCTTGTTTTTATTGCGGGCATGCCTCCTGGGTGGCCATAGGACACCTATGCTTTTAGGGTACCACCACGTTCCCCAGAACATATATAAGATGCCAGCTCGTGGTTCTAAACTCTCTTTTAACTTACAGAAGCATATATGTCTTGCAGAAATACAGAGCTCCGTTGTCCATGTGATCTAGGGTAACGTTCATGAAAATCAGACTGAAGGATTATCTCATGGAAATAATATAACCTTCGAGTCACATGCAACGCTTCAATTGCTAGCGCCAAAGAATTATGAAAAGGCAAAATTAATCTTTCTTTTGTCAACACAATCGGGCCAAAAGTGACAATCTTTTATATTTCAGTAATGCCTGAGAAATGGCTTAAAAGTTAGTCATCCAAGCATTGTGTTACTGCGAAAGTCTTGATTCTAGGACTTGAGAAAATTGAATGGAGTATAGAGAGTTGCCCCTTTGAGAAAAGGCGACAGGGAGTGGTGAGGCAGCCACCATTTAGTGGGGCTATTTAAGCTAAATGCAGGCAAAGGCCATTTCAGGGCTCATCATGAGTAAGACACTCGGAATTCGCCCCACCCATTGCAATAACATGGCGGATTAAACAGTATTCATTTACATTTCAGGGCATGTGCGACACGACTGAGGTAGATCCACATTTGGGACCTGACAAGGTTAGGCTCCTTCCTACTGTGATTGAATGTTTATCCTAGTCTCTCTAACTGTCACCTCCATTGCTTTTATAGCGTTTTTGGAAGTCATTGAATGTCAGGCAGTAGAAACTGCGGGCACAAGCCCTTCAACAACTGGAAACGGCATTCGTCAGTATCTTGTCCTCTCATGAACATGCTAAACACGATCAATGTTGGCGGCGAAGAGTCGAAAAGGTAGAAGATTAATGGAAAGAGGCAGAAAGTGGTGAAACTTACAAGGAAGACTAAGAAAATGGGTGCTGTAAGGGAAAACCCAATTAATCAAGATTCACTCTTAACAGTGTTGGGCCCCATGTGTCTGGGTCAGGCTATTATTGCAGACAAATATAAAAATGGAGTAAAAATTTTTGTGTGATCTGTTGAGTGTTGAATCTGTTCTGCTTCTAAAAACGTCGGGCTGGGGGATGTTATCGCAACCGTGCTGCTCCTCCAACGCCTCCACCCAAAGAGGCTTTTCCTTGGTGTATAAGAACATGGTGTCAATGAGCAGATAAAGATTCACTTTCCAACTTTTGCAAACTTGTTAGCAGGTGCCAAACTGAAGCACGAGATGCCTGCAAGGAGCCCCTTTCCCATACCCTACAAAATGGGTGCAGTTGGTCGATGGTGTGTACATTTCCAAAAACATGGCATTGGGTTTCTTCCACGAATATAACACAAACATAATCCGATTTGAGATTACATTTGAGTCGTAAGTTTAATTCCATCCAGCCCGGTTTAGGTAAAAAACAGAAAACATTGACATTGACAATTGACAACAGAAATAATGCTTCTAGAATGACTAATGCGAGGAGAACTAAATTCAAAGCTGATAAGCAGGGAATCATTTTGAAAAACAGATTTTCATGAGTCGGAGGACTGTAAAAGAATTACGCAAAAAACGGTACCGGTAACACGAACAGTTACGACAAAGCCTAAATACCCACAAAGATTTGGAAGCCGGAAGAAGGTTTGGCCTTTTGATGCCATATTTGAGGAAGGTTTATTAGAAATTTTTATTGTAAACAATGAAAGGGATAGTAAATAAAATTTCTTTGAGTTGATAATAAGGAAGATTTGACTGAGGGTGAAAACTTTTTCTGGACTGTTCTAGGAGTCACAACGACCCTGTTCTGTGCTATTTGGTAATTCTGTGAGCAAAATTCAAAACGTTTTGAATCTATTTTACATTGAAGTCAAGTTGTTTTTCATCTACACTGATGGACGATTCCTTTTGCTTTCATGATCCCGATTACACTATTTATTGGGAAGGTGTTGAGCACAGTGGGCGTATGCTAAACAACAATTCCCGGTTTGTTTCAACGGCTACTTTTTACACCATAAGCCCATTCTGGGATTTGCGCCCCCGCCGCATCGTAAAGCGTCCGGCGCCTCTGTCCAGATCTTTAAAATGAAAGGCCGTGGAATGTTGCGATAGAAATTGCAATATTTCTATCGCAATGGTAGTTTCATCTCTTGTCTTTGTTCAATTCAAGTCTTGCAATGGGGCTTGAACGAACAAAATAACAAAGAAAACTCTTTCATTTTCTGTAACTGTCATAGCCATAAGTAAAAGGGAGTAAGAGATTTAGAAGGTAGTGAGTGGTCAGGCAGGAGAGTGCGAATTGAAATGATCTTCCAGATTTAAATGGCTTTGGATCTTCAGTCACGATACATTGTAAGCTGCAGTGAATAACCAACCAATTAGGCCATGCAATACCCAAATAGAAGAAGATGTTGGGAGTTACTACCAGACAGGAAGGCACCACCCTTCCCCCACGCAGCCAATATGGCTACCAATGGCCCATTAGCCTCCCTTAAGCTCATCTTATACTCGAGAAAGCATTGCTTTCAGCGCAACGTAGGCGTTTGGAGCGCAGGCGTTTCAGCAATTGGATAAAACCCTTTTGTTGAACTTCATACTTTTGGTTTCAAGATTCCTCACGCCCCCTCCACAAATTTTGATTGAGAATTCTTGAGGGAAGCCAAGATGTCGAGGAACAATACGAGCGAGATTCGCGCCCAGAAATGAGTTGCCCTAGACACCGAAAACCCACAAACGCATGACAAATCGGCTTCTAGGTTATGCAGCTACAACAACATGAGCACGTGGTGCGGAGTTTCACAGCAGTTTTGCTTTTAGTGCCACAAAGCATTCTGCGAGAGCAGGCAGCGAACTACCATTTGATGCAGCAAAAATTTCAATACACATATTAGCTCCCTCTTGTTACTGTTTAAAATTAGCAATTAAAAGGAAAGCTTTCTCGTGAAAGAATTTTCATTGAATCTCATTCAACTGTTTGCAACAGTCCGTTCTTGATTCTTAAACAATAACATTCAAGACGTGACAAAGCCTGATGGTGAGGCGCATAGCCACGGCATCCGGTGTCAAAGAATCGTTGGGATTTGAAGACACCGGTGGATAACAATAATTGGCCTATTCAGCTACCATCAAATGAATTGAAATCAAACATTTGGAGAGGTGTATGACATGCGAGATAGAGTGAGCTCGTTTTCTTATTTGATTTCATAGAATGGGAAACAGGAACTACGCAGAACATGATATTTGAACTCAGGGGTTTCGTCAGATTCACGAAAATTCATATGATATGAAATCAATTATCCATAGTCTAGTTGCAATCCAACGAAGATTCTTGATTTATTCAAGAACTTTTGCAATAGAAAAAAATAGTCTGACGTAATGTGAAAAATTAACCATTGATGTTACTGTAGCACATAAGTCGCATAATAACAGCAGAAGGAAGACATTATAATTGGCAAGTGAAGTGTGCTTTAATTGAAAAAAAGATAAGCTGCAAAATGGAGATCAAGCTGGGTTGGATTTGTGTGCATTAGTCCGCCGGCCCAGTGTGCGAAATGAAAGCAGCTTGTGAGAAGCACACCTGCTCCTGTAGGCACCTGCCCACCAGCACCAACAACAACATGCTCGTTAGTAACAAGCGGCAATCGATGAACTTAGGAAAGATAGGTCTGCCTTCGATAAACCTTCGATTGGAACCATTCCAAGTATTGTTGACTTGGGGTGTTGGTAATACAAGATATTCTGTCTTTAAAATCCATCTCACCTCACACACCTGGCAACATTCTGAACGCTTTTTACTTCAAATGAATTTGCTACGAGTACTCTTGCATGGAGACATACAAGCTGCAATTGCGAATTGGAATCAACAATGCCGACAATGAGAACTGGACTTCTAGACATTAGAACTATGATTTAAGTCTAGGGAGACAGGGAAATCACAGAATGCAAACAGAGCATGAAGCGCTGATGCTCATTTCGGTTCATGTCAACTCTAGCTGATTGATCCCAACTATCTCAATCCAATTCATTTTCGTTGAATCTGATCACTCGATTATCAACAAGACAATTCCCTGTTTATAGCTAATATTTTTGGTACTTGCAGTTTTAATATATAGGGATATTTGGTACTATCTTTGCAAAAAGCTCCGAATGATTTTTGTGATATACGAGGAATGAGCGGACGTATAGATGAATGAATGAACGAAGGAAAGAACGAATGAATGAATGAATGGCCAGAAAATCAAATGAGGAATTAAATGAATGATTAGGCAAATGAAAAAGGCGTATCTCTCACATAGATTCTTCGAATTCTAGAATAGCAAGAACTAAGAAAAGGGATCCAATCAAATAGGTTTTATTGGCGGATCTGTTTTGGAGGCTCATTAGAAATCAAATGCAAAAGAGGGCCTGGACAGGATTTCTTGTGGCAGTCATTCAAGAAGAGTCAGGAAAACATTACCGTCGCACGGTCACTGACCGGAGGACGGTCCTCGAAAAACAATAGAAGCCCATGCGACACACCTAAGCCACGCCCACTTTCTGTTGTTCTGTGAGGAAGGTTTGTCTTCTAGGATGCTTATGTGTGGAGGAATTTTAACAACTTTGATTCAAGTTTTATTAGTTGTTGCAAGAGGCCCAGAATGAAACCGTTAGCTTGCTACCCACACGTTCTCCAGTTCCTCTACGAACTCAGCAGATTTCCCGCATGAAAGGAGTTCCGCGCTTCCTACGGCAGCCAATCCCTTTCCTCTACCAGTATTATATTTCAATGCTGTTTACGTACTGTCGAGCATTGCCCACACCAGACCGCTTAAGTCGTCAAAACAACTACATCTAAACCAGTAGAACCGACTTTGTCAAAGTGGTTTGTCGCGTGACCGGGCGACTTTTGATCTAAATAAAATGTTTGGCGAACACACCAGGTCTAAAGGGTTTTGCTGTGCAAATCGGTACTTGCTTCAACTGGCTCTTCTCCAGGGTTAAGGGCTTAACTGAGAGAAAAAGACCTAATTACTAATTAACTTTTGAAAAACGACGACCTATTTGAAAAAAGTTGACATAAATAGGCGAATGGCAAAGATAGAAACGGAAATGGCTATGGACAGTTACGGTGAAATTCGCACAACCTTACATTTTGTAAGTAAATGTGCGAGAAAAACATTTCGTGTGTATTTCCGGAGGGGGGGGGAGGGGGGTTGAATTCTTAACTAGGTTTTAAACAATGAAACCAGGAGTTAAAACTTCTCCAATCTTCATCAAATTTCAGTGTGGAAGAAATGCCCTCCATTCAACACGAAGAGGGTATACGACTGACCACCATGCAAAATTCTGACTTACGCTCTTTTAGGAAAGGAGCTGAAGATTGATAAAAACAAATGAACTGTCTTAATAAACAGACAAATTGGGGAAGAAGACAATCATTTTCATTCACCCATATTTAAAATCCCTATCGTATAGGCAAAATGGATTTCATATTCAAATTAACCTGGATGTTAAAGAACTTCAAAATCTGATAGAGAATGAGAACATTTGATATCATGATATCATAAAAAATGACTTTAAGTTCATATAGAGTGCCAGTTACTGTCACGTTCCCTTCCGCATTGAAATATAAACTGCACCTCTGAAAGTTCCTCATTAATCCTCTGCTTCAATTGCTGCGCCTCCTGTCCCCGTTTACTTTCAATTTCTTCGGAATAAGACATGTGGCTGGATTCATCTGATGTGCGGATGTCAAGTTCTCCCTTCGAAACTTCAAGTGATGTCTGTTTAATTGCTTATGTCGGCAATTGTACTGCAAGAAATTCTCTAAAACTGTAAGAATTTTTTTAATTGAGATGAACATATTGGATCATCGAAGGATTCAAACAAAGAAGAAGGCAACCCACTGGTCGCTTTTTGGCCCTTTTTATTCCTAAGAGTGAAGTATGTTTTTTTGCTATTTTGTTGATTAACAAACGCAACACTTGCTGCATGCTCTACAACAAGAATACATGCTCTACAACAAGAATACATGCTCTACAACAAGAATACATGCTCTACAACCGTACATGAGGTGCATGGTCTGTAAGAAGGATACAATATATATCAGCGCTATCGGGAAAAGAAGCAAACCAAAGGCAAAAATTCAAACATCAATTCTCATCGTCGTATTCAGAAAAAAGCTAAGATCTGTTTGATTCTACCCAAAATTCAGTATGCCAGAAGCATCAGGTAAACAGCGTCAAATTTCTCACCTTTCCCAGTTTCTATGATCAAGTCCATCAAAGTCACTTAAGGCTGCTATCTTCTTCAAATACCTTGAGATCCTTAAAAGCTCTTGGTCGGTTGCTCTACTGGCATGCGCGTTTCGAAATGGTCTTATCTAGAACAGCAGAATTTTTTGCAATATGCTCTTGAAAAAGACCTTCAGAATTGATCGGGAAAACTTAATACCATGAAATAGCATTGAAGTCCTTTTCATTACTACAAGAATACATAGGAACTCATATATTCATATCAAATAACCTTGTCTAGCCCGTGTCGTTTTATAACTAGAACATACAGGTTATCAAAAGTTATAAGAAATATTTAGCAAGTACCTGTATGAATTGCTACAAATTTAATGTCAAACGATATGTACACGATCAAGAACAACTTTGTTCATATATGAAATAGATTCAAACTCATTCCACGGCAAATGAATTGAGCGATTTTGCTGACAAGGCAAACGCAGCTGCTCCTCGAAGCCCGAATGCTGACGCAGGCGAAATGAGGTGTGCTAGATTTTAACAATGCAAGGTCACTGGTCAATCCTGAACACCTTCATTTCAGTCTCGTGACGCTAGATAGCGCATAATCTAGCAAAAGGATTTTAATTATTCTAAGGGTTTGAATATGCCTTCGAGCACTAATTCTACGAAACATGTGCACGAAAATTCAAAAGGCATCTGAATTGTCAACAGAATCAGGATTCCCAGAATCAAAACACTGTAGTTGAGCAGTGCTCGAGGCATCGAAAGGCGAAACCTTATTGCTGCTGTCAAGTGGAAGGAAAGATGGAAACGATTTTCCTTCGACTCGCGCTCATTCATCCCCCCCCCCCCCCACCCTACGAACAATAGTGTCTTGCTGCTAAACGAAGTGTCATTCTTGCGCGATTCTTTTCCCCCAGAGAAACTGGATGCTATACTTTGTTACCAACATTGTTTTGGAGAGGAGAAAGTGGGTTTACAGCAACTGGCGCGTCATACAAATGAAAAACGCAAAAACAGGAGAAAAACTGAGGTTTCTCAAGGACTTTTTGCAAGCATTGGATTAGAGCTTCCATTGTTCGCAGGGGGGTGAGGGCGCATTAGCTGCAACTTAAGGTTGATATAACAAGATCTTCCCGAATTATCATTGCACCTGGCGCATCAAACAGCTGTACTAGGCTTAAAAGGACAGGTATATAGATTTTACAAGTGGTCTTCAAGTCACATCTCGTGCTGAGCAAGGAAAATCTATGAAATCCAGATATACTGTTGATTATTTGGTAATGCATTCACTTTTGGTACATAATATATGATACCGAAACAGGTTTACTGGCGAAATGTCTAAGAAGTCCCTCAAAAAGAGAAGACATGGGAAAAAACGATTTTCACATTTGAACTTTACTTACAAAAAAGCCAGTTGCATCTAGAAACACGAACCATAAAATACTGAATTTATTCAGCATTCAATGTTGTTTTGCATATAATTTTGGATAATAATAGCTTTGAATTTAATTATGAACTTAAAATGATCTTCTTGCTAGGCAGAAACTGACATTCTGATTGGATATAAACTGATTTAAAGAAATAGGCCAAAATTCATTGAGGAATTACTCAAGATACTAAATAGTAAAAATGTTAAAATGCAATAATAGTAAAAAAGTACATAATCCTGCTTACTTTGAGTCCGTTTGATGGATTCATCAAAAAATTTCTTCGCAAATCATCGATGATAATGGAATTGTTGCTGGAGTACTGACTAAACTTTCCCCAAATGACTCCAAGCGGCTTTGTCTACAATGAAAAGTGACAATTGTCAAATCATGTTGCATCCAGTCAGTTATAGATAAAAAAGTTCATCTTTACACTTGGACTTTTCAGAAGAAAGGTGCCAGAGGCCGTTGATTGGTCACACGCAGCCAATTGAGTGCTCTTTCCGACAAGAAGTTGAATGCTATCTAGCGCCCTGAGGGGGGGGGCAAGAAGTTGAATGCTATCTAGCGCCCTGAGGGGGGAGGGGCAAGAAGTTGAATGCTATCTAGCGCCCTGAGGGGGGGAAGAAGTTGAATGCTATTTAGCGCCCTAAAGGGGGGGGGCAAGAAGTTGAATGCTATCTAGCACCCTGAGGGGGGGGCAAGAAGTTGAATGCTATCTAGCGCCCTGAGTGGGGGGCAAGAAGTTGAATGCTATCTAGCGCCCTGAGGGGGGGGGCAAGAAGTTGAATGCTATCTAGCGCCCTGAGGGGGGCAAGAAGTTGAATGCTATCTAGCGCCCTGAGGGGGGCGAGTCTTCGCCACTAGGTAGAATTGCCCAGAATAATATCCAATTGGATATGAGCGAAAAGCGATCGTGCCATGAGAGAGGATCGAAAATTAGGATATCGAGTGGATCTGTCAGTAAGTGGGCGGCAAACAGGATTGAAACTGATTACTCAAGGCCATTTATCTAAATCAAAAGTCGATTTAAATTCTAGCCAAATTTAACAATGTTGTGGTTTCAGGAACACATCCAAGCAGGTAAAGGTGCATCGAAGCAATGTGGCCTATCGACTGCTTGTCTGAAATGAACTAATGGGCGTAATCATTCCAGCTAAAAGCAAATGGCGAGTTCCCACGGGATCTTCACATTCGGAATCAGATCGCCCAGTGAAGTTGATTATTGACGACATCAGGTGAGGGCATTATGCACGCTAAAAAAGCATTAAAATAGTTTGACTGTTGAAAAGATGGTCTACCTCGATAACTCCATAAGATGGCGACTGGACAGTTATCATAGCATTGCTGTCTAACATAAACATGATTTTGTAATTGGGATTGTTGGTAATGCCAAGCTCCTGCAAAAAAACATACTTCAAAAACTATCTAACAAAAATACTATTAACCAATATTTATTGATATTACTGAAATTACAAAAAGTAACAAAAACAATTTGTCTCCTTCAACCGCTGTTGTTGAGATTAATTCTATAAAATCCCAACAGAGCCTGATTTTAAAAGAACATGAGTAAGAAAAACATTTCAGTTAAAACATTGGTTTCAACAGCATGTTTAAAAAACGGGCATTTTCCGCCTTTCGCCAATAAAACAGAACCAGATCATAATTTCTGGAGAAGCTTGATCTCAGTAGGGGCAGTCATTTTCTACACAAGAATCAAACCACGCTTGACACCTCCCATTGACTGTTGGAAGAGCAAAAGGCTCAATGCCGAACGAGTGTATAATAGCCAATGTTCCTTGCCAAACAGTTACTCCGCTGCAAAGTGGCTTTGTCCCTTGCCAAGTGGCTTTGTCCCTTGCCAAGTGGCTCTGTTCCTTGTCAAGTGGCTCTGTTCCTTGCCAAGTGGCTTTGGAGACTAACGTCAAAAAATTATCGAAATTATCGATTAGAGATATGCTGCGCTTTTGATGTCACCACATCGATGTGGCTTGTTTTGAGGCTACACACGGACCAGACACAAGGATTGGTGCCGTGAATTGCGGCAAATTGCTGTATATTGCCATGGTTGAATACGTACTAGTGTCATTATGGGTCACTGCCTAGAATCATAGCTGAAGGACTGCTAACGAGGCCTACCTGCATCTTAGCTTCAATCCACTTCATGCTTGTAGCGGCTAAAAATAGAATCATCAAAACAAGATATGAAACTGACACATAAAAAAGCTACGTATATGGTAGTGGTCTTTAATTTATACGACAGCTCAAGAAAATTCACCGCCTAACGCCTTTTCAAAGTTGGTCATAACTTGAAACATCCTGGGATATAAATAACACTGAGGGGGAAGGCAGAGCAGACACACCAGCAATGCACGCTGCGTGACACCTTTTGGCAGAATACGTATGCTAAAATCCGAAAAGCTTTTTTCTTAGTGAATTAATCGTACATACACTGTCATTCTTACATATGCTAAAATCCGAAAAGCTTGTTTCTTAGTGAATTAATCGTACATACACTGTCATTCTTACATTGAGGCATCGTCAAGGGAATTTCTGACTGGAATAAAATGAACAGATATCTTGAGAAGCTGAAATAAAATAATGTACCTACACCATATCACAATGTCGTAATAGTCATAGGAAGAAGTGAGGAACTCGTGCAAATACGGCCGCATCAAATCAAAGCCTCTCTCTGCCACTGACCTGTGATCTGCACAAAAGAAAATCCAGTCGTATAAAAGCAAACTATAGACAATAAATAATACCATAAAAAAATAACACCATAAAAAGATAACACCATAAAAAATAACACTATAAAAAAATAACACCTAAACAGCTTGTAACTAAACAGGATTGTAGAGGAGAGGTACAAACAAACCTCCACATGTTTTCAAATTATTACCCCTTTCATGCCACTTTGGAAAGTATCGTTTGAATTTCAGCTCAAAAATGTTTAAAAGTTAACTGATTGCGCAGCTGTTGTAATTTGTCACTTGATTGCCTTCTTGCTTGCAAGGTTACTTCATCGCACTCTAGTTTACCTTTGCTAGCTTACCCTTTTCCCTACCTTGTTCTTGGTTCCCTTTTTCTACTATTATTTGGTTTTTAAGATGTTTGGACTGCAACATAGTGCACATACCATTAACATGCGCATTAAGTGTAACCAAGTTTGGTATGGTAACAGAATTTGAAAAGCTAGGGTCGTGTAACAATAGCAGAAAACTTTCTAACGCTAGGGAGTGCAGCGAAATTAATGACAGGATCAAATTCAAAAAAATTGAATTAGGAAAAATGGGATGTTGCAATGCAAAAGACACACATTATAATATTACCGAAAAGAGTGTAGTCCACGTCGAGAACTAAAAGCTTTTTCCCAGGCCGCGGTTCGTTCAGAACTTTGATCTGGTACGACGCTACCCTTCTTTGCACCTTCGCTAAAAATTCATCCCTTGAATCGAAAGTATAAACAAATGAAAACAAAAGTAAATTTGCACAGAAGCCTTTCTTGTATACAGATAAAGCGGGTGTGCTCTCTACGTGTTTGACACTGCTTAGTTATACACTGTAATCAAACAAAAGTATTGCAATAGCAGCATAGTTGAAGAGGCAGAGCTGAAGATTGAAGGGAAATGGATTTCTGTAGCACTGTGAGTTTGCCAGATATTGACCCATAACCACTTTAACAGGACACACTAACAGCACGAAAAGTCACTTCAACGGAGCACTGGAAAAATATTAGAAGAAAACCTTCCACGGAACAGAAGACCTTCTGCAGAGCAAGGCTCTTTCTTGAACAGTTTCCCATTGTTAATCTTCTAGCTTCGTGCAGCTAATATATATCTTAATTGGTAATTATATGAATTTAAATGAAGTGCCCTCGCAGCGAACACATTGAACAATTTTATTTGATTCATTGCTCACTGATGTTTCTGAATCGTTGTGGCAAGCCACCACTGCATCTTAATTGCTTATAGGCTCCAATGGTTTCAAGTGTATTATATTGCCTCTCTCAAATCAATAATTGGTAATTCTTCTTATCAATGCAGGCATTGCGAAACTGTCTATTTACTTTTTTCCTCTAGCACAAACGAATAACAGAAAGAAATTAACTTAAATTACGATGACTGTTTCAAGTAAACTGAAGCATAAAATGGTTGGTGTCTTGCAAGCATGAGAGCGACATATAGATTGAATCTAGAAGAGTGATTGAATCTAGAAGAGTGATTGAATCTAGAAGAGTGATTGAATCTAGAAGAGTGATTGAATCTAGAAGAGTGATTGAATCTAGAAGAGTGATTGAATCTAGAAGAGTGATTGAATCTAGAAGAGTGAGCCAATAGCCAACAGTGAGATGTTCTTCGACAAAATAGGAACACAGAGGTACCTCTGGTGTGTATGCCAGAAATGTTTTCCATTGTAAGCATAACTTTCCAACTTACCTGTTTTCTAAAGCAACTTCTTCGTCACCTACATCTTCATCTTCAAGTATCTTTAGTTTAACAACATCATCTGGAGGCTTGATAATGGTTTCCTAAATGAACAAAACAATATCTTAACATAAGAAATTCACAAAATTGTTAATGGAATATCTCGGGGGGGGGGGGGTTACTGTTTCACTAAGCCTTGTTTGGACGCGGACGTTCCATTGTGGTTCAAGATTTGGACCCATAATTCTACACATGTCTAGAAAACTGTGAATCATAATCCCGCAAACATGAGTTAAAGTCTATTTAGGGAGCCCATTGGTATAAGCCAGGTGTTCACAATATAGCAATCCAATTCATTAAGTTATCAATGATGTAAATGAACATTAATTTTGTTCATTTTTAATGTCTCCATGAAATTTTGTGATACTTTTCCAAGCAAATTTCTTTAAATGTTACCCATAATTCCGCATTTTTTGGAAAAAAGTTACCCCAAAGTAATGACACGTCCCTGTACATCAAATCTATTAAGTTAACCAACCCCTTCTCCCAAGTGGAATATAAAGGGTAATTCAATTTACACTCCTGTCTAATCGAAGTACCTCTTGGCTCATTATCACAATGCCTAGGGATGATTGAATTAAATCAAAATTAACTGTAAAATCTTAAATTACTTATAGGCTAAAATATTTCTTAATTGCAACTACTTCAAAACATTGCTAGAAACATATTCAACTTAACCTAGATAACCCTTTTCATGAAAGCAAAAATTATGATTTTCAGATAGGAATCATTACTAGATTTTCCTCATGCGTTCCCATCATCATGATCTTCATCCCAGGTTTAACAGCCAAGACACTTAGCCTTATGTCATCTCCAGCAGGTTTTCCTAGGACAGAACATAATTTTATATGAAATTATGACTTCAAAATAACAAAAAGACAACAGAAATTGACTAGGATGAAAAAGATAGTAATACAATATGTGATGTAATTACAGCCAAGCCATAACAAACCTCTGATAAAGCCAGAAAAAAGAGATTCCAACAAGTTAAAATGCATTTGTGAGCAAATCACAGCCCTTTTCAAATTCAGCCAAAAGAATCTGCATTAATAAATAGTCAAATTCAACTTCCAGGGGCAAATCCAGCAGGGGGCTGAGGAAGTCATGGCAAATAACTCCATTCCCAACCTGAATAAAAATGATGCCTTTTCCTATTGGCAAATCCCAATTTAGACAACAATACACAAATTAGACTAGTGCATGACAAATATTTCATCACTACAAGAAACTAGTTTGTACCTAACAAAAGACATTATTTCATCCCAGTTCTATGGTCTCTGAATCAAACAGCTACGTAAAATGTTGCAACAATAAGAACATATCAAACTCATTTAGTTGGCATATACCATTTATTTAAAACTTTTCTTGCACCTCCCAGAACGTAACTGGTTTCAATTACCAGAGTTACATCCCTTCTTCATCAGAAAGAAAACCTTGGCTGGCTAGCTATTTCAAATCCACCACAGCTCAGGGCTTTCACATCCAAGATTGATACATGAGACAATTGAAACGCCTGATCAATATGCCAGTATCCAGAAATTGCTCTCCACAAGAAAACTACTTATCACTGCATGAGCCTGCACGGGCGCCCAGCGGTTACACTGGGCATGTTTCTGCACATTTCTGCTGTCCCCTTCTTCCAACTCTGGGGTTCAAGCATCCACTAGAATCAGCCCCAAGGGCAAATGCTCTACAAGGTACCTAGTGACCTTTGTTCTAATATCTCTTTTTGAAATTTTGAACATCCCTTTCAATCAAAGCTAGGTTTTAACCAACTTTTTTGCTGCCCATCTAATCATATGGACAATGGACATACATTTTTGTCCCTAGTAGAGGTCTAACTAGTTCAGATACAACAACAGCATACTCTAAACCAGGGGTCTCAAACTCAATTTCCCTGGGGGCTGCTGGAGGCAGAGTCTGGGTGAGGCTGGGCCGCATCAGGATTTCCACAAGAAAAGCGCTGATAAAACGTGAACGTGAACAAGTCCTTTGTGGCACTAGACGTGTTTTAAGAGTGGCAACCTGGCTGGCTCTCTCATCTCCCTGGTATTGTTTGTACTCCATACTTTAAGTATGCAAAAACTATTTCTGCTTTTTCTTGCCATTAACATTTATTTAATATCAAGACGGGGGCTGTAAATTATCCTCAGACGGACCGCAGTTGGCCAGCGGGCCGCGAGTCTGAGACCTCTGCTCTAAACCATTGCTATTGTAGATACTTTTCATCAAAAGATGTGACTTTTATCCATTGGGCTTGCAATTGTGTATAAGCAACATTTTTTCAAAACAAGCTAAATGTAATGCAACATAACCCAATTTGAAAAGCGCTCTGGTCATGTATGCAATTGAAGAAAATGGTGAGCAAACCATTTGGTTATGAACTAGTATGTGCACATCTACCCTTCATTCAGTTTTGATGCATGCCACTGGCCCATATCTTGTGATCAATTTATTTCAGAAAAAAATTGATGAAGTTTAGATTGTAACTAGTAAATCTTCAATTATCCCTATTCCAATTACCATGCAAAGAATAAAAATCTAGGTGCTTAACAGAAGTTTTTGCCTATTTGGATTTTGCTTTTTAATAAAGACTATCCCTGTGCATAGGTTTGCTCCAATTCATACAAAAAGTAGAACATAAATACAAAAGTATTGAATGTATTGAAAATTTTGGGCATAACCATAGAGGCCTCAATTTTGCTCTCATTTGCATATACAAGAAGTATGAGTTATTGCACAGATTTTTACTGTTAGACTTTGGGTCAAACTGACAGTGACGTATTGTTAGGAAACCTTAAAATGTTAATTGATAATCAACAAATTTTTTACATGTTCACCAGACTTTGCATCATCCATGACACTCTTTTAGGTTATGCTGTGATCCAAATTCATAAATTTTAAAACTAAAATGGTTTATGCATGTTAGGACCCTGTGGTTTTTTGGGATGTTCAAGGATTTCAACTTGGCAACACTGACGGACACAACATTATAGCAGATAAGCATTGACGCATGGCCAAAATGGCGCTTTTTCATTACAACAACTTTACCATTCAGCACCAGGTTCATCTCCAAATTCATTCTCAGATTCGAGGTCATAGGGATACAAACGACCACATGGGGATCATTATTTTGTACCTCCAAACTTTCATTGTTTTTCAAATCTGATTCAAATTAAATTAAGATTCAATTAAACTTGAAATTTGATTCTTTCCATTTCAAGCTCCTCGGCACCCTTCGGGAATCTTCCTGGATCCGCATTTATTACTGATCCACAAATGAACCACTTTCACCAGTTACACGCGAAAGAAAAATCGGGCAAATGTAAAAATAGTTAAACGCGCATGACTATATATAAAGCGGTTAGGATCATATTAGACTGAAGACAAAGAAATGTGTGCAAGGAAATGAAGCTCGGTTAATTATACTGCAGGTCAACATCAACGTTAGTTGCCTTTAGGTAAACCTGCATTACCAAATAATAAATGTATGCATGTAATGCATGTACAAAATAAAGGCAGCTACCTTTATACTTCAACCCCAAAAGTTTTTGTCGCTCTGGAAGAACACATGTTCGGGTCTGAATTGATCGTTTGAGGTCAGCTACAGTATTTGAGCTAGAAATGTCCTCAATATTGTATTCCTTGCCACTCCATTTTATTATCAAGCTCAACATTTCTCCCGACTTCGACGCCATTTTCGTTTTCAACCAACAACAACAATTGATAAAACAGTTGCTGTTGTTGCTTTCGATGCTGCTCAGTCCTCAGATGGCATGGCCCAGGAATTGATAAATTTCATGGCCTGCCAGAAATTCTTCCAGCCTCCAGCATTTTATAAAACGGATTTGTTGGAGCCTCAGAAACACCTTTCGTCATGTGGAGGTGAATGTGTATATTCATATGTATGTAAATATCTAAACGACGACAAGAGAAACAGAGATGACAACTCGCGTAATTTGCCCCTAAAATGTTGCATCTTTAATTCCATTCCTGTTGCGGCATGTCTATGATTCCTATTTCTTAGCTTGAATGTCTTCAGAATTACTGTCTTTATACTGTCTCTTTCTGTTATCTATATGTTGTGAGCAGTTCGAGGTTTGCGCAACAACTCCCATCTTTTCTAAGCCAAGCAGGGAAACTGTTGGTGGCGCTAGAAGTTTTCCGACTTCACTTTCACCTTCTGGTGAAAGGCTTGGAAATCGAAGAAGACATGGAATCACAAGCGCAGCAAGATGCACAGATGTAAAGATTGTGACAAGCCATGAACTTAACCAACAGCGCTCAGCGTGTGGAGCCGTAACCCCTTCTAGCACCACCACTGGAAGCGTTGGCAGGGCTTTCAAATTACCGCTTTAAGTGGATATAGATCAATCAGTACAAACAGGTTTGAAGTTAGCTAAACACAGAAAAAGTTGTTTATATGTAGAGCTTTTAACTGCATCAAGGGAGATCTCTACCAAACAACGGCGGTCGACGGAAACAATGGTGGACTGGGTCCGGCAACGATTAATTTAAAGGCGAATATTTAGGGAGCGTAACGAGAAAAGATGTTCATCTATATATTGATGATGAAGATGAAGCTGTGTAATCACTAGCTATTCTTCCGCTATTTTAGAATGCTCCCAAGTAAATTCGATGAGCTTTTGGGGTTAATTGGTCCACTACTTGAAAAAAAACTGTCGCAACAGGGATCCAGTAAGGCCAGAAGAGCGCCTAGCTGCAGCACTGCGCTACCTAGCTAGTGGTGATTCTCAATCAACCATAGCAACCAGCTATCGCATACCACAGTTGGACGAATTGTTCTAGAGACATGCAAGGCAGTTGGGTGGTTCTCCTTGAGCAAGGCTTCCTTCCAAGCACAGAGCAGGAATGGGAAAGGATTGCGAATGGATTTTCAACGAAATGGAACTTTCCAAACTGCGTTGGTGCCATTTATGGCAAGAATGTAGTTATGCAAGCCCCGCCGCATTCAGGCTGTACTTATTTCAACTACAAAGGCACACACAATATTGTTCTAATGGATGTGGTCAATAGTGATTTTGAGTTTGCGATGGTTGAAGTTGGGGAAGCAGGACGACAAAGTGATGGAGGTATTTTCGCAAATGGCCAGATAGGATATGCTATGTGTAATGGTTGTTTAAATTCGCCACCACCGCCAAAGCTATCACAACATATTAATCGGGAATCGCCTTATGTTTTTGTAGGGATGAGGCTTTTCCATTGAAAACATTCCTCATAAAGTATATCCAAGGGGGTGGATAGGAATAAGTAAACGTATAGCAAACTATAGAATATGCAGAGCGAGGAGAGTGGTTGAGAATGTATTTGGGATCTGTGCTTCAAGTTTTCGAATTTTTTCGAAGGCCAATTGCTGCAAAAACAGAGTTAGGTATTGAAATTACAAAGCAAGTGTCATTCTGCACAATTTTCCTTTGTTTGATCGAGCAGGACAAAACAACGGCTATTTTCCTCCTGGGTATGCTGACGAAGAAACACAGAGAGGAATCAAACAAGGTGCATGGAGGGCAGATTGAGATGGCACTGGGTTAGTAGAGATGCACAAAATTGGATCTGCCAACTATAGAAAGGAAGCAAAAGATGTCAGAGATCACTTCAAGCATTACTTTTCTTCAAATGAAGATTTTTTGCTTTGGCAAACTGAGATAGTAACAAGCACAATTTGCAGAGTTGATCAGGAATAACACAATCTCTTCTGGCCAAAACAAGTCAACAATCAAAACAAATTTAACAATCAACAATAAATTTTAGCCATAACACCTATTCATCACTGAACTCTATATCATGCAGAATTTCTGAATGTCTATTTTTCCTTACTATTTTTTTAGCTGGCAAGGCTGCCAATATGGGGACAAACTTTGACAAACATTCATCTGCATTGTTCTTGTCTTATACTTATGGTTTTCTACAAAGCTTTCAATGACTGAATCCAACGCAGTAGTTTGCTCTTCTGATACAGCAACTTTCTTCTCCTGGATTTTTGGAAATTATTCTTACCTCTGATTGTGTGGCTGAGCAAAGTGGGACATGCTGTGATGGTTCACTTGTAACATAATTTCTAGGTCTACTGCTTCTTCAGTCTCAAGTTGTTGGGAGCTGAAATTGCTATGGGTAGGCCTATTAGTGACTGTGTCTTTTATGAATTGCAGCTCTTTAAAGAACTTGCACAGTGGGAGCTCTACAACACCTGCTGCAGACCTTGTGAGCAAATCCCTTCTTTTCATACATTTGGAAAGTCCATCCCTAAAGTTCTTCCATGCTTTTTTTAGAGGCTCTCTAGGATGCATGTGAAAATGTTTGCTTCCAATGGCACTGATATTTTAGTTCATATTTTCCTGTCTATCCTTGCACTAGATAAATTATCTACCAAAACTTGTCTTGGTTGTAGTCATGATGTTAAAATTGATAAATTCTTGCCATCTTGCTTTATATTTGCGGAAATTTCTTTCCAAGCCTGTTGCTTCTTTTAATTTTCTTTAAAGGATCTGCATGAAGTATCCCAGATGCACCTGTACTCTTTTACGAATTCAAGAAGCTCTGAATCTAAATCATGCTTGCTAGGAGATTTGCTTGTTGCTAGCGGTGTTGAAGTGTTGTGAAGTTCACTTGCCCTAATCGTTACTGCTAGAGAGGCAGATCTGTGCGACAGGTCGTCACAACTTGACCCATGGCTTACTTCTTTTTCTAAAGAGGGAGATGGCAGTGAAATCCCCTGCGCTATCAATTGTTGCTGCAATAGCTGGTAGCTTAGTTTAATTAATATCATGCGCCATTTTGAAATACGGAGTTCAATGCTTTGCTTCGCTGGCGATTACTCAAGAGTTAAATCAAGTTGAACTCCTAAGCGAAAGACAGCGATATGCCCAAATACGCAAAAAGGCCACTGCGCATGTTCAGTCTTCCCTTCTCGCTGGCGATCGCTGCGTTTCGCTTCAATGGAGATTGGCCTTAATGGAGCCTTGGAGGGTGTGGCCCAAAGAAGGGTGTGCTCAAGAGAAAACTGTGCTATCATAAATCTGCCTTCTACCAGCTTCACATGTTTATTGGAACCATGCACTAAATGGAGGATCAAAGGAACGTCTCATATTTTGTAAAAGGGGCCCCATTTTAGCAAAAGGTGACATTTAGCAAGATTTGGCCAGTGGGCCGATTGGCCATTGGGCTAGTGGGTTAGTCCGCTGCTGACTGCAAACAATGTCTACTAACTTTTGCTTGATCAAATTTACAAGTCCTGCCCTATCCAAACCAGCCCTTTTGTACTTCAGGCGAGAGGCATGTTTAAGCCTCGGCAAAGGTCCGTTTCACTCCACATGCAATGGACAAATGTCCAGCGTAAATGTTGCGTCGTTTTGCCACCTTCTCCAGTCTTGTTCATCGGTGTGGAGTGTTGTTCAGTCGATTTTGAAGGCAGTCAATCAAGGCTCAGTGGACAGGATTGAATTTTTTGTTCACAGATGTCGTGAACAAGTTCGGCGAATTTTATGAGCCTGGCAGGCCTAGCCATTCTTCGATAACAAACTCTTCTTTGGACAATGATGCGATTAGGGCTATGGAAAGTGTATCATCAAAAGTAAAGAGAGTTTAAAAAACTAAAATGAGAAGAAGCAATAATTCCGGCATTATTAAATGTACCACCAGAGAACCCCGTACTGATAAAAGGCCAGGAAATGAAACTTGCAGGATCCAGGAGAGCAACATGGTAGAGAAGCAAGCCAAACCATAAAGAAGCAAAGAAATGGTCGAATGATGATGCGGCATTGCTGAAATATCATTTGGAAGCAAGAGCTTGCTTATGGAATATTTAGAACAAGTCATACCATCTTAAGCAAGCAAGGGAAAGGGCTCTGTCTGAGATTAGTGGTTCGATGCGATGCCACACCAGCAGAAATTAAGAAAAAAGTTCTAAAATTGAGATCGCAACTTGGCAGAGAGATAATTAAGGATAATAAGGCCAGAGCACTAATCAACTTTACAAATCAACATGGGTTTATTGGAAAAGGCTTAAGTTTTTGCGTCCTGTGCTGTAGCCAAGTAAGAGCGGAAACAGTTTGCAAGGCTCTCTCAATGGAACTGGAAACGACAATCCAGAACTTGAAGGACATCAGATCAAGCAAATGTCAAAATTTAGCAAATTTTTAGAATGCCAACACACTGAACAAAGTGAGCAATGCTCAGTTCATGGCCAGTGAAAATATTCAGTCGCTTTTTCGCGGCTAAATAGAAAGGCCACTAAATTGAACAGCTTTTACCAGCGCTCTAAATGAGCGACCAAGGAGCATCCATTCATTCGTAGTTATGCGAAACCGCAGGACCTCGCAGGACACATTTCCGAAGTTTAGAGGGATTTAGCAAGGTTGATGAGGCACCACTGTGGCTGGTATGGAAAGAGAGAGATTACTATTCTGAGCATCAACACCCGCCTAGCAAAACATTCTGCATGACGTGACGCCACCGCTCTTCATTATGGAAGTTTCTTGGGAAGAATCTCAGCTGTTTGAGTTTTGCCTTGCTAATAATCTTACACAGAACCGATTTCAGAGAGAGCACAATTGTGTGAATCACAGTAGTGCCTATTTTTGACCTCATACTTTCTCTCTGAAAGAAAGAACGCTGCGACATGCTTGTTGACTTGCTTTCTTGAATGCACCTACCAATTTCAACCTGATGAATGGTTGGAGTAAGAGCTTCGAAATTGGCCTTAAGATCTTTCTCCATTCGGCATCTTTTTGCATTGCTGGCGATCGACTGTCTTTTAGGTTAAGGTGTAAAATTCATTTTTTGCCTCAACAGTTTTTATCTTGACGAGATTTTCATATTTGTGTGCCCCAAACGTTTTGCATACTCTGGAGAGTTGCTTGCCAACGACATATATGCATATTCTCTTTTGCGAGAATGATTTATGAAAGATCGAAGATGCACGTAGGATACGTTTAAGGCCAGGAGTTTGATCATAGAATTTTAGCCATTTTGGCAAGATAAGGGAAGCTTATATGGAACAGCAAAATCATAAGCAAAGCCAATAGTTGCTAACCCGATGAGCTCTTAAAAGTTTGTGCGGCAATGCTTACATTTTCATGTTTAATATGAATGGCAAGAATGCTTCAGCTTGGCAAACCAATTTATTTCGTATCAAGCTGAGAACTGTACGCACGTAGGCATAGATTCACATTGGAGGGTGCTTATATCCCAGCAAGCAACTGCAAAAGTAGCAAAGGTCTCCGTGATGTTTTCAACGTAATAACGTCGCATCGTAATAACGTCGTCAATGATTTATAGGCACAGTGGGAGGCTATGCTATCAGTACAACTCCCGTGGTTCAGCAAAAAATTACATTGGAGGAGAAAATTGATTATTCACAAACACAATTTTCTACCCATGTGTTGTAGAAAACATCTATCCCATTTTAGTAGGAGATGCAACTTTGCCATCCACAAAGATATTCTGTTTGAAAATGCTTGCAATACTCTTATTTATGCAGTTATCAAGACTTGTTTGAAAAGAACATGTCTAGTGTCAGTAACATTTTGATTTAAAGTTTGAAATGAGATGATGTCATTCACAGAGCAAAAATTAATTAGTTCCTAAACTCAAGTTCAGATGATGATAAAAGGTACTTATTAGTGCAGTAAGTTTGCAGTTGACTTGTGTATTGTAAAATACAATTTGGTACGCATTCTAACAAGCTGATTGGAATGAAATTCAGACCCCACTTTGAAAAAACCCCCAAGCTATTTCTAGACTAGGGTACCTGTACCCTGTGCTCTTTTGCTCTTCCTCTTTATCTTCGAAACTATACAGGTATGGTGATCGCCTGTCAGTGGCACGGATTGCCCATAGAGGTTGAGCAGTGCATCGGTAGGAAATCGTTCAATCCGTTTCTTCATAGATTATAAGCCTGACATTGCGTTTCCTGACGTAATTTTACATTCTGATTAGGATAAAATGCAGATCCCGCTTGCAAAATGCCCCTAAAATGATGTAAATTGATAGAAAATATCCGTGTAAAAATGAGCGAAATCTATGATCATGGGTTACAAATTGTATGAAATTTCCATTTAATAGCCCTGTTGTGAACTCATAACTCTTTTTCACATTGATTGACCTCTACGTTAAGATTTCTACCTACACGAATTCTGCTCATTCCTCTTGCAAGAAAGGCCAGACGTGGCATTGGAAATTCCTGTTGCTATCTCCATTTCGGTAAGACTACATTAATTACACGTGATCGATATTAGTCATGTACCATTTCGTCTTTATATTGTAATTCGCATTGTTAGAATTTCAGCTGGAGAAATCAATTAAAACCACAAGAAATAAATTGTTTGCTGTCTATAGCAGTTTTCGAGATGTTTACAGGAAATGTTCATTGCACCTTTTCTAGGTGACTCTTTGCATTAACGCCGCTAAACAAAGCATTTATTACCGGTAAGGTTTGCGCGGCACCCCACTGGCCCGCTGCATTTCTCGGTAGTGATAATTTCGCCACTGCTTTACGTAGTCATTACAGCAACCAATAACAAACAAAAGCCTTGCTTAGCAGCACCGTAGCCAGGAAGGGAAACCGATAGATGCTATCAACCGAATTGATATCTGCATGTTGAAAATCCTTTTGATAATTCACGCCCTTTAACTGAAATAGCAATTCATGATCTATTAGTTGCATACTGGCCAAATTATTTGAATGCATACTTTATAGATTTTGATACTTCAATATTACTAATTAACCAGCGCAGTAAAATTCATCAAAATTTGTAACTTAGCGCTTGCTTTTAAAATATCTTGTCAATCTACCAATTCAAGCAAAATTAAAAAATTTAATGAGCATTTTCCTTGCTCGCGCCGCTAGAACACAACAATTGGCACTCATGTCAACGCTCCAAACTACATTTATATTTACTATATTTACAACGTGATTACAATAAAACAATTGTTTCTTTATCTGTCAAAGAGGGGCTCCCCTGGCTTCGGCCCTGTTGCTTGGATAAGCTTATCACTGAACACATTCCTCAAAAAAATGGTCTGATGACCCAAGATATATTGCAGCCAATTAAACAAGGCTTTAACTTCTTCTTTAGACATAAGGTCTAAGTCCTCTTTTAAAACTGTAAAAAATTGCTGACGTGAAAACTATGCTGCAAGTCGTCCCCTCTAATAAAGCAACTGGCGCCGATAACAATGATATTAAATCTTTGAAATTGTGGCAGACATAGTGTCTCCTTGTCCATTGCATCCATATAAAACTTGAGCATTGCATCAGCACAGTTTCCTGCGATATGAAAATCGTCTTTTATATGCAAGCTTTGAAAATTCCACCATCATGTTGTTGGTGTTGATATTCAGAACAATATAGTTGAAACTGCAAAGGAGGCTAAAGTACTTGGTATGCAGGTTGATCAAACACTTTCATGAAATGACCGCATCTATCAGCAAAAGAAATCTTGTGCAGGGAAGCTTATACAAATGAAACAGATCATAAACTGATTGGAAAGAGAAACTTTTTCAAAGCTTGTGCAAACATCTGAAGCGTACAATATGGCAATATTTTCTATAGCAATGTCCCAGCACTAAACAAAGTTCAGTCAATTCAGGACTTTGCAGCAAAGGTAGATGATGGGATGCGTAATTTTGATCATGTGACAGCTTTAAACATACTTCAGTGGAAGAGGCTTGAGGAACAACGAACGACTCAAAGACTCTGTTTACTGTACAAATGTCTAAACAACCAAGCTCCCCAATATCTCTCTGAATTGTTCCATACAAACCCACAAATTCATGAGTACAATACAAGACAACAACACCACTTGCACGTACCTATGTCGACAACGGAGCCATCATAGAACATTCTTGTATCAAGCCATCGTGTATTATAAACATTTCATCATGAGGCAAAGGCATACAGGGGAAAAAATTTTCAATACGGGTCCTACCTAATTGTATTGGTCGGAATCGAACTTCAGCTTATATATGTAAATAAACGTATGCAAACAAATATATGTATTTAAACAGTCAAAACGTTTCAGAGATTGTTTTTACTGAATATCTGAATATGCTTGCACATATTTCATTTAACTTTAATAATCATAACTTTATTTGATACAATAGAAAGATTATACTTTCATTTTGTGATAATTACTTATAGATTTTTGTTTTATTGATTATCTATTTATTTCACTGCCAGTGAAAAACCTATATCATACTTATACTTTGTATTATACTTTTTTACATTACATGCGACTCGCGTTTGAGCCATTGACCGTACACGCACCTTTTTTAGAGAAAAAGACCATCTGATATGTTCTTTAGGGGAAAAATCAGAATGAAATTGCCATTCCTTAAACCTTTGGGCTGTGTACATGCTAAAATAATTTCCTCATCGGGATTTTATCTTTGTAATGTAGTGAAGTAGTAATCCTTGTGGTGGATAACTTGACATATTTTAATGATGTTTCAATAAACACCTGATTGTAAAAATAAATGGCAATCATGTTAATCTGACTCTTACCAGGTCTCAGCCGACAATGGTCTCAACCAATGCTAGCTAATGAAACCAAGCACTGATGAATTTACTTGTTCTACACAGCGTTGCCCATTGGCCGTTTAGTCGGCCAAATTCCTCTAATCTGGTCGTTTCTCAAAGTAGTTGGCCGTCAAAAATGTATTTAGCCGAAAAAGCAAAAGTTGGCCGAATTTTGGCCGCATATTGAAAGCCACAAAAATTCAAAGACAGCGACAGTTTTTGCACAGAAATTATTCAACATTTTGTTAAAATGAGAGTTTTGTAACAAACAAAGCCAAATATAATTACTCTATTCTTACTCCACAGATTATTTGCCACTTTCAAAATAAATGCTTTGAAACTAGACTAAGAGGACTGTAGAATTGTTCTAATACCCAAGATGTTCAAAAACCGAATTTTAATTATTAGTTGATTATAAACATATTTCGCTGTAACATGACATTTAAATATTACGTATCTTTAATTTGCTCGTCCAATCGTGATTGACAATTGTACTATATAAAGTAGAGTTAATATTAAAGTTCGACAAGATGTTGTAGCAGTAATTCTATTGACCGTAATTTTAATGTTGAGGTTCTAGTGTACGGACACAGAAAATCCTCGAATAGTAGTGTGAGGACACAAAGTATTTATAAAATACTTTTGACAGAATTGACAGTTCGATGATTTTAATTGATTAATGATTTTTAAAAAATTCTGGAGGGAGGAATCATGCTAAAATTCTGTCGATAGACTTTGAGGAAAGGAAGAAAGAAAGGACCATTGTTTCTGATTACATATCTCAATGATGTTGAATTCACTGAGAGAATTTTACTTCCTGAACAGACATGTGCATCTTCAAGTGATTCAAGTACTGTCGTGCAACAAAGGGTTCGACTGCTAATGGCCCGGTGCCTGGAGGCTTCTTTCCTCTTCAAGAGAAATATTCAAAATACGTTTTCAGAAGGGGCGCAAAACTTCAGAAAGGGGCGTTAGACCAGCTTCAACTCAGGAAGAGGGTAGCACCCTTAAATCTGCCACTGCCTTAGGTGATCGAAATCTTCTTGTTTCCAATTCCTTGATGTAAAGAATTCGTGCATGCGGCAGTTTAGACAGAATGCCCGTGCAGGTTTTATCATAAGCAACATATAAAGCATATGCACAGACCAATAACCCTAACAAACAAAAGTATCTTCATAGAAAGGTGGGTGGCCAAGGCCCCCTAGCCCCCCTTAGAAATGCCACTGAAAAATTTACTGATCCTGATTGGAGAGTTGAAAGAAAAGGAAAGAGGAGAAGATTGGCAGGTGAAATTGCAAATGATGTTCCGGCAGAAAGACCGGTTGAGATATTTTCTGCTACAACGGTGGTGGTTTGCTTTGAAATGGAAGTTGATGGGTCGGGTACTGCTATCTGTGTAACCTTCTCATTGACAACTGTTTCCTCGGGTTTCTCTTCCTTTATGCTTTCATGAGGCTCATTTCTTGCCTTCGTTGCGAACCATCTCGTTTTCTTTGCCTCTGCTGGTATCAACTTATCAGACCTTCTTTTAAACATTCTGGTTCTTGAATCGAGAAACCACAAACAATTCGAACAATATTGTATACCGAAACGTACTTTTTGACAGAAATCTCCAGAATATAAACAAAACTGTATACACCAACAGATGAAAACGACGAGTACCAACTTAGACTTTTGAACTGAGAGTGCAATCTAAGCGTTGAGGGATTCTGACCATGAGGATGCTTTAAACAAATTGTTTTGCATAGTCAAAGCAACCAGCAATCAGCCTGAATTATAAGATCATAAATGACCAAACAATACAATCGATAATGAAGTGTTGTAAGTTTGACGGAACATAAAAGGCTGAAGCCCAGTTTTAATGTGCACTTACCGTAAATTCCTCGAATAAGCCCCCTGGGGGCTTATTTATTTTGGATTTTTTTGGATGGGGGCTTATTCGAGAGGGGGCTTATTAATAATAATATAATAATAATAATAATAATAATACAAATATTTACAGAGAATGGCCTCAGTCACTTGAGGGTGCTTTTCATGAGGGTCCTCTATTTAACTAATTATATCGATTTAGTAAAAAATTCCAAATTAAAAAAAAGTTCATCATAGTAGATAAAATCAGTTCACATTGTCCAAAACCTTTGTTTAAAAATATTAAAAATTCCTGCCAACTTAATGTTTGTGTCCAGTTTATTCCAGTCATCAACAAACAGATAGGATGACACTTGCTTCCCCCAATTTGTCCTTACATTAGATAGATGGTATTGCCATTTGTTCCTTGTCTGGATGTTATGCAAATCATGTCCTGTTTTATTGCTGAAAGTGTAACTTATATCGTTTTTTTTCGATATGTAAATGGTGGCACATCGATGGAACTTTCGTCTGATATCTAGAGATTTCCAGTGCAGTAAATTTAAGGCCTTCGTGCTTGAGTCGTTTGGTTTCATGTTCAATACCAGTTTGGCGCATTTGTTATGAAGAACTTGCAGAGTCTTCATCGTACATTGGTTATTTCTATCCCCCCAAACAGTATCTCCATAATCAAACAATGGTATTATCATAGTATTTACCAAAGTTAAACGTTGTGCCCTGGGGATTAGATGACTGATTCTTTTTAACAAACCTATTCTTTTTTCGACTTTTTGCTGCAATGAAGCAATGTGATCCCCCATGTCATATTTTCATTTATTGTTATACCAAGATATTTATAACTTGTTTCTCGACTTAGTTCGTCCTCTTTGATTTTCAATGTCATATCTTTGAAACGCTTTAAATGCTGCTTTAACTTTAACTTTAACTTTACCTTTATTCGAGAGGGGGGGGGGGGGAGGGGCTTATAAAATTTCTTGAAACATGCCACATAAAAATATAATTTTTGAAAGTTCTTTCTTTTCATAATATAAAAAATAACCTAAGTATAAAGTAACATTTGATTAAATTATTAACAAAAATATAGAATTTTGTGTTCATTCCCTAAAATGCCAAAGGCAACCTCAGGAGTCAAAAATCATCAAACCGAGGGGGGGCTTATTCGAGGGGGGGCTTATTGAAAATTTTTAGTTCTAGGGTAGGGGCTTATTCGAGGGAGGGGGCTTTTCGACGGGGGGGGCAATTCGAGGATTTACGGTATATGAGTTTTGTTTTCATGTTAACTCCCCGTAATATTTGGAATAACTCTGATGCAAAATCAACATATAAATCTTTGCCACCTTTAAATTTGATAAAGTGTGTTTAGTACCAGCCACAATGGTTTTTAGTCAAGGGGCGCTGGAACAGTGTTGGCTCACCCTGGAAATATAGAGCCACCACGCCACTGGTGGAAAATTCCATTCTTTGTAGACAGAAAGAGTTAGTCTTTTATCTTGGGCTTTTTTCTAAAGTTAGGTGCTAAATAATGTCGATTGGTCAATTACAACTAATGATGCACCCTTCTTACCACCATCTAGTGCTGTCAGCTTTTGGTTTTTTTTTCTCGATTGAAGAGTGTCAGACGAAAAGTACTTCAAGTATGCAATCACTGGTTCCGCTATTTCTAGCTAAAGAAATCTTAATCTCTCTTTAGCTTAAGAAATCTGAATTTGAGAGAGTAAAGGTAGCAAGCCAACATGCGATGTTCTGTTTCTTATGAATAACATGTTCGAATTTTTTAAACAGCAAGAGTAAATTTGGTAAAAACTACAAGAAGCCAATTGCTTTTATAATATGATATAAGATAATATTTTAGAAGCAGAAGGTTATCACTTGCTGCACGCTCTATCGCAACAATCATGGCACCGAACTACGAGCCACCACCGCAGGAATGAAACGTCCCTGATTTAGGGATTTATCCACCCAACGAAAACCTCGTTTAAATAGAAAATGCAGTCAATATGAGGCCACTCTGTTGATGCTGTAGGCCTAGCAATGGCACGGAATCGACCCTCCTTCGTACTTTTCTCGTGATCTGGCAGATGGAACCTTTGGATAGAAATATACGAAATATTGCCAGTGGGCCAGAGCTTGGTTCTTTCTATTCTGTTGCATTCGCTCGGTAACAGGGAACCCAGTGGACAGCCTCTACATGCAAAGGTTCAACTGCAACTTTTGTTTTGCACCTTCGCGTTCAAGAACTAGTAGTCCCATATACAGTACCTTCGATAAAGGCCCAAAGTTATCTTCTCGACGAAGGCCGAGGCCAAAAAAGGCAGCTGAAAGTTCACTGGGACCGGGGCATCAGCAACCCTGTCACTGGAATTGCGAATTTTTTTATTTTACACAAAACTCGTAAACAAAATTGGCGTAAATAGAGGGTGGTCAGTGGGGCAAAAAACCTAAATAGAAAGCTAAACAGTTATTTTTCTTAGTTTGATAGATGAACTTTATTTAAAGAGAGGAAAAACCTGGTTAGCCTAACAACTAATCTTCCCCTGGTTCCTCATACCTATACCACACGCTTTTTATAAGGAACCACTTTATAAGGAACCTACATGTAGAAGGCGAAATATATAAAAAACGAAATCCCTAAGGAACTTTTCGATTTGAAAATTGTTTATAACTGCAAGCATCAAGGGCTAAAAAGCATCAAGGGCTAAAAAGCCCGTTCCATTAATTTGCAGCCAATACTCGCATAGATTGTTTGCTATTTGTGTGTCAAGTGCTTTATGGAGTAGTTTCCGCATATTCTATCTCGCCCCTCTCTCTATTAAGTGTTACAGCTTATTGATGTGCAGTGAAAATTAAGGAACTTTTAAGAAACTTTGTTACTAAAATCTGATGACTTGAGGTCTACGAATAAGGAACTTTTGGAACTAGGCCTTGTGGTAGGTTCCTTATAAAAAAGCGTGTATAACGTGGGAGGATACAAATTTAAATTTCTTCAGCTGTTCTGATTTGTAGTTGCCTTTAATCAGGCACCAGTGTGTTGAATCAATGTACCTTGCACCAGAGATATCTGTATCAAATGACAATTTCCCATTGTTTTTCTATTCTTTATTGGCACATATTCCATTTTAGCTTTATATTGCCAAAATAAGTGACACTTTTTTGACTAGACTGTAAATAGGAAGCAGGGGTGGTGCGTAGCGCTGCCGGAGTGGTATTACTTTCCCAAATAAAACAACATGGAGTTTTTGGCCACACCTTTCTTTTAAATAGGAAATGCCCTTATAATGACTTTTAGATACAAAGCTCATTGCAAATGCAGAATGGTGCAATTTTTCATTGCTTTCAAGAACAGTGCACAATAAATAAAAAACACACCTGAAAGAAAATTCATGCCTCAGAAAAGAGGTATTAGACTAATAACAGCAATATCTTCAAAGGCCGCCCCTAATAGGAAGGGTATCAAATATCTGCATAATATTTCTACAATGAACTAGCAGCAGTAAAGAAATTTGGTGATTAGTTTGGGAACAGAAAGCAAAATTCCCAGAACCAACTTTTTGGTGGATATTTTTCAATATATCTCTTTTTTTGATTAACCCAAATTCTTTGCAGGTTGTGCTAATAGCTAAAGCATATCCCTGTATCCCAACTATAACAAACTGAACACACAAATTAAAAAAACCTACCAATATTATGAACCATTGCATGCATTGTGTATTGAACCATTGTGTATTTTAGAAACGTAGCAAAAAAGACTCAGTAGAAGGTTGAAAGAGCCTATGAATTTCTTGTTATCTTTGTTGTCCCCTTTTACTGTTTCTCATCAAATTTTCACAATATTTTGATTAAAATTTCCTTACAAAATAATCAGAAAAAGATCTTTCCCTATACAGACTACTCCATTCCTGCATTCTTTAATGAATAATTGAACACTTAACTTCAAGAATAATTATGCACAATGGTATAAAATGGATACATTTGTTTTTAGTATTGATTAGAGCAAATTTCCTTATGGAAGATCATTGTGAAGAAATATGGCTCTTTCATGTTAAGCGAAGAAGGGGACAAAACATGTTCCAAATTCAGGTACTGAAATGCCCAGTCTAAGTAAAACACTGAAATGGAAGAAAACTGGTACCTTTTTGTTTGCCACGTTTTCAAAGCATATTCTCTTTTGGTTATTCATCAATGTCTAATGAAGATCAGTGTGGTTTGTGGGAAGTTATGGCGATTGGGCAACATGTGCCAAATTTTGGTACTGGAATGCCCAGTCAAGTAAAACACTGAAATGGAAGAAAACTGGCACCTTTTTGTTTGCCACGTTTTCAAAGCATATTCTCTTTTGGTTATTCATCGATGTCTAATAAAGATCAGTGTGGTTTGTGGGATGTTATGGTGATGGGGCAAAATGTGCCAAGATTTGGTACTGGAATTCCCAGTCCAAGTAAAACACTGAAATGGAAGAAAACTGGCACCTTTTTGTTTGCCACGTTTTCAAAGCATATTCTCTTTTGGTTATTCATCGATGTCTAATGAAGATCAGTGTGGTTTGTGGGATGTTATGGCGATTGGGCAACATGTGCCAAATTTGGTACTGGAATGCCCAGTCTAAGTAAAACACTGAAATGGAAGAAAACTGGCACCTTTTTGTTTGCCACGTTTTCAAAGCATATTCTCTTTGGTTATTCATCGATGTCTAACGAAGATCAGTGTGGTTTGTGGGATGTTATGGCGATTGGGCAACATGTGCCAAATTTTGGTACTGGAATGCCCAGTCTAAGTAAAACACTGAAATGGAAGAAAACTGGCACCTTTTTGTTTGCCACGTTTTCAAAGCATATTCTCTTTGGTTATTCATCGATGTCTAATGAAGATCAGTGTGGTTTGTGGGAAGTTATGGCGATTGGGCAACATGTGCCAAATTTTGGTACTGGAATGCCCAGTCTAAGTAAAACACTGAAATGGAAGAAAACTGGCACCTTTTTGTTTGCCACGTTTTCAAAGCATATTCTCTTTTGGTTATTCATCGTTGTCTAATGATGATCAGTGTGGTTTGTGGGATGTTATGGCGATTGGGCGACATGTGCCAATTTTGGTACTGGAATGCCCAGTCTAAGTAAAACACTGAAATGGCCGAAAACTTGCATATTTTTGTTTGCCACGTTTTCAAAGCATATTCTCTTTTGGTTATTCATCGATGTCTAATAAAGATCAGTGTGGTTTGTGGGAAGTTATGGCGATTGGGCAACATGTGCCAAATTTTGGTACTGGAATGCCCAGTCTAAGTAAAACACTGAAATGGCCGAAAACTTGCATATTTTTGTTTGCCACGTTTTCAAAGCATATTCTCTTTTGGTTATTCATCGATGTCTAATAAAGATCAGTGTGGTTTGTGGGAAGTTATGGCGATTGGGCAACATGTGCCAAATTTTGGTACTGGAATGCCCAGTCTAAGTAAAACACTGAAATGGAAGAATATTGTTTTGGAAAGCATTGAATGTTAAGCTATCTAAAAGCAAAGATATGAAGTTATTATATGCAATAATCTTGTACCATGTCATTTTCAGTTACATTGTTTCACCTCAAAGAGAATTCATGCTGAGATATAAGGAAGCCAATGTTATGGAAGTTAAGGAGGAATGTGATTCTTAATATTGTTCGATATTGAGGTTTTAGTAGGACAAGAAACACTGTTTCTTTCTTTAGGATCTTTTTACGTTTATTTTCTTTCCTTCGAAATAGTTGAAGCCCTAAAATACAGAAAAAATCTCAGAATTAGAGCAGATGTCAAATAAAATGCCTATCGTTATGTCTTTTTTATGAATTACTTTGCTTCGTTAATCGGTTTCTTGCTTCTCTCTCCAATTGGCAACCTAAGCTCATTTTGGAAATTTTAGGTACATTGCGGATAATTTCCAAGGGAACCCCAAATGCGTATAGGACATTGGCGCAGGAAAGGCTGGGAATATTACAACCGGGTTTATCACTATCATTTCAGAGCTATTCGGGAAGTTCCCTCTGAATAAAGCCACAATAATCTAGAAAGCAACCCTTGAGCCTTCAGATCTTGCTACGTAGGTGATTCCAGTACAGATTATTCTACTTATTCCAATATTTTCGAGTTTCCCATTTTTTCAGGTCTTCGCCAGTCTAGAATTTATTAACATTGCGTTTCTTATGCAAGGGATTGCGGGATATTACTGTACAAAACTTTTTCAGTGCTTCACATAAACTTGGACATTGCCGAATCTAAATTTAAAACTTCCATTTCAGTGTTTTACTTAGACTGGGCATTCCAGTACCAAAATTTGGCACATTTCGCCCAATGCCATAACATCCACAAACCACACTGATCTTCATTAGACATCGATGAATAACCAAAAGAGAATATGCTTTGAAAACATGGCAGACAAAAAGGTGCAAGTTTTCGGCCATTTCAGTGTTTTACTTAGACTGGGCATTCCAGTACCAAAATTTGGCACATGTTGCCCAATCGCCATAACATCCCACAAACCACACTGATCTTCGTTAGACATCGATGAATGACCAAAAGAGAGTATGATTTGAAAACGTGGCAGACAAAAAGGTGCAGTTTTCCCATTTCAGTGTTTTACTTAGACTGGGCATTCCAGTACCAAAATTTGGCACATGTTGCCCAATCGCCATAACATCCCACAAACCACACTGATCTTCGTTAGACATCGATGAATAACCAAAAGAGAATATGCTTAAAAGCACCAAAACAAAAAGGTGCCAGTTTTCTTCCATTTCAGTGTTTTACTTAGACTGGGCATCCAGTACCAAAATTTGGCACATGTTGCCCAATCGCCATAACATCCCACAAACCACACTGATCTTCGTTAGGACATCGCTGAATGACCAAAAGAGAGTATGATTTGAAAACGTGGCAAACAAAAAGGTGCCAGTTTTCTTCCATTTCAGTGTTTACTTAGACTGGGCATTCCAGTACCAAAATTTGGCACATTTGCCCAATGGCCATAACATCCCACAAACCACACTGATCTTGTTAGACATCGAATAACCAAAAGAGATATGTTTGAAAACATGACAAACAAAAAGGTGCAAGTTTTCTTCCATTTCAGTGTTTTACTTAGACTGGGCATTCCAGTACCAAAATTTGGCACATGTCGCCCAATCGCCATAACATCCCACAAACCACACTGATCTTCATTAGACATCAATGAATAACCAAAAGAGAATATGCTTTGAAAAAGTAACAAACAAAAATCTTTTGTTTCAGTGTTTTACTTAGACTGGGCATTGCAGTTCCTCATTTTGGCACATGTCGTCCACTTGCCATAACACCCTTCAAATAACACTGTTCTTCAATAACCAAAAGAAAATTTGCATTGAAAAAGTAAGAAGAACAGAAATGTACAAGTTTTTCCACCATTTCTTAGTTTCACATAGACAGGATATGTAAATTAAATGAATTTTTAAGCTAAGATTATAATGAGTTCAAATAAGTCACAGGCCAGTTTTTTTCAGATTAGTCTTTTATTCTAGTTTCACTAAAATATGCTCATATATTCAGCTGAAAATACTATATCCTAAAGAACTAACATATGATGCCATGCAAATGCCATTAACTTTTTTCTCTGCTCCAATGTAATTTCATTTAGCTTTTAGCTCTTTTTATCTCCCTCACCACTTAAAAAAGTTGTTTAGTTCTGCCGCCCCTACCAATTTTATTACTTAAATTTGAAAAGTTAGAAACAAAATTAAATAGTGCCTAGGTTTTATGGAAGTTGAATAGAATTTACTTTTGACAATTTCCTGAACTAAAAATTCATCACTTTGAAAAACAGGGTTCTGAAATGGCTTGTTTTTCATGACGTCAATTAACAGACTTGGCTATCTCTTAAAAGTGTGTTCATGCACCCACTTTCTTCTGGAACCACCAAGTTATAATTTGCTTCTGAGAAACAAAAGGGTAATTCTAAGTTTAAATACACAAATTTTTTCTAAATAGGTTTTGTGCTCTTAAGGCGCCTTGAATAGTATTCTTCAAATAGTTTGGAGCGTACATCTACCATGTATTTAGGGCTTTTTGGCAGAATAAGGAAATAGAAAGCAAACCCTTTAGTAGGATCGTTTTGATAGCTGATAATCATCAACAACAAATTGTATGGTATTATAATCATAAATTTATTGATGTATATTACATATTTGTGTTCATATATTAGTTTTAATTATTAAATTGATTGAGTCATTAAGTTTTTAATGAAAAAGAGTTATAGCTTCCTCATTATTATTTGTAAAAAAGAGGAAATGAGAGCATCCATCATAATCTCAACTTCTAATCAAAATGAGATTCTTTCAGGTTTTCCTGCAATCATCCGACTTCGGAAATCATCTGATTTTGTCTTGTTTGTGAATGCAATAAGCAATGCGCTAAAAATAAACAAATAGATGGAAATATTTATTCAATGCTGTGTCAGGGTGATGACCATTATTTGCCCAATTTAGGTACAAGAATTTCCAGCTATGTGTAACACTGAAAGGGTAAAAAATTGGCTTATTTCTATTTGTTATTTATCAAAGCATCTTAGAGGCAGCTTATTGGAATAAAAAATGTACTGCAATTCAAATTGTTAATGGAGACCATTTTGTTTAAAACATCACTAGTGCAAAAAATACCAAATTTGTGTTGGACAACGAAATTCTTTCTCACCTCTGGAATCAGTACATTCGTGTTCAGGGTATTCCTGCTGGAAACTGACACTTTAGCGTACTTGGATGGAAAGCTTGCAGTTTTCACGTATAATGTAGTTTCTAATAACATCTTCCTGGAAAAATCGCACAAGAGCTACAGGATGACGTTTTTAGTCAAAATTTTACTGCTATTGAATACGATATTGCTTTCAAGGTGATTTAGAAAAAATTACAGGATTACCACTAGAAAAGGACCTCATAAACAATTCCACCAAAATATAAAAATACAAGTTGAGAATTCATATCCTTAAAAAGGTTTTTCGAAACAAAATCTTAGGCCGTTGCAACTTACCCAAGGAGGATGCGTTACTTGTATCGCCGCTTCGTCATGGTTAACTGCAGTGGGATGCACAACATTTTCTTCGTCTGTGTTGATTGTTTCAGTTCATACGAACCGCAATTGAGTAACTGAGTGAAAGATTGTTTCGGTGTCTCATTGGCAAATGCTGTTAAATGAACAAACTTGGGAATGTCTGGCCTCCTATTGGCACTGGAGATTTTAAGATACGAGGTTTTCATTGGGTGGATAAATCCCTAAATCAGGGATGTTTTATACCTCACCACCGGAGCTGTCACAAACAGCGGCACCACATCGAACGCTTGTGCACGTGGGTGCTGGGGACAGCAGTCAATATGGCGGGTCAGGCCGGGTCATCAAGTAGCAAGCAATTTGAAGACGAAGATGATTTCGAACCAGCTTGTAAAAAGCGCGGGTGGAAAACAGAGTTCACGGCAAACATTAAAAGACATGATTACAGTAAAGATACTCCAGAAAGGGTTGAATGTTCTGTTGATCGCACGACGCCTATTGAGTTTTGCCCTATCTGTCAGTTTCCATTTAAGTATCTGATAGGTCAGAATGTAGAATGGCATACAATGGAGTGCTTAGCAAACCAGCGGAATCCCCAGAGTTTTGATAGTAGGTTTGATGCCGGTATATTGCCAGTGCTAGTCTCAAATATTTTCTTAGCATAAATTTTGCACCAGAACACCGTTATTCGCTATCACTGCTGCATGGTGCCCTACTAGTATACTAGCTCAATCTATGAAAAACATTAGCTACAAATCGAGATCATTAAATACTTTCCTTACGTATTAGTGTTAACGTTTTAGTAACTGAAACCATTATAAGTGATCATCATTAAAGACAGGAAAAATGTTATCCTCAAACAAGCTTTGGCTTCATTATTAGATGAATGCTTTATGGGTACACGATGTACGTCAAGAAACCTGGATCATTTTAGAAGATTTAGCCATGACGCTCTTGCAAAACAGAGAAGTAATGCAGTGGATATGAATGTGAGATTTAATCCCTTGTTTGCGCGATTCAGAGATTTACTTCACAAGTCCAAGATCGTGTTTCAAGCACTCATCATTCAGTTTTGTTGTTATTTTATGTCCTTCACTTAATTTATAACATATCTCATTACCATTTGCTTTATCTTAAAGTATTATCCCATTTGGCTTGTCCTGCTCTTTACTCTAAACATTGAATTGTCATCACACACTTCAGTTTTGCTATTTGCTCCTTTAGGCATATAAATATGCTTTACGGAAACCTGTGTTCAGAAGATGTAGCAAAGTATTTGCCTTAAAGCATCTATTGAGAATATGGCTTAGTCTTACTAATTACAGTTTTTTGTCATTGGAGTTGTCTACTACTTGATTTGCCACCTCAACATTATATTGAAATGTCAACTTGAATTTTGTCTGTCTCTGCTCTGTACTTTTTCAGCTATGGTTGAGAATGCCTGTAAATGAAATTTAAAATGACAAGCATAACATTCCTGGTTCCTTGATTGTTGTATTGCTGTCCACAATATTGCTAAGTCGTGAATTGAATGATTTTTTGCCATAAATTGGTTTTTCCTTATTACCTTTCATTTCCTTTGGAAATCTATTTAAAGTAGGTCAATCTTCGCAACAGATTAATCAAAGAGAACTATTTGAAGGTGCAATACAGAATACTGCAAAGGGTGCAGGTTTTTGCACAGAGTACCTGAAAATGGATAACAGTTATGGAAGTAATCAAGAAGACATAGTTTTGGATAAAGGATGCCAAGACATTCTTTCTGAAGCTGCAGATGAAGTTGAATTCAAACACTGTCCTCATTTTCATAAAAGCTCCACTGTTGATAGATCTGAAATTAAAGTCTCAGAAGATATTGATAAAAGTCTCTCAAAAAGGGACAAGGAAACACAACAATTTTCTACTTCATTTCATGGTGACATAGTGGCAACAGTCATACCACCAAAATTAAAACAACATAGCAGGTCGATGACTGCAGGAAAGAGTGCAGAAAGGAAAGCTACAGGAAAGAACACATGCCAAACAGATCTCAATTCATATTTTGGAGTGAAATGTAAAAGTAGACCAAAAATAGACCCAAGTAGCCTTTCAGCTTCTACATCGGCTTGTGCAGGGACTTCTGGCTTTGAGTCAAAAAGACATTGCCCTTTCTACAAGAAGATTCCAGGTATCCACTTTGTTTGCCATTCTCAATCATGCCATAATTTTTCTTACACATGTCCAGGTAGAATTCAATCTTAATCATCTAATATTCAACTGGAGACAGTCAAATAAGCCTTTTTTGAATAATCTTCTACTTGATGCTTTTTTGTACTACACCATTAATATCACAAAATGTTAATGTTCATTGAAGGCTCCTTTTTGTGTATGCCTCTACAACTTTACATTTTAGGGACATCAATAACTGTAGATGCATTCAATTATGGAAGCATTCCTGGATGTAGTGCCTACTTCCTGAGTCATTTTCACTATGATCATTATATTGGTCTGAAGAAAGCTTTCAAACACAATTTGTATTGCTCAAAGGTAATGATAATGACCCATTCTTAGAATTGAATTCTTTTAGTCAATAATCTTAGATAACAAAGAGTAATTGTATATTGCTCTAGTGACATAGAGAAGGGAAATTTAAGCAACAAATATTTGTTTCTTCCTTTTCTCTCTTTTTCAAAAGAATATTGGTGAATTGCTTGAAATGTCTATGTTTTGCTGCTTATAGATCACTGCTGCTCTAGTGTGCACACAGATCAAAGTTGACCCAAAATATGTTCACCAGTTGCCACTTGATGAGGAAGTACAACTAGAAGGCATAAGAGTTACTCTACTGGATGCAAACCAGTCAGTGATTCCTTGACATTGCTTTCCATTAATGTCATCACTTCATCTATTCACAAAGTGTATGATATTAACATATTTTTGCCAAGGGGAAATATTTTGCTTATTTTTTAGTTTTTCAGTTTCAGGTGCAACAAAGTAGGCAGAATACCTTCAATTCTCTTATATTTGTGTTTAAATTAGGTTTTTTAATGCTCTAGGGGTACTGTTTAAATCTTTTGGTGGAAGGCAATGTGTTTTTTCACTTGAAAATTTCCCACCCACATGTCAATGCCAGATGTTAGTCAATCCGTGAAAACTCACATCTAGCATTTTCTTCTGTTTTAGCTGCCCAGGCTCTGTGATGATTCTATTTGTGCTTCCAAATGGTGAAAGAATTTTGCACACAGGTATCAAGCCTCGACACCTTAAAGTTTTGTTTGTGGGCAGTAAAGACGAAGAGTACTGTTCTGGCATCTGTGTCAATTTCTTAAACATTGAGTGTTTATTACGTTGCCTTCATCAGTATATCACAAAGCATTCAATTTGAACTTTCTTGAAGCAAATAAAAATTCAAGCTCTTGTTAGAGATAACAATAAAGAGAACTTAGGAATGTGTTTACAAATGATTTAGCTATGATGTTATCAATAGCAATATGCATCATGTTGACAAGTGGCATGACAGATGGTCTTGATCTTTTAATCACTGGGTAAAATGTTTTAAAACATTTTCCTATAATTTTTCAATTGAGATACAGGTTTGAAAGTAGATAAGTGTGAATAGTGCTGTCAATTTCATAAGTAATGCAGCCAATAGTTTTTATTTTTTTTATAAAAAATAGAAACCTAAGGTGCTCATTTCTGTTAATTTCATTTGCATTTCCTATCTTATTCAGAACTCTGTTTAATAAAAGAATGACATGCTTGCATTATCTGATTGCCATGTCAAAATTTATCATTTTGTAAGTTTGATAGAAGACTACATTTGAGAATCTGCTGCATTTGTTTTATCCCATGCATGACCAGAATTTGCTAGTAAACAGTTCTTTTTTATTTTCTTGTTGGACAGTTGTTCATAGCTTCGCTTTGCTTAGTGCTAGAACGACTTTAAACCTGCCGTTTTCTTCCAGGTGATTTTCGCGCAGTTCAATCGATGTGGGAGCATCCTGCTTTGAAAAGCAACAAAACGGATATTCTGTACTTAGATACAACGTAAGCTAATTTTTCTCACTCAAATATTGATTGATATGAAAATACTTTTACCAGAGAGTATTTTCTGTTTAAGCAGGAGGTTCAGTACAGCCGTCTTCAACACTACCGGGTACTGTTACCAAACAAATCGCGATCGAGAATCACAATGATGTGCATTTTACGTCTTCAAATTCTTCCCGCTCTTCTATGCTTTTATCATTTCATGTCATCTCTAGTGTTCGTGTCATTTACGACGATACGGTGTAATTTAGGATGGGACACAGTCTTTGCATACTCTATTTTACTTTCTGTGGGTTGCAACAAGAAAAGGATTGGCAAAAGTTGTAATTTAGGGCCTGTCTTGATTCAGTTTTCAAGTTCACATAAGGTTTTTTCTAGGATGTTGAGAGATTTCATAATTTTCTGATAAAAACCACCTACTTTTTTCTTCCATAATTGTTTCAATTCTATGTTTTATTGAAAAAATGCTTTTCTCGCCTTTTTTAGATACTGCAGTCCTGAATATAACTTTCCTGCACAGGAGAGTGTAATCGATTTCGCTGTCGAAAAGTCGCTCGAAGCGGTTCGTGCCAATATGAAGACTTTGATCGTTTGTGGCACGTACACTATTGGCAAAGAAAAGGTTTTCCTTGGTAGCTAAACGTCCTTTTTCTAACCTCTTGCAATGAGTGTGCAGCCGAGGCCATGGTAATAGCGTATAGCTTCAATTGTGGCTTGGCACCGATTTCAACCCTAAATGTTCTTGTTGATTGGAATGGGCGCTTGCTATTTGTGATATCAGTGAAATAAATTCCTATTTTTCTACCTTAAGACACTATTTTACATGTGATAAAATGGAACAGTCCAATTTAGCTCCCGTGAAAACGGCAACCCAAAGTCACTTACAATTTCTGTCTTAAATGAATGTCTATGCTTCCAGCTGCAAATTTCCCTTAGCAATGTCTCGAGCATAGTTCCAGCAAGTACAGCAATGTCTCAAATGTGAAATGCTATTTTTGAGAGGTAGATGGGTAAATGAAAATTTAGTAGAATGTATTGATATCGTAAACTCTATTTGCAGACGTTACTCCCTTTTCAAATGTGGCTCTGGACATTTTCAAATGGCGAACTAAATTTTTGTTTTAGCAATTGCCAATGCTCTCGATTGTACAATAACTGCAAGATCGGTAAAGAAAAGAATCCTTGCCAATTACAAGTGGCCCGACTTGGAAAAACGCTTATCAGAACAGTGGAATCGGTCGAGTGTGCACGTGCTGCCAATGAACAGCATCAATGTCAAGGTTTGTTTCCAGAATGCGGGACTTCGAAGACCTCTACTTGAATATTATTTGGCTCCTTATCATTTCAATCAGATTTTACAGTGCAGGCTAGAAATTCATTCTTCTCTACATATATAACCCCGTGCCTTAAAAGAGGCCACTTCCTGAAATCAGATGTATGGGGTCTGCTACACGTGTGCTGACGAACTTCCATCAAACGAACTTTGTAATCTAGACCCTTGTTGTTCCTTGATCAAGGGTTTCTGTTTCTTTAAACAATTGGCATCTGGACAAAGATCCTGGAAATTAGTATCTTGGCTTGAATCAGGGTTACGAATTTTTCTACATACAACAATAGCAATAATAATAAAATACAACGGAAAAACATTTGAAGCAAAATTATATCAGAAAAAATAATGTGCTCTTCCATATATCTATCGAATTGAGCACGGAAGAATTTTTCTGAGAAATAACCGTGATAGCTGCTTCATATTTGTTAAGCCTTTCTCCTAGAGTTTGAAGGCCCATTTGGAATCTCATCCTGACTTCAAAGAAGTACTTGCTTTCAAGCCAACCGGCTGGACTCACAATGCCCGGGTGGATGATCTTCGCAGGATAAGGCCAACAGTGTCTGGTTCTGTAACTATCTACGGTGTGTACACGTTGATATGACCTTTTATAACTGTTTTCTTTTTAGACAAGTTATGACATATTGAGCTTACATCAAGTGTTAAAATTGATGTTGAAGCGCTGTTCGTACTGCAAAACTTCAAACTAGTGCGGGACAGCGGAATCATAATGTTTGCTTACTATTCGTCTGATACCCCTCAAAAGTATGCAAGCGTGGGCAATTGACCAGAAGCCATTAGCCAGTCGCGCACCGAAAACCACGTGACATGCAGTAAAAAATAGCGCATGGCAGCGCACAATTGGCTGGGTTGTGACCTTACGAAGTGAAAAAATTGCGAGTGGAAGCAAGAAGTTTGCAGTGTATTTGAATCTACGAGTGTGCCAAGTTCTTTCATGGCACCATGCTTTGTATCAATGACTTCATTTGTTTACCATTGGAGCCGCTCTAATTCAGGCTTGTATTGGTTCCTGTTTTTTCACCCTGTATGACATTACTTCCATTCGTTGTAGGAGTCCCATATAGTGAACATAGCAGTTACATGGAGCTAGAGCGCTTCGTAAAGTGTTTGAGGCCTTCTAGAATCATACCAACCGTAAACAACGGCTCCCCACAGCGGCGAAAGATGATGCAAAGCATATTTACGAGCTGGTTAGAAGATAGGACCTGACAGGCAAATTGCGTCAACTAGAAGCGTGATTTTTCGGGAAGATACTAAGTCCAAATTCTCACAAAGAAGAGTTTTCTAAGTTCTCCGTGAATGTTCATAGGGGAAACTTTGGAGTTGTAGAAGAATTTGCAAATGTCAGCTGAAGGGGAAAGTTGCTCAGTAAATGCCACAATCACAGAATGCCAGCTGGCTCAAAGAGAGATGACTTGTTTTCAAAGTGCCATAGTTGTAACGAGAAATAATAGTGCAGTATTAAAAGCATTTTTAATCTATTATGGCCATCATTGTGACTTCAACCTCCAAGAAAGGATTCGCTAAATCTGGCGGAAAACCATAGGCCTACTAGTTGGACCTAATCGCCTGCTGGACACACAAAAACCCACAAAAGGAGCTGAACATTGACAAGCATAGGTCTCAGCAAAAATTGAATGTTAATGGAAATGGGCAGATATGTTTAATGCGATGAAGATTCAAAGGTTTCATCGAAATCCCTAGACACGATCAGAAATTAGAAGGCAGCTGCTGCAGCAAAATATTCCTTTACGTGTTCTTCCTGCGGAAGGGCTTCCCAAGCAAAAAGCGTAAAAAGTTCGAGTAAAAGCTCACTGCGTATGATCATGGCGCATTTCGCACGAACTCTTCCCATTTTGCCAATTTTGCTACTGGACATCGACTTTAGAAGAGGCCCTGCGTCAAAATCTGTGAAGTTTTATCGCTCATTCCAAACTTACATTGCGATTGAAAAACTAAGTGGGCAGAATGAGTTTGACTGCGATTGTAATAAAAGAATAAATAGTTGGCATCTTACCATTAACTTGGCAAATCATGAAAGAGACAGTTGTTGCTCTGGCCAATCACACCAAGATTGGTTTTCGAAAGCTGGCTGATGACATTGTCTACGAAATGCGAAATATGAGCCGCCCATCCCAACCCTGTCACCATAAATTCAGGTGAACAAGCTTTTAGGCCTCTTCTGCCAGTACAGGCACTTCTAGCAGCTATTTAGCAATCGAAAAACGAAATCAGATAGATGACAAACCAATCTAAGTATCAAGTTAAGGAGAACGTGAAGTGGCCGGATTCAAATATGGAGCACCGAAAATGCGAATATCTATCGTCTTTGCTATGGACAATTGCAGAAAACGGTCACAGAGAATAGCATTGATGTTTAGCTATAAACGCCTTGGACAGAACATCATTACTTGAAAAAATTAACTTCTCTCAATGTTATGTAGCCTACTGACTAATGTACAGTAAAGTACTGACTAATCAGGGGCGGCGCGAAGCCCTATGGAAGTACTATTCGAAGCAAAAAATTTTGGCGACCCCACCCTTTTTCACCTAGAAACGCCCATTTTGAGGATTGATGCCCGCTTACAAACAACGAGAAGTTAAACCAAGAGTGGATTAAATTAAAATCGCTGTTTCTTAAATATAGAAATATGCATAGTCTCAACGAAATAATGCTACATCTATTGTACATGATTTATTTTCTAGAAAATCGTTCAAAGCAGTATTACATGCGTTTACAAAAAATTCTGTTCCACTAGTATTTTGCGTCTGATGGGTGCCGGTGCGGCCATTTTTTACAACGGCTTGTAGCCCGCGAAAAGCCGTAACCCTACTATTGGTTTCTGAAAACGAATAGTATGGCCGCTTCTTTCAGCTCAGGTGACTCAAAAATATAAAAAATGTCTACAGCTTCATAAGAAGTTTCATAAAAAGCTATCTTACATGCTGTATATCACCCATCACCAAGCAAGGCCAGCAAAAATGCGTGTTTTTTACTTCATCACCACATATCCATGAAACGTGATTATAAACAACTTGGCAAGACCTGTTTTTAAGTGAAACTTCTGAAGACGTTGCTCATAGTCATAGGTCAGTTTACCCCGTTCTGACAAAAGGGACAACACTCTTAAAACATTCCATTTAACTCTATCTGAGGCGACTTCATTCATTTTGAAGCGAAGTGAGGCCTGACTCAACTTTGATGCTATTGGATTCTCAAAACGAATAGTTCAGTAGCTTCACAAGCCTGCAACACAATAATTGCAACGTCACCAACAATGGGGCAGATGACGAAATTTTCAATTGTTCTCCTTCAAATCCTATTGCAATCGCCAGACTAATAGCGTGGCCGGAGGCGCCAGATGAGGTATTGAATTGCAAAGGAATGTCAGCGGCTTATTTTATGGGATTGAGGAATAATGGCACGTCACGTAACCAATATCAAGTAAACATGGGCAATGGGATCCTTTCCATTTAGAAGACCTGTCGTTTGATATTTTTTGCTATCGTTTGGTACTTTTTTCAAATTTTTTACAAAAAATAATTAGAAAAAATTATGGAAAACCTACTATTAGACTAATAGTATGAATAGTGCTCTCCGCCGCCCCTGTGACTAATGTACTGTAAAGTATTGACTAATGTACTGTAAAGTATTGACTAATGTACTGTAAAGTACTGACCGATGTACTGTAAAGTACTGACTAATGTATTGTAAAGTACTGACTAATGTGCAGGTGACGGACCGCTTTTTACCAACGTCGAAGCAAACTGCACGCCAGGTGGGCTATGTAAAACAAAGTCAAATGACAAGAGGTTGACGTCACAAACGGAGAGTAGCATGCGCGATCAGAGTAGTAAATCAGCGTGGATGACTTGTCTTCCATTTAATACGTACATCAGCAACAATATCTATAAAAATTACTTACTTGAATACCAAGTGGCTATCCGAAAACTACTGAAAAAGGCAACGAAAAAGAGCAACGTAAGCAAGAAATCACGGCAAGAGTTGGTTTAGAAGACGGCACAAAGGTAGACAACACTAAAAATGAGAATAGATAAAACGACTCCGAATTGTAGGTGCTTCTAGAGAGACTCGTGCAATGAAAGATTGCAAAGAGGATTGACGTTGATGATAATTCAAATTCCCATGTAGACAGTCTATTCGGTGATTGAAATTCTTAATGATATGTAATGCGAAAAAATTGGACATATTTAATGAAAACTTCAGGCCTTTTAAGTTAACGATTTCGACGTGAGAATCCTCGGGCATAAATTAAATGTAAACTAAGTTCTTCCAAGCGAATACCCTTGCCAAATCAAGTTAAGGATAAAGATGACGGATAAGAGAACTAAAGAATTCTAGTACATATAAATCGCTGTGTTCTAAAAACACCCAAAAAGGTGAATACTGGATGCCAACATGGCTGATTAGGAATTCGTTGGGTTCCCCTTTACCTGATCAAGACTAGGAATGGAGGTTGGATGTAGCAGCGTTCTGCATGCACCACCTAAAAATTCTGCATCTCGAGTTCCATCATCAATTCACTAGCGGAACAATCAGAAAGAATGCCGAATCGAGTCTAAAATCGAGTGCGCACACAGCGATCTGCTCAGGCCATATACATGAACAGAATCCGATTATTCTCAACAAAACTGTTACGGATGAGCGCAAAAGCACGTGACAAAGTAGCTACACCAAAAACAATGCTGTCATCATTCCCGCATATCCAAAAATTAGAGAGTATCAATTTAATTGCTAATTGTTTTCAACTTCCGAGTCCTCATCTAGTCAGTTCATTTCTCCGGAGTATATAACCAGTTAGGGGAATAGCATCCATATTTTAAAGCAGCAAAGTGCCTTAACATACATAAATATAAAATGGAAAACATCCACATTACTTGAGCCGAACTGTCAAATGGCGGCGGCATTGCTGGTGTTGATACAAAACACAAAGCACGTTAACATGTCAGCGCGGTTGACAAGTTCGAATTAGCTTCGGTGCCTTCCAAGTTGGGATAAACTTCAACTTCCTTTTTTGCAACTGTAAACAATGTTGACTCAAGCCCAGCGCCCAAATAACGACAGTTTTCTATAATTTCTCTTGGAACAGGTAAAGATTATTAGTAGCTGCCAGTGCAACAATATTGTCCTTTGGATGCCAGGCAATGTGTAAAATTTTCTTGCTAAAGTCCAGGCATTCCACGCTGATCTCATCCTTCTTGCGTTTTCCGCTTGTCGTGATTTTCTTCGACTTCAGGGATTGCCTTGGCCGCATATTTTCCCTTGTTGCCTCTAGACACAGTCCAGATTTCTGCTCTCTCCCAAATATCCGAAAAAAGTTGTTATATGAACCCGTCAGTATTTCACTGAAAACGAAAGACTTCCTTTATGTTTACCGATGCCAGAGATGATTAAAGCCCAAAACTAAGGTAAATGTTGTATCGAAAGAGAAATTTGGAAGGGGTCATCGCAAGTTAAAGCTTACTAGGATATAGCTCAATTTTTACCAATTTGAAAATTCTTAATTCATATCTTTTAAGATACTAATAAATAGGAGTGACTGGGCTAAACAGCAAAACTCATTGAAGCCTTCGAGATATAAAATTGGCTACCTACCTATCATCACAGCTCCAAGCGCATTCAAACTTATCAAATATACAATCGTTCTCATACAAAGCGCAAAGTTTGCTTCTCAGGTACTCGTGAACTTGGTAGGTTTCAACAGGCTGCTTCTCCATATTGAGGTCCCAAACTTTTACAGTAAGGTAATCCCTTGTCAACATGTAGCGGCCACTATTGCTGAATTTCACATCCGCTATTGACGATATTATTTCAGAGAAGAAGGAGCGCGTCAGTGGATCTTCCTGTTCTTCGAATACTGGCAATAAAAGATAGCAAACCATAACTAAAAGGCACCAAGCTTCTCAACGGCTATACAAAACCGGTTTGTTACACACGCAAAAATAATAAGCCAGTTGCTAAACACAGAAAGATCTACAGAGCTCAAGTGAAATGGTGAGTATATCAATTGAGAAACGAGACTGGTGGTGCTAAGCCAAAATACTCACATTTCGCATGGCTATCACAGAGCGCACTCTGCCGCATGTCACACAGTCTGACGGTTCCTTTACTGCTGCTGTAGACAAAGACATTACAGTGGATTGGATGGAACTCTGCTGCAGTGATAACCTCCGTCAAGTCCTCCATATTCGCAGGCTTGATGTCAACAATGTCTGTATTCACCGTAAAGGTTATTTTATAAAGTGGAGACGACAGCCTGAAGTTGTGAGTCACATTTGAATGCAAACAGACGACAGCATAAGCAAAATATAGCAAAAATCTAAACTTTAATTTGAAAAAACTAAATAGTTAAATATTTTTGATATATTGGGTTTTGCTTTAGTCCATTTCCACTAGATACTTGCCAAATCATGGTCATTAACAGATGTGGGGTGCTCAGGTTACAGCCCTATGTCCATTTGCCCTCCCTTATGAGCACACCGCGGTAAGCAAGTGCAATTTGGCCAATGAAAAGACACATTAAAAAGCGTCAAAAGCAAACTCAAGGTATCCGTTGTCACAGGTGCTGCACAAGAGTTCATCAGAAGCATGATATTCTCAGGTGCAAACTCTCTTTGGGTACCTTGCGATCTTCTTAGCATACATACATAATTAATTGGAACAGAACTTGCAATAAACAATAAATACGAAAAATAAATTGGAATATTCTTTGGCTTTTTCAAACTTAATATTTTCCATTTCGTTTTCGCTTAATGAATGTTCAACATACCAAATTTTCAAATAATTTTGGTGGTAAACTCATCTGACAAGTTACTATCAACTGTAGATTGGTGGCTGAATTTATACTAGGCAAATGGTAACTTAAATAACAACATTCATAGCAAGCAATAAACAGAAAGGATACTAAAACTCTGATCAGTTCTCTGAAGATGCCATAAATTAATCCGTAAATCATCAGCTGATAGGTATGTCTCATCATCACTATTTATCGCAATAGAGTTGATATGATAGGTGTGCGCATTAGAAAAGATCTTCCTAGGACTCGCTTCAATCATTAGGGATGTTGGTTGTAACTTTGGAATCTTTAAAATGCTAATATCTTCTGGGGTCAGATCCATGGTTCCATCCTGCGTCTTTGTATTGAGGGGACCATCTATGCGCACATTTCTCTCTGAAATCTTCCATAATTTAATTGTCTTGTCTGCAGAAATTGAATAAATGGCAATAAGCACCAAAATAAACAGAACATCAAAATACAGATCCACAATAACAAAACAAAATAGCATTTTCAAGCTCCAGATTTTAGCATACTTAGCACAAGTCATAAATCAATTCTGAACAGAATAACTAATGATCAATATTCAAACATGTGTGCTTTTTATTGAAGGTACCATGCAGCAGGACAAAACCCCAAATGACAGAAACACACCTTGATATAACCGTCTCTAACATGGAAGCAAAAACTCCTTAGCACCAAAATTCAAATATAAATATTTATGGTTGGAACATCAAATAAAATTGTAAGTGCCTGTCAACCAACTTCTCCACTGAGATGATCAACTTTTATTCCAAGCAAGTATATACTATTTAAACTTGAAACAAGTACATGAAAAATGGGCTCCTGACATTCCTTGCAAGGAGATATTGTTGATTGACCACCACTACCTCCATATTCATGCCTTACATAGGCAATTCATTATGTATATATATATAATTTAATTACTTTTGTGCTACTTTTCTGAAAACTGACCATGCTCAGAGTCATTTGTAGGCCATGAAGCTATACTCAAGACATTTGTTTCATCAGCCTTTTTGCTTTTGTTTCAGACTCTCTTCCAAATAGTGTCAAAAAGGACAAAGGTAAATTAAGGCATAAATTAAGGTGTGTCAGCTGTACAAAAATAACTTCCATTGATGATTAACCAATGAATAATTGCCATCTAAGGGGCTTTTGGCTTAATTAACTGTCTGTTTGTCATTTTGTTATTTGGCTAGAAATTTTCTTTATTTGTGTAGCAGATGCTATGTTCATACATCAAATGCATATGCAAAGATAAGTGCACAGAAGATCTACTCATTCCCTTGATTATCTAAGGGGCTCATCCTTCTGCTCCTTATGATGTTTGTTCATTTAAAGCCACGAGAAGGTCATAACGGAAGGCTAACATTATGTTTTGCTTTCTGTATTAATGATGTCAAGACATGAAAATAAAGTGCTTAAAATTCAATAGGTACCTGTGTCAACATGGTGAAAAAGGAACTAAGCATTACACTTGTCAATGTTAAAAATAAAAAGCTGTTAAGAACTAACCATTTGTTGATAACAAGAAATGAGCTGCATTACATTTCTTCAACCACTTGATTTGATTTATTTTTTCATCAATATCTAAACTTTTAAGGTAGTCAAAATCTGGCTCATGACTTTGAAATGTACTATAAACATTGTATTCGCCATAATGAGGAGATGTCTTTGGCTGTGAATAAAAAAAAGGAATAAATGCTACCATATTAAAATTATGACTTCTTTGCGAGTAAACTTGTGAAAAGCAAAACTTGCTACATAGGCTGGAAAAGTGATTTTGTTTGACAAGCTATTTCAAATGTTTCTTGTTTCCATTAGAAAGTGTTTTGGTTACTCCAACATGCTCAAATATAATTCTGATCATTTGAATCTTTAAATGGTTCACTTTTTCATATTCATCATTTTGCATCACCTGGTCCAACAAATCTAAGACAAAAAATTCTAAAAGCTCTAAAAAGTCCCATGGAAAAAGTTAATAATGTTTTTCTGTTTGACAACCTTCATCAAATAAGCTTATCACTTAGGAAAAGATTGTCCAAGTGCATATCTCTTTTAGGAAGCAGCCCTTGTGTATTTCTTTGTTTTCGTTGCTACTATATCTTATTTAGGCAGAAAGGGGAAAATCAAAATAATTTACTAATCATCTTCGCTTAGCACCTAGGTAAACATATACTGAAAGTACCAATGGAATGCTTCTAGAGAAAGCCCAAAAATTACCAAAGTTACTTGCATAAAGAAAACGCTTTAGATTCAAAGTCAAATACAAATTTTCACTGGTTTTGATGGATTTCTAAGCTTGCAAAATTTTGAAGTGTTCAATTTGAGCAATGAAACTGAAATTTCAGCATTGTATTTTCTCCAGAAAAGGTTAAGCACCTAGTACATAGAATCTTGAATGGTGCCCAAAGGTCCACTTGGTACTTTTGCATTTAACGAACCATCATCTCACCCAAAAAATGAAAATTTCTATATATTTTCTATCAATGAAGGTTGTCACATATATGCGGCTAATGAAAAACTTGTACTTGAATATACTTGAAAAACTTGAAAATACCCAATCCGAGAGCCCCAGTAAATAGCACTGTGTGATAACAAACTTGACTCCATTTTACAATGATGCAAAACACATTCATTAACACATCAAACTGCAGGTTCACTGGAGCATTACTAGTTTGGAATCACAGCTTCACATCAAAAGGTGCATATGGAGAAAAAAAGGATGTCAAGGGATGGTAGTGAGTTGTACTGTTCTTTGCCTATCACCATTTCAGCAATAAAAAAACTTACAGCACCATCCTTCTGGAAAATAACAATCCTCCCTCCTTTGTCACCAGTTGCCAACAGTTCACCGTTGTGGTTGAATTCGACAGTTGATATAAGATCAGCTGTAAATTTTAATCAATAGAAAAATAATATATTGAAAGTTACAAAGGAAAATACTTTTTAATTGTCTCTGGTAGCTTTCTATTAAACCGTGCTCCATGATTCAGTATATTTTTATATTTTCAAAGTGTGCTACGACAATAAAAATATCTACCCTTGAATTAAACAATGAATCACCTGAATAACAATTACGAAGCCTTAAAAATAAATTCAGGTCGCGCAAATAAATTGAAATAATGAGGGTGTCGACAGCTAGATTCAGTCCGAAAAATAACAACAGAGACTTGTACAGCTTCTGTCAAATACATGCAATTGATATACCAAGTGCGGACTCTATGAAACTGTCATTCCAGGAAAGGTGACAACGACCTTGCAAAGCCAGGGAACACTGATCTCCAAGCAAACCTTCTGTGTAACAGTACCAGTACATGTGATTTACCGTCATTGTTAAACTAAATTTTTTGAAATAATTGCATGTGCAAGAAAATGATTCCAGAACCCTTTAACTTGATTGCCCCATGAGAAAATCCTTTTTAGAGTCGCGCCCTTGCACGAGCTGGAAGAGGCGCTGGAAAAACAATTCGAGCCAAACAGACATACCTTCGGTAATATCTTCCTCAGCAGTGCCTTTCACTTGTGAAAAACACCATTTCACTGGTGCATCATCTGTAACTAGAGAAATACTCCACTTTACTAGTCACATTTGGCCTAAATACCAGGAAATGCATAACAACAGATTGAAACATCTCTAAGGTGACTAGGGTTTGTAATTAAACGGTTACCTGAGGTCATATTCACGAAGATTACCATAAGAGCCCTTCAATAATATCATATATTCTTTTAAACGCGAAGCAACTGTCTTTCAACGGACGATGTCATTGATGCTCACTGATATTCAGCTTTCATTTCTCCCAATACAAGGCGCCATCATAAACACCGACCCTTCGCTGAGGAGGCGGAGCGGATACTATGGACGAAACACGTTCCCAGGCCGGACCAGTCCGCCCGCGGTTTGCGGACTGTTGAACTTTCACGGAGATGGTGAGATGGTTTCAAATTGACAAAAATCTAAAAGTGACAGCCGAAATTGACAACCCGACGATTCTTGAAAGCTTTTCTACATTCCCCAAAAACTAAAACGGTTTACAAATTTCTAGGAAATATATCTTTAGATAACTTGGCTTCCTTTGACGAAGTTTCCCCTAAAATCTGTCTGAATCTTTTGAATCAAAAGAAAAGCCAAATGTAAATCTGGTTTATTTTTTATAAGCAACAGCACGAATTCCGTGTCTGGTGAAGGGATGTAGTATCAATGCATTTGCTTGTCGTGTTCATGATTGAAAACTTTAGAGGTTTGAAAGCTGAAGGCTCAAGGCCTAACAGTAATCACTTTCATAAAGTAGAGTTTATGGCGATTAAGAATCTAAGATCTTCCCTTTAATTTTGTCAACTTTGAAAAATCATACTTCTTCGGCAGTATCAAAATTGACATAAACTTCACTAACAGTAGTTGGTGTTTGCTTATGACATCATATATACTTTGCAGAGATGACAAGAACGTTCAATACTAGCTTTATACAGCTCAGTACAGGTAAAGAACTTAACGGAATTCTGTTCATAAATTTTGTCGGCAATGTCCTCGAAATTTAAAAGAGAATTTCAGTGCCCTAGGGGAATCAGCTTGAAACGTTTATTCCAGAGGTATGAACAAGGTTTTAAAAGTGTAGTAAAACAAAAGGTCTCAAGTATTCTATTGTACTCAAGGACACTGTAAGCACAGATGGACGCCAAAGTATAAGATTAAGAAATATTCATGCTTCTTATTCTCTGCCACAGAAGAATCACCTGGTCCAGTGCCAGCCCGGACCCCTTTTGAGAAAACCATTTTTGCGCTGTATGTGCAGTTAACCATTGAAAAAAATGTGATACAAAAATGGCATGGCATGCTAATTTTGGCATAAATGTGGTTTTAGAGCAGTTCTGAACGTTATTCAAAAATGGCTGCTAGTTTTCTGTCCGACAAATTGATGGTAAATGTAACATATTTAGGAACTCTATGTCAAAGAGAGCTCTGTAAACTAGCAGATGTTCCCCAGGCTGGATATTAATTAGAAATCCCCGTTATTCACAACTTGGTTTCAGTCTGTTTACAAGACCCTTAGCAATACGTTAATTAGAACATGCACCAAAACAGACACCAGTTTTGACATCAGATGTTGTATATCACCTATGAGGACATATCGGTAGCATTTTTCAGACGGCCATTTGACTCACGATGTACTCAGTTTTTACGCTCCATGACAAAGTTGTTTTCATCGCCACGAAACAGAAAACGGATACAACAAACACCTTACAAATGCAGAAGTCAGTTCCAGTGAGCAATTACTTGAGAGATTTGGTACAACACATGTCAGATCAGGGCTATCCCCTTTTTAGCATAACAGCTCCGTAATTACACAAGTTGCGCGGAATGTGATTTGACTGTGTCGTTCCAGATCAAAAAGTCGCTAGAATGCAACAGCTGCGAACAGAAGCCTTCACGTGGCAACATACTTAAACTGGCCGGTCGAATCACTGGGTAGGTTAGTCTGCGTTTGTTCAAAGGCTAATAGCACGAAGCTGAGTTTGCAAGAGATTCGCAAAGGATTGTTTAGGTTTGTTACCATATGAGGGCATGTTAGAATTGTGATCATGAGGTCATAAACTTTTTGAGCTGTATATGTTTAGATTATGAAATTAGAGATAATTTCCCTGCTTCTTTTAGAATGTATTCGATCCAAGTGAAGCAGAAAAGCAACTTCCAATCTTCTTTACTCTATGCCAAGTATTCCTTTTATCTTGACTACAAATATGTTGCTGATCCATTACGATTTTTGAATGCTGTATCGTGTACTGCAGCTAGTTAAAACGTGACTGAAATTTAGAGCAAAAACTGTCTACAAACACGATAAAAATATGCAATTGTTAAGCATTTTTAGCTGTGTGCTCAAGAATCAAATGCATCAACTGCGCACAAGATAGAAACCGTAGAAAATTGTTTGCTAATTCAGTCAGAAAATGAGTATAATGAACATGAAGTCTAAAATAGTGCCATGAATCATCCAGTTATGTGCCATTGGCAGTAACAAATAATTCGATTAACATTCCTATAGCTGTCTGTGTGGACTTGACAATGGAGAACGAGAAACGAGTGGACTTCTACTCTTGCCGAATCGCCTCAATTGTCACCTTGCTCCTGAGTGCAATTATGAACCTGATAGTTATTGTGTCAACAATTATGAAAAAACAACGGAGACAGAAAGCAAGGATATTTTTCGTCAGTCTATGTTTGATTGATATGATTTTTGCCACCATAATGATGACGAGCCTTATCAATGTAGCTCTCAAAAAAAGCTACGAAGATCACAACTCTTCGTTAAAAACAACAGCCATTATACACTGTGTTGTCTTGACGGCATCCTTAATACAAGAAGGCCATCTGTTGGTGATAGCTTTTGAGAGATTCTATGCAACATGGCAACCAATGAGATACCGAGAAGTGTTTACGCCACTCAAGAAGCGCAAGATATTGGTCGCTGTTTGGTCATTGCCATTCATCATTGCCAGTACAATTGCAGTGATCAGTTACAAGGCCCGGTTTGCCCGCTTGGTTCCCATCAGCATGGCTGCACCCTTGGTATTTACTGCTATTGCGACATCAATCCTTTATACCAAAATGTATCGATTAAGAAAGAGTGCGCGAATACATGTTTCAACCAATGTTGGGGACTTGAGGAAGCAAAAAGAGACCGAGAAACATCTAGTAAAGGCCAGTCTGAAGGTTGTCCTCACATACTTCATTTGCAATACCCCAGTGACGGTGTTTTTGTTTCTTGCTGATATCCAGAACATTCCATGTCATACGAGCCTTGGAGTTGGTACAACTGTGGCAGTCATGTTTGTTGGCGTAAACCTCATTCTCGACCCACTGATCTACTTTTGGCACATTCCTCGACGAGCAAAGAAGCAAGAGAGTGTCCCAGAGGCAGCTACAGATGACACAACAGCTGTGTGAAGCAGGCGCACTCCATTGAAGTTCTCTTTTCAGCAAAGGCTAACTCTTTTCACTTAGATTGGACCTAACTAACTAACTTTTTTAACAATAATTAAAACTGTATTACCTCACCACCAGGCGTGTTCAAGCGCGTGCGCAAAGGTATATCCGGCAGTTAGGTGGACTAAAAACAACAAAATTCCATTCTCATGTTTCCCAACGAGGGTTTTGAAAATCTTCCCAAAGCTGGAGAACAACATTCTTTGTCTGATCCGTTACTCAAATCCACTGGCCTCTGATCTCCACATCTGATATTCTTCAAAAACATATATTGACGCAATAGCCTTGCTAAATGCCTCTATACGAAATGCTGCTTGCTAAATGGTTTTGCCTGAATATCAACTCCAATATCTTTAGAGTCTCTAAAAGTGAAAATTCAAAAAGTGCACGCCCCATTTGGTAACTTCCAATTAAACTAATCAAGTGAATATGCTATTGTCAATAAAACAATATACACGAGTCTCAGGTATACAATTTGATATACTAATACCTCCATAAAACGTCCAATGATATACCACTAGATTTTTATCGTTCGCTGTTCTCGAAGAATATGATTTCTATGAGAACATTAACTTTTGTCATAATTACTAATTACTTATACTGCGTGCAAAATCTGTAGCATGTACTAGTTAATCTAAGAGAATGAAAATAAAATCCACTTTTGGCTGCTTCAACAACTTCAGTCCTTTAGTCTTAGTTATACATCTATCCTTACAGTGTAGCACATATACTACTAAATTGACTAAAATGGATCAAATGTAACAACTGAGCCTGGAAAGGCGAAAGTGATAGATGAATCTTTACACGAAGCAAATAACTGGTCTCCGTGCCACAGTCAAGATGCCAGCAATCTGATGCAAAGGGGAGACCTATGAGCAGGTTCAACAAGCCCTCTTTGCTGACGCGTTCCTGTATACTGCCATACCTAGTTAATTGAAAAGAGTTGTCCATATCAAAAGGTTTTATCTGTTGGTGTCCAGTCAAGCATGGCCTTCTTACTTAGATATTGAGCAATCCTTAATTGCAAATAAATTACTTTGAATAGCTTCAAACAAGCAAAGATACTAATGAGGCAAAAGAAAGGGAAGATTAGAAAGAGATAGCAACCCAAAACCCCGCTACGCGGGCTTAAAACCCCTTCTGTGCAAAAGGAATTGCCCCTTAAAACTACCTCGAAAACAATTAGACAGATTAGCCTCGGTAAGACAAGAGCCTCGCATCAAGATCAAGAATGACGTAATGCAGAAAGGAAAGTTGTCAACGAAACCAGAGCGGACACTTGAAATGAAAGTTGTCAGCAACAAAATGACTCGCCATCCTTCGCTAAAGATGAAGGGAAAAGGCTCCCCCGTCCTAGCGATTGTCACAGGCGTGCGAGTGATGCACGCGAAAGATGGCGAGTCATTCTTGTATGGCGTGTAGAGAAAGAAGATGGTAAACGGGGTGATAGTTCAAAATGGGCATGCTCGAAGAATTTGTAGTACGATTCGCAGTAATATAGGAATCGAAAAAGAATATGTTAATGTATGCCAAAATGAGGCATCGAAATCTCAAAGAGGAAAGTAAGTTTTGATTGAAATGGTTTGTCAAGCATTATTTTTACCTAAAGTGAATCAACTTGTACGTTCTCATTACGTTCTTATTATAAGGCCGGCTCTTTTAACGTTCATTTTGGGCTGCTTCCTCATTTCAGTCAAGCTAGCTTCCTTCTTCATAATCAGAATGAATGTCTTTATTAAACTGTGAACATAAAATCATAATCAGACAACCAGTTTTGGCGGGGATAGAAATCCCATCGATTCCCAACATCTACTGCGCCTGCAATATATACTGGTGGCAAAACGACTATTTGCTAAACAGCCTTAAACAACGCTAAAAAGTTTTGACCAGGATCAAACTTTGGTCAGCAATACTCAACACGACTGAACAACGCTAACATAGTGGCAAAACGACAAAACTTTTTTACTAAATTTTGGTTGAACAAAAGTTGAGTGAAATGTTTACTGAAATGTTTATTCGTTTTTTCATGGCTTTAAGGCTCAAAGTGCTCATCACACACGTGTCACTTGTTGAGTTGTGTTTCAAATGGCCATTGTACCATGAAATGCATCTGCATCTATAAAGGTAAGAACTTTTGTTCAATTGCATTTAAACAAACCGTAATGTTAAGTATTGCACCTTGTCTGCCAACTGCTTCACTTGTGTGGGACTGCTGCCAGAACCGATTCAATTACTGAAGGTCATTTCTCACAGAGGGTGGTGAAGCTGAAAAGAAGAGCCGACACATATGCAAGCAGAAAAAGCACATATTGCTCGTACATCTGATAGAAATCAACACAGGAAAGACAGTTCCAATTGATGACCGAGCAACAGCCGTGAACAGATGTTATTTACTGGTTATCATACATAAAATGTGACCCATCAACTCAGTTAATTTACTTTTTGATTTTGCTACGAAGCGCGTTCACATAAACTGGAGAGTTTGAAGGTAAGACTATGTATATTGGTAGCCATTTAACGTATGCTTAGATGTAAATCCTTATGATTGTTCGTTACAGAGCTGTCTTAAATATACTTAAAGAAACAAAATAGAATTGGTGCACTATATAACCTGTCGGCAGCTGAGTGTATACACGTAGGAAAAGAATGTGTACGAAAATCAGTTGATGCCGACAAATTTGAATGAGGATGATCTTGAGGATTTCAAGCCAACTGAATTGCTGTTTACTTGCAGTGTTTACTGGAAGAATGAACGCTTGTGAGCTCAATGTAGCTTTCTACTGACGAAGATAGTGTCTCTCGTTCTAGGGCAAATTGTTTTAACGAAAGCTGGTTGCTTTGCAGCGCAGAAAATCTGCTAGTAAAAGGACCTTCTAGTAAAAGAATAATCCTTGCCCATTTTAACTCTAATGTACGTAATTCTGTCGCAGCTTGATGTGGTGTGTATTGGACAAAGAGAGAAAATACAACCCTAGAAAGTCATCATTGCGGAGAAAGTAAAACGCAGAGCTGGTAACACTTGCATTACTGGTAACACTTGCTGGTAGAACGCAGAGCTGGTAACGCAAGTTCCTACTTGCATTAAAGATCGTGGGACAATTGGCCTTCAAAGGAACACAGAGCAATTGTTGAAACCAACAACTTACTTACAAGCAAAGATTTAATGACATTTTGTTAGAACAACTGCAGAGAATAGGTCATTCAGTACGAAATGAGGGGGGAAATATCTGTTGACTTCCTTTCCTGTCGTATAGGAACAATAGTTACCGGGGCTATCGGACTTGTTGCTAACACAATAGTTATGGTCCTCATTATCACGGGAAAATTAAAGAACGTGAGGGAAATGAGGTTTATCGTAAGCTTGTGCGCTGGTGATATGGTGTTTTCCCTAATAATGACTACGAATGTCTCCAGGACCTCATCTAGAACATCTGAAAAACAAAGCGAATCTGCAGCGTTTGTATCGCTTGTATTGCACTGCCTTATTCTTGCGTCTACGTTTATGCGTCAAGGCCATTTGTGGGTTATCACCTACGAAAGGCTGTATGCAGCAAGACATCCATTCAAATACAAAATGGTGTTTGCAAAGGCAGCAAAAAATAAGATGCTAGCGGTGGTCTGGTCGGCTCCCTACCTTCTTGCACTGCTCATTGGAATAATATGCGTCTTGACAAGGGATCCCCAGCTGCTCTTCCATGCTGGTGCTGCTGGAATAATCATCACATTTATTGGAATGACTTGCATGTACTCCATGATCAACATAATCAGAAGACGAGCAAGAATTCATGTGTCCAGGACAGTACATGTCGGTGCCAGGAACAGCCAGCACCGGTCACAGATGACACTGCACAACGAGAGAGAGAGAAATCTCACCAGAACCAGCATTGGCATTGTGCTCACGTACTTCATATTGAATACACCAATAGTGACATTTCTCTTTGCTTCCGACATCAGGCACCTCACTTGCGAAGACCCCCTTGGCGTGGGGCTGAATGCGGCGTTGATGATTAGCTGTTTGAACAGCTCGACCGACCCTTTGATATATGTCTGGCACATGCTACGGCAGCAAAAGCGGCGACAAACTGCCATTATCAATGAGAACTAAACACATGGCTGTGACACCTTTGCCATATCGAACTTTGATTTGCAAAACTTAAAGAGTCGCTCTCTTTCTTATCAGTCTTTGAACGAAACAAACATTATTGGCAGCAAAAAGCAACAAGTATATTGAACAAATGAGCTATTGCTTAACTTTCTTAACTTTCTGAGCTGCAAGATTTTTAGTAGATTTCTCAATATACAATGCTTTAAAAAAAGTTTAAGGGCAAAAATGCTCACTCAAATGTACTGACGTGTTCATCATAAGGAATATCAAATAGAAATGATAAATAGAAAAGATGTACTTTGCTTCATGAACATCAATGCTGTACTTTGCAGAGAACCATGTTGTATGTAAGTTCAATCAATATCTGATAAAGGCCCGTAAGCATCTGTGATGCAAAAGAAAGTACTATTGTGATGAAAACAGTGTTACTTTCTTTCCCGGACATTTTCTTGAGAAAAAGCTTTTGGCTTTTGGAAGTATGTAAAAATGAAACCGAAATTGAAATGAAACAGGGTTTTTTGGGTTGCATACTGTAGCTAATAAGCAATATTTCTTAAATATTATTTTCATCCAAAAATGCAGTCTAGAGGAGTTGCTTGTTGAAGGCTGTGAACAAAAGGGGAGTTTTCTATCAAATGTAGAACAACTAGTTACCAAACTAGCAAAAAAGCCACTAGCCCCCCCCCCCCCTCAATATGATTTCATTCTGATGGCACTGTGAACACATTTTGAGAATCGAGTGACCAAACTTGCCAAAATGTCTGAGGCTTCTTCTCACAATGGTCAACAGTCACCAGTGCTGTTTTTGATCCAGCATAAGACCTGACTACTAAAAATGCTTCACAAGTATATTTCAATCAGCACATACATGACAATTTGAAACCAGGTTGACAACCTTGGCAACAACAGCAGGTATTTGTTGAAAGGGAGGTCTACAACGGACACAAATGACTTGAGGTACATTTAGTGAGCAAAAGTATTGCACAGGCTGGAACAGAATGACAGCACTGCAGCAAACCTTTTGAGAGCACCAAATTTCAGATGGTTACAAGACGTTTTATAAAAGCTACAAGGTGATTTTGAGTTGGAAAATTATTTGACACAAATCTCTGAACCTCATCGTAGGACAAATCAATCATTTGGTACTTGGAGGTATAGACCTGGCTTGACGAATGAGAATATTTGAATAATGCTAACAGTAACAAGAAGAAAAAAGAAGGAAACTAGATGAAAACTTGCCAATAAAATAGATGAAGAAAGGTTAAAAAATCACTATTTATACTTGTTATTAAGAGCTTTGGACATCAAAACTGCATTGGATTGTGCCTGTCGATGCGACTTTCTTGATTCTTCGATAACATCTTTGATTTGTTGAGTATTGACTTCTGTAAAAGAATTCTGCCCGACTTGTACATCCTCCATCTTTTGGGTCGTTATATGGTCTTTTAGTCGTTCAACTGTACTTTCTGCATCTTGATAGGACCTTTTTAGCTCATACAGCAGGCTTTTGGACAATGTGTGGTTAACTCCATTATACATTCCTCTAACAGTTTTATCTAACTTTTCAAGTAGAACAGAGGCGTTTTGAAAATCTGAACGGCTCTGTCTCTGTGATGTCATTACAGCACACAAAAAGTTCCAAGTAGTGAGGTTGAGCTTTTTTCGAAAAAACTGTAGATTTAAAAGGATGCTTCAACAACAATGTAAATTTATAAAGTTGTACCTGCTAAACTCTCACTTTGTTATTAAACTTTCGACTTTCGACTAGGCGGCCTCGCTTTCGAGTTCTTCGAGCCTCATTCTTAGTATTCCAAACCTGGAAGTATGGCGAGCACAGCTCCTCTTATAGACTCGATGTTGAAAGAATATCTATTGTTTCGTGGGTTTACTGCAACATTGAAGTCACTTGAAAGCGAAATCAAGGCAGATAAAGATAAAAGTTTTCGGGTAAATGCTATTGAGTGGTCCTACGTGCTCCATTTCTGAAAGGGTTTTCCTAGGAGCCTTGACTCAGCGTGTGATACTGTTGTGTTGTTTACACCATGCATCAAATCAAATTATTTTCCACTCGATCTGTTAGGAAGCTGACAGCAGATCTTGTAGATGATTATAATCATTTCATTTCAAAGAAATTAACACAGTCAAATGTCAAGAATTTTGTGCAAAAACAAGGAGCTGATTATCAATTGCAGCCTCAGGGTAGCCCAAGTAACAAGTGAATTTTTGGATACCATTCTTCCGGGATTTTTTTAGGATGAAGTTGCTATATACTGGTTAATGTGTTTATATTATTTGTTTTTTTTCAGTTCAGCTCATTCAAATTTACAAATGAATTATGCAAGTTAAACCAGCTAATCAGTTTATTTCACAGATATGATCGTGATTGTTATTTTTGCATTGACATTGCCGCTCACCTAGTTTCAAATGTGTGATACAACTACAGCAAGCCTGGCCATTTGAGGCAAGCCATAGCTCACGCTCCCCTCTCCATACGGGAGGAGCTGTAAGTTGCTCTCCCGAAATGATCATGAAGAAAAAATATCTGTTGAGCTTTTAGAACATGTTTTTGCTGAATAAAAGAGATTCAAGCTCCTTACCCGACAACAACTGATGGGATTTCTTACAGAGCCAAAAGTTCCAGTTTCCCAACTTGTGCCTTGTTATCGAGTTGTTAATAACCAATGCAGGATCAAATTCTGCTGTTGAAAGGGCATTTAGTGTTTAGACCCTTTTACTTAATTATTTTTGTCTGTTCATGAGTCACGAGCCCTGAAGAATCTATTGATAGTTTAAGTGTGGGCAGCAAAAAAAGCCCGTTTGGCACATTCTGTCGACATTTATCTTTTGAGGAGACGGAAAACAAATTTATCAACAGCTGGAATTGAAGGAGAGCCATCCAATAAATAGATGTGCTTTGAAAAAGGAAGGCAATTTGAAGATAGAAACTTAAAGATTCAGATCAATCTGAGACAGACAGCGAGTTCAATGACAGTGTCATTTTACGAAGTCTGAAATTGTTGATATTTTTAACATAATTTGTATGGTGCACGTAATATTGTGGACAATACTAGAACTTTGTTTGGTTCTATAAAAATTCTTTTACATTTATTTACAGCGTTATGTGTCTTGATTTAGCTTGCCTGAGCAAATGAGGCAAGCGATTGACAGCTCACCTACAAAAAACCAAATGGGATATTCCATATCAAGTGTACCCAGCTTGTAAAGTGACCCTCATGGATTTTCCTGATAATTTGCAGGGATGTAGGGCTACATAAGTAAAACCCACACCCAAAATTTCAGGGTTCTAGGTCAACTCGTTTCCGAGTTATGATGGGTCAAAAATTGCAAATTTTCCCAAATCAGGGGCAATCGAACCACACCCAGATTCTCCTAGCTTCTCTTCTGTAGTACCTACAACAAATATTTTGATATCCAATGAAAGCTCTTGTAATTCTGAATTTGAATAAGACTACATATTTGAAATCTGGTTCTCTGTTTGTGTGGCTAAAATTGAGATGAATAATTCATGTGTAGTCTTATTCAGATTCAGAATTACAAGAGCTTCCATTGGATATCAAAATATTGTTGTAGGTACTACAGAAGAGAAGCTAGGAGAATCTGGGTGTGGTCCGAATGCCCTCCATTTGGGAAATTTTGCGATTTTTGACCCACCATAACTCAGAAATGAGTTGACCTAGAACCCTGAAATTTTGGGTGTGGGCTTTACTTATGAAGCCATACATCCCTGCAAATTATCAAGAAAATCCATGTGGGTCACTATGCAAATGTGGTTTTTTTGTGTTCACTTGATGTGGAATATCCCAAACATCCAGGCCTGCTACTGTAACGAAAAAAGATGCAATCCATGTATATCAAGGAGCATTGCTTTTTCTTTGCTTGTTCCATGTACAGGATGCATTTTACAGCTATTTCTACTATCCTTAACTTTTTTTAAAAAGGTTCCAAAGTCTGTCATTTTTCTTACAGGTTGAAAAAGTGGTGGATCAAATTCAGCTGCTTATTGAAAACTATGATTTAGTTGGACTGAAGGCATACTGGTCATATCTAGAAAAGCGTTTCTTCTCAAAGCTACCCAACAAAGGATTCGCAAATATTAGCATACTTGAAAACAGTGTTCTACGACTGTATCTTGTTCATGCGATTCAAAACTCAAAGCAAGAAAAGGTCTATGAGTTTTTTGACAAGTCTGCTTCAGAACTTCAAAATGTAGAGTCATGGAAAGATTGGTTTAGTAAGTGGAACTGGATTCATCCTTAATAGTTTCAAAATGAATGGTGTGCTTTATGCCAATGATTGAAATCATGAACATAAAGCATATAAAGTATGGATATGTCCAAGTAGTAAATAATAAAGTAGTAATGGCATCTTTTTCTACTAATGCATCAGAAAATCTAGAGTGAAGAATTGGGGCAAAAGCATTAATTTTATTGACTTCATGTTTTAAAAACCAGTAAGTGATGAGCTACATTTGGTGTTGCTCATTTGAAATTCAGGGCATAAAGAAGAGTCTTTTGAGATAATTGGAACTAATATAGCAGGAGAGATTCACTAACCTATATGCAAAGTTAAACTATAGTTTGGATGATTGGTGTGAGTAAAAGGCAGAATGAGTAGAAAAAAATCAGCTCTAGGTCTGGCATTATGATAAATGTACTGCTTTTGGTGATATCAGTCAGTGTGTAGCAATTGAAGACTAGAAACAGAGAAAATGTTGAAAAATGTTTTATCCTTGATTCAAAAGTAAAGTATTGTACTAATTGAGTTCCTGGATTGCCAATCACATAGTTTATTTGATTGTAAAGTAAGTTTGATAGTAGTGATGTTGGGCTTGTTGTTGCAAATCTTCATGTAGCAGTTTTGGATCTAATTGAATAACATATTGTAACTCTGCAGCTCTGCCATTTGTCAAAAGTCCTGAGCAGAATTCAACATTCAGCATCTATTTCACAAGAGTTTGGCAGGAGTCTGTAATGGTCGCTTTGTATAATTGCATCAGCACTGTATTCAACAATATGAGTATCCTTTGTGACAGCTGAAAATATTTATGTACAAATAGTCCTTTGAAAAAGTTTAACTTAGAAATAGCCTAGCATCCCAGAATCTAATGTAAATGTGCATTTTACATTATAGTTTAGCATTCAGCCTGTTTTAATTTAAAATCTGTCAAGAGTGAACTTAAAGGGCTGTGAGCTTCACACCTGATACTGAAATTTTCAAAAGTGTTAGTGACACCGTTGCAAATATCAATTTTCACTTGTAAGATGCCTATGACGTATCTAATTTGCTGATTTCTGCTAAATTCATATTGAGGTTATCTCACCAATCTGCTTTTTCTTAACCATTCCTATCTTTGCCATCTTTGCTGAACTTTGAGAAAGAGAGGAAAAGGATTGAACAGATGAAAGAAGAGAACAAAGATCTTCGCTTGCAAATCATGAATCTGCAAGGGGAAATTGTCGCATTATGCAATGAAAAGACACATGGAAAAAAGAGTGTTGCTGTGCAGACATTTACTGTTGGTGAGGAATGTGACTATTTGGTTGTTAGTACCAAGTAAGTTAGCATTAAAGTAGAAAATTTAATTGGAATTCCCAACCCCAATTTTCCATTTTTTGAATGCAGATAACTTGATACTGAAAATTTGCTCCTGACAAATAAGGGGATACATTTATCTGTGAGTGAGCATTGTGTCTATCTGTGTCTAATGGTCCTTTTTTGAAAGAGGCTGCAGTGTGCTCATTGCAAGGCTTTCTTGAATTATCTAATAGGTTGAGTGAGAGGTACAGTTTAATTCAATTGATTTTCATTGGTTGATTTGTTGTTACCACACTTCTTATTTGCTCCATTTGTTCATGTTTTGCTGTTTTTGCAGTGTCCTTTCCACCCTTTTTAGCACATTACTATGCCACTGCATTTAATGCTCTGTCGCATATCAAAACATTACCAATTATTTGGTACTGTTGTAGACTGGGAAAACACTATTTATTGAACCGGAATGGAAGTAACTCAAAAAGAAAAACTCTTTCAAGCTTGATTACTAGTTTCTCCCTTAGATGCTAATTAGTTCTTTGATATTTGTTGGTAGTTCCAAGCATGCTCTTCAAAATGATATACAGGAAAACTGTTGACTAACTTGGAGGCATCCCAAAATAGCCACTCAAACATTTCGTGTTTGGGAAAATCATATTAGTCATTTTACAGTGGAATAAAAGTTAAACTATTCAAATAATGCTATTTCTAATGCCGTTTCTGGATTTCTCAATATCAATTTGAATATGTCACAAATTTTTAAAATCACAGTGTACATAGAAATTGTTAAACTGTCCTTTGAATACAGATTGTCTTTTGATGTGCAAAAATTAGGGCAGGCCACGCCCATATTTCATGATTATTTTAATTTGTCATAACTTTGCAATGGCTTAAGATATTGATCTCAAATTTTGGGAAATTTTGTTTTTCAATGATACCAACAGTTGATATCAAATTCAGTTAATTCTGAACAATATGAAGATTCCATATGGAATGACTCATCTATCCTACATGATATTTGTTGTATTACAATTACGTTTTGTCCTCTTTCGGTCATTTTCTCAAGTGTGAACAATTAGCCACCAGAATTCGCAATATTTTTCACTGAAACTTCTTTTGGCTTCAAAATCTTTATTGAAATAGGTCGTGTAATTATGACTTCTCCATTTGACTGGTGATTTTTTGATTGAAATAGAACGCTTATATAGACACGATGATGAGAATTCATTTTGCTGCTCTATTGCCTTCTGTTGTATAGTTTTTGGATCTTATGCTAATCACATTGAAGAACGCTGTGTTTGTCGTCTTTAGAACATTGGCTCCAAAAGAGCCAGCCTCAGTGCCTACGAAAAGAAATCGATGGAAGCTCAAAGGCTTAGCGAAGAAACAACAAGACAGCCAAGTTCTGACGACAATCAAGAAGAAACTTTCATACGAGATACAGGAAGAGGGCGAGCGTGCTATCAAAGTCTCGCAATCAGAAGGTCTCCCACAGCAGAATTCTCCAAGGATTGTTCTTAAAAGCAGCTCAAGTAAAGATGATCTGCAAAAAAGTAAATCCATCATGCTGGACTCAAAAAAAGGCCTTGATACGTCGTCATTTGCCACTTCAAGGAGTTTTAATCCAAGAAAAGTTAGAAGCCTAACGGTGGAGGAGAGCATTCCACCTGGAAGCTATGACCATTTCAAGGCCGAGACGCCAAAACCATTTATGATATTGAGTCAGGTCAGCTTCATTCAGTCAGCTATTTTTCGAGATCTACTGAATTTGCTAGGACTTGCCTCTGAGAAACTACTTTTCAAACATCGAATATCAAAACATATGCAATCGGTTACGGAGCAGTGGTTGTAGTGGATCTTCACCCAGGGCTACCTCTGCCTCTCTCTGGACTAGCCACCACAAATTCCCCGTGCTTATCTATCACTCAAATCTATTTCACGAATACAGTCTTTGTCAAAAGAAAACGTTTGACTGTCAGACGGTTTCCTGGTGGACTTTTCAAGCATTATTTAACTTGCAGGATGAATACGATGAACATCTCTCTCCAATTGTGAATTGTCGTTTTGCTGGTGATGGAAGACACGTTGGCAGCATCGACACCGAGGGAATTATCAAGTTAGTTTCCATATACCTTATTCCTTCTTAGAAGATTCGTTTTAGAATTGCGGTGTTTTTAGACAGCAAGTGACATTCGCTTTCTTCTTCTGGAATGTTCCCTAACTGGCGGTTGCCGCTTTTATTCCTCACGCATCAGACGGTTCCTTTCTTTTTATTCTTTTGAAGGCCGATTGCTTTGTTTTTCGTACCTTCCTGATTGCGATCCAAAGTTTACCTTTGATTTCTGAGGCGCCCTTGGTTTCTCTTAGTTGTTTAGTCATAGTTGTTTTCTCTCTTAATATCATACAATTTACGGATGTGTTTGATCATAACTTTTTAATCTTTTTCCCAATGATCATTTTTAAGGTAATGATTTGATGCACTTGAATGATAATGGTTATCAATACTTACCTTGCCTTTATTCCTTTTGCTGATTAATCTGCTTTTTATCAAGTTTGTTCTTCAGCCATGCTTCTAATGATTTCAAACGGGAGCTCGTTCATTCATGCAAATCGTTTATCATATCAATGCAGTCTTCTATTAACCTCTAGATCTGTTTTCTGCTTTAAAGCTTTTCTTAGATACGATATCTTTTTAAGCGAGTTGACTTCTGCCATATTTTGTCTTTTTGTCTGAATTTTAAATGCTCTGAGCCTCAGTTGCACTTCATGAGATTCTGTTTGCTTTTCGGTCTTATTGCCTGGTTCATATGTAAGTGTTTTTTTGACCCCCTCTCATCTTTGTGCTTAATCCATTTGGACTTTTATCAGTCGTTTTTGCTTCGGGACTTTCAAGCACTGTCACCACAAACCTACCTCATTATGTCATTTCTATGTTTTCTTGCTGTTCATATTTAAAGGAAATGCTCTACAATTATTTTGCTATTCTTGCTGTTGTTTGTGTCTATTTGTATAAAAGGGATACTATCCTGTATTGTTCAGATAACTTTGTTGTTATTTCGTGCTGCTGGACCCCTAAAAGTTCCCTACCTCCAGTCTTATTATCGGTGCATTTCATCACCAAAGCAAGATTGTCTAACTGGAATTGTTACCACAGGTTTGAGAAACAGCTTGTTTTCATTTAGAATCTGGCAGTGTCATCCTGAGCCAGTCACGCAAGCAACTATAGCGTCAAAACAACAATTTTTGTCTTTTGATTGGGTTCCTAAGCTAGACGGAAAGGTATTGGCAAAGCCATTTTTGGAGATTGCTTTATCTGTATATAACACTTGTTTCGCTTTTCTAAGAACAGTTTGCCCTAGTAAATCTTTTTTCTTCAGTAAATCGAGTTTGTCTTTAAAATTAATTATTAGTATTGCTGCTGACTTTTTGTTACTTGTTTTCAGTTTATCTTGGAGCCTACAATAACTTCTCTACTTTGCAATTTTATCGAGTGAAAATTACTGTGTCTAATTCCAGTACATAAAATTCTCATTGATGTGTCACCCTAATCGTTTAGTTTCTTTATGGCAACCAAGTTGGAAAAATGTCACTGTATGATATTTTTGCAAAGAAAACGTTACTCGATGGACATGTCGAGTCAGCATATCAAAGGTAAGCGAACATACCAAACGTTGGAATTGCTTGGCATTGCAACGAATGTTTTGTTTTTATTTTGTGCTGATTTGACCATTGAAGACAGGCACGTTGCACCTACTCGTTACAATTTTCGTTAATGCTACAAATCTAAAATTGTTTATTTAATGAAGAAACTTATACACCAGTTTGTATATGGCTTTGGAGAAGTGACATGGTTAGCTGCTGACTACCATGCATTGCATTAGAAGAACTTTGCATTAAGCGCTTTTGTATGATAATGTCTGATGACTAAATTTTTTCATAATATCTCATCTAAGAATCCTGAATCCAGACTATTAGGCATCTTAGACGTTTGCGTTCAATCAATATGCATGAATTGGAAATTGCAGTGGCTAAAATATGCTTTTTCAATAGTAGTATGGTGATTGTAGTTTCAAGCCTTGAATGCTCCATGCATTGCCTTGTTCATAATTTTGTTGATCGGCTTTTGTCAGGATTGTTGCGTTAACGTGCAGCCCAAGTGGAGCGTCTTTCATATGCAGTGCAGCTTCTGGCGTGCGGAAAAGGTCGGAGTCTTGCAATATTAACACCAAGCGAAATGTGCAATTAACACAGATGAACTCTTTGACCGACAGCAACAGGCCTTCTACGGAAGGAACAATTTTCGAATGGGATATGAAGACCTTTAAAGAGAAGGTAGGGCAGAAGTAAAAAGTCAATATCACTATCCTATTCGTAATTAAGTAATGTAGCTAAATTTCCATCATCAGCAATAGAATAAGTTATTATTCTTATATAGAGCTTCTTTCGTGTACATGCTTCCTATGTCATGAAATATTGTCATTTGTGCCATTCAGAGTTTTGATTTCATGCGCATTTTTCTGAATTGACGCCATGTTTGGTAGGAACCTTTTTTAAATCAGTGTCGTTAGAATTCACCGTTGCTCATATTGCGTCTAGGCCGAGCTGGCTCTTGACCCTTACCCAGCGTGCGTACACTGCATGACGTACAATCACAATGGAACTCTGCTTGTTACCGGCGCGGCAGATGGCATGATCCGCTTGTTTGGTGCGTTTCATACCCTTTCCAAACCAAATAAATGTTCATTGAATTGTGTGTTTTCTACTAGTGATCATTTCTATTAATGTCTTTTCCTATGATTATCTTTGATTGTGATATGTTTTATAGTGATATTGTTGTTAAAGCATTTGGACTTTGCCTTTCCACCAGATATGCGAACTTGCGATTGTCTAGTTGGATGGCACGCCCACTCATCTGATGTTCTCGATGTCCAGTTCAGTTTTGATGAAACCTCTTTGTATAGTTTAGGAGCTGATGGTAAGGTATGTGCAAGGAATACGAATGAGTTACTACATTCAGCTGCTTTCCTTTATTTTTAATCGATTTATTTGAATTTTCCTGTTGAGATTACTGTGCTGGATATACTATAAATACTACATGTCTCTAAATAACCCCCTATCTTTTGTGTTCTTGTTCCCCATTTTGCGTTCCTTTCTCAATATTGTTTTCTTTCCACACATTTCTTTTATATTGAAGCTCTGTTTATGGGACGTGCACAAAGTAAGCTTCAAGATTGCCGAATTCTCACTCCACAATAGCAGCATCGGTCTGAGCGCATTGTCGGGCGAGAGTTCCCTCAAACAACGAGGTGAAAACAGACCCGGAGGCCGGCTTTTTGCATTTGATGCCGATGGAAAACACATGATTACCTGTGCTACCAATGGTGCTATTGTATTTTCGGTAAGATATCATTTTTTCATTTTTCTTTTCAAAATTTCATTTCAATAAATCTGATTGTGATGCGTGTAATGGCATGTTTGAACAGCGGCCTAATCAAACGCCCTCTTGTTTATATATTCTGAGAAAGTTGCAAGTAGCATTTTTATAACAGCTTTTTTCAGTTGTTCAACGAAAGGATTTCGTGTTTTAAATTAGGACCTGTAAGCTGGTACAGCTTGTAAGGTTGCATATTTTTTTCGTTTGTATAGGCTGAATCAAAGACGTCGCTGGAACAAGTGATGACTATTTCGGGTCAGAAATCTGCTGTGACGTCACTCGATTGGAATTCATCCCCAAACTCCTCGATTTGCGTTGCGGGCCAGTCAAGTGGTGTCATTCAAATATCATCTCTTTTGCGGATGTAGACTCAGTTCATATTGGGGTAATTCACGAAATCCAATTATCAAGAATCCTGATTTTTGCAAAATACTGAAATCAAATGCTAGTAACTGAAATATTTTCTATAAATTCTGCTATTCAGCAAAGCATGCTCAATTAATAGCTAACACCGTCTGGCTGCTATATATATTAGAGATTACCTAATCGTTTTTTCTAGTCAAAATTTTCCAATGAAATCGTCCTGTGAAATATTTGAATTTTTTTTGTACTTTACAGTTTCAACTGTGTGACCTCGCTCTTGTCCGTAAAGCAGAAGTTACACGAGCCCATATCGAATCAACGTAGTTATGTTTGTTTGATTGTAAATGAGATTTTTTCCACGGGCATGTTGTCAAAGTTAAGTGGTTTTACGACACTGTTTATTTTTACCACAGTCCTACTTTAAACGAACACGATAAACTGGCAGGAACGGGTCATTAGGCATTCTATATGTGGTTTTCCGTTACTCCTTCTTTTATAAAATCGCTTTAACTGACCGTTCATTATTTAGCCAGGGGTTGTTACCGAAGAGAAATAATTTGGCTAAACAAGGCTTTTCATACAAGAAAGGTTGGGTAAAAAAATGAAATAATTTTGTTTGGAGATCTTTAAATAATAACGAAATGCACTCTTAGCTAAGAAATATGCCAGTGCAGAAACATCAACTGAAGAATTAAGAAAATGATAAAAATAGCTGATGAGGAAAATGACAATTGTTTTTATGACGATGAAAGTGATTTGGTTCTCCATGACTTAGATGAAGAGGAAATAGATGCAGATTTTGCAGGTGTTCTATTGATGAGAAGAAATACGTATGGGAGAGACGTAGGAACATGAAATCTGCACATAAACGTGCAACATTCTAAGAAAATTATGATATAACGGCTTTGCTCTTGAGCTCCAAACCACTTCTAGCACTACTAATATGCAAAAATATTCTGCCTAATCTTAAGAATAAAGAATACAATCTTCTTAGCGAATTGCTAAAGTTGCAGTTCTTTTTACATGATGTACTGGTTTCGGGTTGGGCAAAAAATTCATATTTTCGCAGTTTGGTAAAAGGTACTTTCTACATCAAATTAACTTCTCTTTGGTATCAACCCCTGGCTAAATATTGAATGATCCCTAAGGAATCAAAATTAAGCGGTAAATTTTTAATACACATATAAGAACACCTTATTTTTTGCCGAGCCTCGATACTCTTAAATATTTACGATTTTGAGCCTAATGTTATTCTTCAGTTATTTTTGTCCAGCACAAGATGTGAATTCGTCATAGGATTGAAGAAAAATATTAAATTTTTAATGTCTTGCTTCATCATAAATTAGTCACAGAGCCGCAGAGTTTATTTTAAAACATATGGCTTTCCTTTGGGTGAAAACTCAGATTAAGAAGAAATTTTAGACATGATGAAGGTTGGACCTGGCATTACTATTAAATTATTCTTAAATTTTAGCAATTTTGAGCCTCAATATTTGTATAGACTTTATTCTTATAAGAAGTGTTCACAAAAGCATCTGAAATGCGAAGCAAATCAGGAATTATGCGATGGAGCAAAACATTGTCGGGTCACCTTAATTACGGTCAATTTGCCTTAAGTAAGGTGCACATGGTCCATGGAAACATGTCCATGCTCGATCTTGAAAGATGCTACTGCAGAGTTTTTAGGTTCTCGTCCTCGATTTAAAAAAATGCTGCTTGATAATCGGTTGATGAGATGGACGACTGGAAAAGGAAATTAGAGAATGTCATTAACAAGTGGGACAAGGGGCCACCGCCCCATTTGTTGGACCAGAAGCCAGAGACTGAGAATGCACAGTCGACGTTTTATGACAAGGATATTGCTGTTAGGCCAAAGAGAAGGCCAGTTAAAGGCGCAAGGAAAGCCAAAACTGAAAGGGCAAAGGAAAGAGAGGTTATGTTCTAATCAAACTCTAATTTGAAACATGTTTACAACAGATTGATCAAAAACACGTAAAGTTTTTCGAAATTCAATCTAAAATTACAATAATTACATCAGGTAAAAACAACCTCACCCTATAAGCTCAAGATCAAAAACTCAAGATAGAGCTATCAAAGCTATGTACCCGGTTGACGCGATTAGGTAAAACTTTCTAAAAAGTAATGTTTCATTTTATTTTTGAAAGATTTCCAAAGATTTTCAAACAGTTCCAAAGTTTAATACCATCAAATGTAAGAAAATTTCTTTTATTATAAACAATGTAAACAATATTTTTCAGGTTAAAGCAATTTAAAGATGAGGATTTTAATTTTAAAGTTCATTTTTACCAAAGATCCGTATATAGGTTGATACAAAATTTAAGACCTTAACCCTGATCAGAGATTTGAAAGAGTATTTTTTTGTTGATTAGAATCTGTCATAAAATTAGATTATTAGAGTTATAATCTTTTAAAGAATATGTGTCGAAGAATAAACCTTGCTAGCTCATTTGGTATTAATTTTCCCTTAGCCTTTATGGGGTATTTGAGTGTATCATGGACATAATTTAAGTTTGGGACCAGTCAGATAGTGTCAGCTCTCCCTATTTCAACTAAAACATTATTTTCCAGTATTAAATTCGGCTGAAAACCAATTTAAGATGGGAGAAAATTCAGCTTGAAGATCTTAGGCAAAGTTAGCTACTTTTTGTCAACCTCCTGTAAATTTTCTAGATCTTTAAATCATTTATTGAAATGATTTTTATTGGCCAAAAACTGAGATAGATATAAAAAAGCATTGATTCAATAGAATTGCCTTTTCTGCAGTGTTAGAATGTTTCTTTTTTTGTTTCTCTCAAGTACTTGACCATTGTTGACCACAAAAATATTGTGTGTCAATTGCTGAAAATTGCCAAAGCTAAGTCTTTCTCATATACACACCGATTTTTTACCTCTGGGTGAACTATGCTTTGTAAAACCTTTCATTTGTATTGAATGATATTTCCTTGATGATACTGGGTATCAATATCTTCTTATATTGGATCTTTTAGAGTGAAAGTTAAATGCTTAATCATAGCAGGCAAATTATAGCAGGCATGTGTGTGACACAAATGCGTGTGGTTGCGTGTGACACTAATTCTTTGGACTCTTCAACATGATGTCTAATAACATCGCTTTTCCCCCATTGTATAAAGGTTGACAGCTCTTTTGATATGCCTTTTTTCTTTTTGGGAGCGGTTGCCGCCATAATGCAAAACTCTTATCGTGGCTGGACATGAAAAAGTCTTGCTTGTATTTTTTGCGTTTTTCACCAGGGAATATGAAAACAAACTAACTAGAAATCTATTGGTAAAGTCTGATATATACACATGTGGTTTCACAACAGATGGCTAATTATGTAAAACAAATATAACGTGGCGTGGGAAAGGAAGGGCTACTCCAAGTGTGAATAGTTTTCGAATAGAAATGCCTATAGGTTGAAAAAGGCCCAAACAAAAGATAGGAAATGTTGACATCTGGATGTGCACGTGGAGTGCTAAGGTGAGAGAAATTAGCAAGTTGGATAATGAATGCTGATAATGAGAAAGAAAGGAATAAATAAGGTCGCTATAAACTGACAATTCTTCAAACAAAGGCCTGTTTATTTTGATTTGAATTTCAAATTAAACATGAGTCATGATTATTCCGGAAATTGATATTAAATCCAAAATTCTGACAGGGTGTCTAGCCTTTTTGAAGTGGCCTGAAAATTAATTTCAATATGAAAACCCACAAAACTAATCATCAAAAATTTTTGCTTTCAAAATAAATGAAGGTGTGCGATATTTTGCACACCTGGGAAGCAGCAGAGGCAATCGCACGCCTTTCCCACAAAAGCCTGCTTAATGGTTTCCTTATGCTTAAAAGGTTTCTTGAATGCTTAATCATATTGTTTTTGATAATAGTTCTGGCTATCGTTGGAAAATAACGCTGCTAAGAGAAAGTTTAAATTGATTGCTCCAGTGTTGAAAGTGCCTTCAGAACCATACCAGATGTATCTTTGCCTTCAATGTCAGGTATTAATCCTTTATCTTTGTAGTATTTAAAGCTTTGGAAGTTTTTCATTAATACATCTGAATTGTAGTAATGGAGGCAAGACGAGAACATTCATTTTTGGAAAAAATGCCATATGATTGAATTATGTACATCTCAAATATTTGGGTGGTTCACTTATACAATAATATGAATAAAATGTTGAAATGTATTTTGCGATTCTGTTAACTTGGTCAGGTTAGTAGCTGAATGTAGGGTGACATTTTATGAAGTTGCATTGTTGGAAATAAAGCCAATACTAAAAGTGAATGCAAGTGATAGTATTCACCTTTGATTTTATAATCTACCCAAAACACTCTCTTGTTAGGGTTTTCAAGCATTTCAAGAAAAACTGATATACCTAGATTGTATGTGTTAAGTCTCTAGAAAACTGGATTAATGGAGATGCTATGTGGAATATTTTCTTAGTAATGTAATATCATTTCACATTCCATTTAATACTTAGTAGTACCATTTTTTATATTACTTTTTTGTTTGAAAGCTAAGATCCTGGCTACATAGATTTTACACTTCTTTTTTGTTTTCATCTCCAGAAACTTTATCAAGGACATCTTAACTTGAAGAATCTGTCTGTTTCTTCAAATTTGCTAAATGTTTTTGATGTAACAGATCACAAACAAAGGTATTTATAATCAGCTTTCACTGGTAATGATACATGGACTCACAGCCAAGTGTCCAAACATATATATGTACCAGAAAAACCTGCATATGAGCTGGGTATTTGATGAACTTTTTAGACTCTCTGAAGATGAGGAATTTCTTGGATTTTTGAAAATCTTTTCAATTATCAAGTGACAGACAAAACATTTTCTCAGGCCTCAAACGTGAGGTGTGGCTTATGTCTAGTGGCAGCTTGTACACAATTTTTATGGTAGTATATCATGTTTTACAGCAACCTATTTTATCAGAAAAAGTACTAGAGTACAAAGGTTTTTATGGTAACAAAGTTTTATAAAAGTCTTTATGTAGCAAATATATAATGATATAATTCCTTCATTTTAAAAGCTCTGTTGTATTCAGAACAAAGCCAACTTTTAGAATATTTAATGGGGTCATTTTGGAAATTGTGTTTTTTCTTCTGATGAACTAATATGTATCAAATGTTCTTTTTTTTCTATGAGGAGATTTCTGCTGAATTTACTTGCACCAGATCTGAGTTTCATAAATTCAAGACAAATGTTTTCATATCCTTACAAAGCTGTGAAACAGAAAGACATTAGTTGGTAAGGCAATCAATAATTTTATATGTTATACAAACAATTAGATATCAAGATATCAAGTTTTTATAACCCTGGCAAGTTTGCAAAGGTAAAAGTTACTCTTTTTCAATACAGTACTTATTCAATTATGCAGTCTTCTCAAGACACACTATTTCAAGATGCAAGCGGATAATCCGAAATTCCGGATAATCAAAAATATACTAAAAACGGCAGAAGCCAGCATAAATAAACAAGATTGGTTTTGTGAAAGTTTTTTTCAAAAGCACACATTACAAACTACTGTAAGACACTAAATACCCTTCCACTATAAATGAAACTTTGGCTGAATGCCTCGCGCTTCAAACATCAAGCTTATTTTCAATGGAGAGACACTCTCTTTCATTTTTGTTCAGACTTTCTTGCCATGATAAGGAAAGCTTTTAAACTGACAAGAAAACATGACAATAGAAGAAATGATGCCACTCACACATTTGTGATACTGTTTCATAAAAAACGTGCAACCTGCTTTAAGTGGATAAAGTCACGTTAAACGAATAATGATGATGATTTCAGAAAATATCCGGATGCATTTTCCCCAGCTGCGTTCATTTTTCTTGCAAATATCTTTTCACTTAGAATTTTGACTACTTGTTTCTACCTACTATTACTTCAATTTATTGCCACAAAATAACAAATAAATTCATACTGAAACAGGAATTGCAAAGCCAGGGCCCCCACAATAAATTTCAAGGTTTAATTTTTAGTTTCTTTACAAATTATGCCAAAATGAGCAAAGGGGGCAAAGGATGTCCCAATGTTGGTAAGAACAAAGTTACCTTTTTTAAAAATGTTCCCAACATATCCTAAAAAATGTTGGAAATTCTTCATAAAGGTTTCCCCCCCTTTTTCAGACCGGATAATTGGAATCTGGATAAACAAGGGTTGAATTATAAGTACTGTAAATGCTCACTTTTAGGATCTCAGATGAAGTTATGTCAGCATCAGATGATGTAGGCAGTCCCAAAGGTAGCTCAAAAGTGGATTTCTCTAGCTCCTAAGTATCCAATCACATTTCACATCTACATTATTTTGCAATAGTGTCAGTTGCACACCTAGTGCTGATCTAGCCTGCTTCAACAAACTTCTTTGAAAAGAAACATTTTGTTTATGATTGTCTTTATTTGGGTGAAGAAACAAAGTTTCAAATGTGCCACAAATGTTAACAAAACACTGGGCCTGCATTGCCAGTCTTATTTTACCTGATATTCGATTTCTTCAGAAGAGAACCTACAGGTTCTTTGATTTTTGTTGCCTTTTATGATAGTTTTAGAGAGTGTAAGTTTTTTTCTCCAAGATTGACATGGATAGAGTTTCATTGATTTCTTTGGCAGACCCACCACAAAAGAGGTTGTCTTGCTTGGATGTTATTTCTATTTGCAAAAACATGGCATACAACATTTCAAGTCCTTTTTTAAGGTAATTCCCATGTGTCTTTAAGAGTCCCTAAAATATCAGTTTTTATAAACTGAAATCAGTTCTTTTTGAGACACTGCTTTTTACCATATACATCATGAATCTGAACTTTATAAAACCAAATAAACAATCACACAATGTTATCTTTATTTATTTACATAAAGAGAAATTAAGGGCAGTGAATCCCTGACAATATCTTTTAAAGACTTAAGAAATTATTGTGTCATTGGCTCCTCAGTCTTATAAATTTATAGATTGTTAAGAAGCCTCCGCAGAGACGTAAAATAAGTTTAAGCATAGACTCTATACAGGCTTATTGTTCTGACTTTTACACTGTTTGTTTCTAGGTTGGTTTCGTGGAGACTAGTGAAGTTTTTCAAAGAAACATTTTCATGTATCTGTTGTCAAAGCAAAGATATCCTTGTTCTTCAAGAAACACAGAATGTACTTCAAGATTTTTTGTTTATTTTCTTCTGCTTTCAATATTCATGCTCAAACCTTTACCAATCATGCATTAATGAGTCAATGTTGTATGCTTTGTTAAGTTAATTTCTGTGTCAGCCAGCTATTTTCAGTGTTAAAAAATGCTCTTAAAGTTCTGTGTAATCTAGTTTTTCTCTTGCCCATAGGAAAACACTGCCATTCTCTACTTGTCTTTGCACAAATCGCTCCTGGACTACATCATAGTATATTTCACTCTGTATTGTAATAATTTGAAGGTAAGATGCTTACCTGACTTCTTAGTTTAAGCTCACTAAATTAACTAAGATTTAAACATGCTGCGTGGTTGATTTTACCTCTCCTTTTTTCCCTAAACTTTTTAGTTTGAACTTTGTGTTTATGACGTCAGTATGAAATTTATGTTTCTTTTCAGCTGCCATTTATGGCGATTCCTGGTAAGCAAAAAGCATTGTTATATTGTATTCACAGTGTCAAAATGTGTGTTTTCTGCTCAAAGCACAAGTTTTGCAGAGCATGTGTATGTGAGACCAAATCTTCGCATTCTTCTTTGGCATATTATTTATAACTCGCATATCGTAGTCGGTATGTTTAGTCTTCCTGCAAATCCTTTTTTATAGATCGAATTAAATATCTTGCTTCAAACGAACACTGACACTTATCTACTTGTATACATCAGGCTTCCCTTACCTTTATAATTTTTGTTTCCTTCTGCAATATTTTTTATAAATTGATCAATGTGACGATTTCGCTATTTCAGACAGCATGTGCATAGGTCCTGTTTCCAGGTGATTTTTCCCTCGCTTCTTCTTGATTATGGCGTTGATTAATGTTGTGGTTAAATTTCTTTATTATGCCATCACTATGCATAGGCTATATATATATGGGCTTCCTTGACGGGAGGAAATTATTTTTTTCTACAGTTTTTGTGACCGACCATGGCTGTTTTTTTGTAAATTTGCAACAGTTGATTGGGTTTCTTCGCAAGCTTCATTGCAAGATAGTGAATATGGTCTTCGTCTCTTAATGCTACGCCTATTAAACTCTTTTTCAGGTTTCTACTCCGCAAGCTTGGAGTCATGTTTGTTGATGAGAATGCAGATAGTTGTTTGGGAAAAGCGAACCACCTCATTCTACAAAAAGTATGGATAGGGCTTGTAATAAAAATCCTTCTGTGTAATTTTTCCATAGTCTATTTTGCAAATTGAAAACCTCATTTTTTCGTTTGTCACATTCGTTTTAGCACTTATGGTAAACATCAGAACAAAACCACGCTAGTTCTAGCTATCAAAAACAAATGTTTTTCCAAGTTGTAAATAGCAGTAAACGTTAACTGCACTCAATCGTCAACAGCTCTTTTTATTTCTTCCAATATTGTTTTTGGTGAAGAGGTATTTTTTATGATCGTGGCTTTGTTAATTTGCGTTACCACTGCACATTGGATTTGTCTGTTAATGACAGCAAGTGTTTTTCAGACTTTCTTTCTTCAAGCAAACAGATGAACATCTATGAACATATAGTTAGTTAATACTTCGACCATAATTGCCATTTCTTATTTGTAGAATATGAAAGAGCTTCTTGTAAAAAACCAATCCATTCAAATATCAGTAGGTATGTCTAGGACCTTGCATTGTTAAAGCTCTATGGTCTTTCAACCCTGTGGGACGTATTGCTTAGATTCAGTTGCTCAGCTTGTCCAGTTTCATCAAATTTTGTGAAAGCGCCTCTGTTTACCAAACCACGAGCCTCCCACACAGGTGCATCCTTTTTGCCCTGACTAATTCAAATCCTTACAGAACTCAATTAAATTCCTTTCTATCCGCATTTCTTTATTGCCTTTTGCTTAATCAATCTTTTCTAGGTGATGTTGATGACGCTGTTAGCGTTGTCTCTTCGACTGTATTGACAACTGTAGCAGAATCTCTTGTTGAAGGTAATCTTTTTCGATTCTGGAATTTTTCTCCATTGTGATTTATGTCCTTTTTTCAAGATAGTTAGATCTTTAATGATGCTCAAAACCTTAGGATTTCTGTCCAAAAAATATATAATCTTTTTTCTTATGAATTTGATGAATCAAACCTTTGGACAATTATATATCAATCAAGATTTGTGAACCCTTTTTTCAATCTGCTAATCCGAGTATACGGGTACTAATACTTTTGTGTTGTCAAAACATCGACACTGTTATTATACGATTGGTTAACTTTTTTGGGCTTTTGTTGCTTTGCCCAAAATTTGCATCACAAGTTAATTGAAATTGAACCTGGTTTTTTCATGTAGAGATTATTCTGAAAAGAGCTCTTTCATATTGCTGAGACATTATCATGAATACATTTCAAAGTTTTGCTTTTACAGGTAGTGTTGATGACGTCATTATCGTGCCAGTCAGTGTCTGCTATGAAAAGGTTTGCCAGTGTTTAATCTCCGATCACTATTCCCAAAATCTGCTGTTCCCACCATTTTCAAAACCTAAGAAGTACGTTTGAAGCTTTGAGCCTGAGTTCTTTTGCAGAAAATAAAGTCGTTCAGAATGTGGGATATCTTCAAGACTGGTTGGTTTGGATTTGGAAGCGCCTTATTTGGAAGCGCCTTATTTGGCATGGCTCACGTTTGCTTTGGTGCACCAGTTTCCTTCCAAGTAAAGTACCATGCGCATTATATCTCAATAATCCCTGCTCTCTGCTGCACGATGTTAATCCCTGCAATTAGCTCAGACAAGTTTTGAAATATGTTGCCATCGATTATTCCACTAGAACCTTAAGACTCTGGCACACAGTTTTGGCACACCATATCATGGCTATGTTACTTACAATGCTCGAGAATATATACCCAGCCTGTTCAGTCCGCCTAAAAGTTAGATTATGTTTCTTCGTGATCTCCGTTTTTTTCTTATCTTTGTCACTTTCCGGCTCTCGTCTTATTATTTTCAGGTCTGACATGGAGGCTTTATTTTATTTGACTAATAAAAATGACCCTTTCAGAATTGTTAGTGAAACTTTTCGACTGTTAATCAGTTTTTAACTTCTTTCTTAGGACTTCTGTGCTAGAGAGTCAAGATTTCAATCACGGAAACATGACCCGCAGAATGAACTATGCTATTATGAACTTTACTCCCCCACGTCTACAAAAGAAGTCGTCGATTCTCTCATCCAGCATGCTGTTGCAGGTAAATTTGTGCTGTCACGAAGATCATCTTTGCCACTGATTCCGGTTCTCTATATTTCGGATTTTGGGCAGCAGTTTTGACGCATCTAGCAAGAGATATTCGACCCTTGTTGTTACTAAATGTGTCTTCTTCGCTGTTTGAAGGTTCATTGATTGTAATCAATTCACTTAAGGTTACGGTAAACGTTTTCTGGATGAAAACATCTATTTTTCGATTACTTCACATTCTGATAGCCGAATTAATGAGGAACATAATGATACCATGTTTGAAACTAGAAAAAGAATATAAACGAATTCCATAATTTTCTTATCAAAGTTTCTAGCTGCGGTTTTCAACGGTTTGAAATTTTGTACCCAAGGAACCAATCGTATGGCTCGAAAATTTGACACGGCCAGGGGAGATGTTGGGCAACCAAAGTGTGTCTCAAAACTTTTTTAATTGCTCTGGTCCGTCTTTCATACCCAACTATAGCTGCGGGAGGGTGGAAAATTGTTTGCCAATTTTCGACAGCGTATAGTTTCAAGATGAGGAGGAATTAAAAAATCTGAGACATATTTTGGTAGCTTAGGATCTGCACTTCCTGCTGGTATAAGTCAGATTTTGCTACCTCAAACGCAAGGGTACGAAATTGTTTTTGAAGGTGGTACACTTTTTGAGCAATAAATTTGCTTAGAAAATATCATTTAACATTATTTACCAATAATTTTCATCTGGCTGGATACGCTACAGTCTTGTGCATCGAATGATGTATAGTTTACCTAGATTCTATGAGCACTTCGGCCTTTAGGGAGGAAAATCCAAATTTTGTGTTGAAAACGTTTACCGTAACCTTAAATTCTTTGCTGTTCAATGAAATAATACAGCTTCTAGAAAAGGGCACCCCATTCTATGATAAGTTGTTTCTCCCTCTTCGACTGGCTTCTTAATTCCTCTAGTTTCTTGGGAATTATTTACTGAATGACTTCAAGAAGTTTTATTTCTACCTTAGATTGCAACCGTGTTGGCACCATCTCTTGTACAAGTATGGTTAGTTTTCTTCTTGTATATAAACATGATATGGAAGCTTCCATTGACGCGTTGGAAAAGTCATTTGAATGGCTTAGAGCTGAAGTCTCTGACTTTAAAAGGTTTGTCCCTCATCGGAGTATTTGGCTATCACCCAATTTTGAAAAGATTGTGTTCTAATGTTCTTGGTAACCCTCTTCTGATCTCTCTGTGCTTTCATCCAAAGGTGACATGTTTATATATATACATTCATATTGCGTTGCGGTGACATGTAGAAAGCTAGCTGTGTTTATGGCAGCTTTGTTATTCTTGACGGAGCTTTTCGAGTGGCGATTGTCAGAAAAACCTTTCTTCTGTTTGCTTTGTTAGATTTTAGAGGATAAGATTTCTTTTACTTTTCACATTCGAATACTGATACCTTAGGCGAGGTTGTGACACAGGCTCTCGGCTATTGATATTCGGTCAGTGTAGTTGTCAACTCTGCTGCCATTCCTCTTTATGGATTGGTTTTGCGTTCTGCAGATATCCAGGATTCGATGGATTGACACCAGATGTCGTCAGATATGCCTTGCACATTCTCAAGGAGCAATGTCTCGTTGAAGTAAAGAGCTGTGCTGAAGGACCAAGCATTGTCAAGGTTGTCGATCGCCTTGATAAGCAACAGGCTCTAATGGATTACTCACGTGATGTAATCATCTTTTTCTACCTTCATTTTTGCTACTTACACTTACGTTTTTGACCTTTACTAGAAATGAGGCTTATGCTAATCGTTACTTGTAGTTAAATTTAACCATTTTAATTTAAACAATTTGAATTTAAACAATCAAAAGCTTTCAGTACAATGTAATTGTTCACCCTAATTCTTCCTTTGTTTCTTATGTCGTTTAACTGTTACGTTTGTTTTCAGGTAACCGTGCTCTACATCGTTAAAGCCATAATCGGTATGATCCTTCTCCATGCAGCTTTTGATCTTGTCCATTTTGATCCTTCTTGAAAATTATATTCCCAAACTTTGCATGCTCAAGCTAGGGAAGATTTATGTGCATGCTCAAGCTAGGGAAGATTTATGTGCATGCTCAAGCTAGGGAAGATTTATGTGCATGCTCAAGCTAGGGAAGATTTATGTGCATGCTCAAGCTAGGGAAGATTTATGTGCATGCTCAAGCTAGGGAAGATTTATGTGCATGCTCAAGCTAGGGAAGATTTATGTGCATGCTCAAGCTAGGGAAGATTTATGTGCATGCTCAAGCTAGGGAAGATTTATGTGCATGCTCAAGCTAGGGAAGATTTATGTGCATGCTCAAGCTAGGGAAGATTTATGCTCTAGGATTTGTGCAAACCGATAAAGCTCGGCCTGTTCAGAAACTTAATTTGTTGATGATTTGAGTTGATGATTGGGGAGTTGCGAGGCCAAAAGATTATGTGATTATAATATTAGTTAGATTATAATCTTTATTTTGTGAATTGGGAATATTATTATTTGAGTCTAAGCAATTTGTTTTGAAATCAAGCTAAACATCTTTGCTTTCAGCTACTTGCGTCATTGCTGTTTGTGGTGGTGTAACTTTCATCCAAACTGGACAACGGTTACCAGAAGATGTTTCGCGAATCAAGGTAATTCAACAGAGGCCTTTCGATTGTGCATTCATTACTCACCCTCCGTTCTTCACATTTGACTCTAATGACAAAGCACTAAGCTTTATCATTTAAAACTGTATTTTGAGTTTCATGACTACATGATTCTTGGAAAAAATTGTTATTTTAAGTCAGGATTAGAACAGAATCGAGAAAGTCATACAAATAGCATTTTTTCATATTAATTATCTAAAATCTATTTTCTTGATAAAATATATCTAAAAGAATCGCTTTATACTTCAGCCATCAGATCTAAAAGATTCGCTAATGTTCTTTGTTGATGCAGATTCTCTCGCTGGCAGCAAGCCTCTGTCAACTCTTAATGAAGGAGTACAAATTTATAGCGGTACGTTTAACATAATTCCAAGACATTTATTTGAAGTATTCATTGTACTCTTTTGCCAATGTATAAGTCAGCTGATTCTTTATACTCAATTCTATTTCTTGCGCTATGTCTTGGTTGAAAGCTTTCTTGTTAAGTCTTATTTTATGCAGATTATTAGCATTCTTAACTGCCTGAATTCATTTGTCTTTCCTGTCATGAATCTTTTTGCTAGATATTGTTGCTGTCAAGTAAAGAGTTTCATTACTTCTTGGTTTCTTTCTGTTTACTTAACATGCATAGCTTTTCAATTATTCTTTCGATGTTTACTTACGATAATGTCATCAATTTTTTTCGAGTTTTTTATTATTATATTTTTACATCTGATCAATGAGCTATTAGCGCTGGTCATTTCTAAATCAACAGCCATGTTGTGACATCCCATCAATGTTGTCCGATGCACTGGATTCTCTTGTTGCAACCGGAGCTCTTGTGGTCGTCGAGGTTCGTAACATGAAGCTTGATGTCTTATTTTGCATTTGCTATATTAAGATGGACATTACCCTGCCCTGACCTGACCTGACCTGACCTGTTTGGTCCAGCTATCCCATTGTAAGGATTCGGTTGTTTTCAAAGATTTTCTAAAACAAATTAACATTTAAATCCTTCATATAGGATACCAAGCTAGCTGGACAAAATAGACAGTATGCTTTCGATGAGGAAGATGATGTTGGGATGAATTGTAATTGGAACGAAATGGAGGCAGATGTTTCGTACGAGGTGATTAAGTACCACTTGATAGTCTATCATCTCATTACACAACTTGTCAAATTCTTCTAGCTATTCGTACTCTCAACCTTTGCATCCATTTGATAATTTTGAAAATTGCATCTAAAGACATTGTTCAAAAGTTTTTGTTAGCACAATTTATTACAGTTGATGTTACTATAAGTATCATATGGCAAACACGTCAATCTATCTTTTTTTAAGCGGATTTAATCAGACCTTCCTTTTGTAGGTTAATGTTTTCGACCAAAGGAAGGACGACCTGCTTTTTCTACATTCACTTCTAGCTCCCTTTTTGGAAACAGTTTGGTTTGTGTTGATATCATTGCCCGAAATATTGAAAGAGGAAGACAGATTATGTGAGTTAGCAGTATCTTCTAATCCATTTTCGTCCTGTGGTCTTTCATTCCAGGTTTGCTATTTTCAGTGCAGATGTACATTGACTGTGGCGAATTTCCAAAGCGTTGTGAAGTGATTCTAAATTTCATATTTGAAAAAACTAGTTGGAATACCTCGCTTATGCATACACAATTAGCTTTCAGAGAAAGATTAAAAGTTAAACCTGACCAAAGAAAGGCAGACTATTTTAGACGTCTGAGCTAGCTGCTTGGCTTCCACAATACCACCTCTCTTAACTTATAAATCATTGCAATTAGTTTTCTTGAGAAGCGTTCTTTCTCTCCGAGAAGCCTTATACCCACTCTTCTCAAGACCACTGCAAACATCAGGCACAAAACTCCTTAATTATTGACGAAGCGAGGAAGCGGGAGCTCAAGACCTATTTATGTTTGGGACATTAACAGTCGTACTTTATGCTTTTTGGACGAGGCAATTTGTCAATATTGATTTATAAATCTCAATACCTTGATGGTTATATTCTAAGTTTGATTTCAATTAAGCTTAAGACTCACTAGTTCAATGATTTGTTGGCAACTTGATTGACTGTAAGCTACTACTGGTCCTTGCATACCCTTCCAGACAATGGCTTTCCTCCAGAGTGATGCAATTTTATCAGTGAAAGTTGTCGAGTTCAATTAACATTGGATGAATTATTTTTCACCACAAATGGAACTGCATTCGCTTTTCTTGCTGTCGTTGGCGTCAGATTAGTTATTCAGTCTTTATCTACCAGTCCTTAGGTTATCTTTCCGTACATGCTTTATCTAGGCAGGTTGTATTTTATCAAGGTGAGGCTTTATCACCTCTATCAATGGATTTTTGCTTGGTTTTGGCCAGTGCATTTCCTTGATTCATTTGCCTTTGCCGTTAGGCATGGATGTTACTGAAGAGCTACGCGACAAACTTCAATTGAGAATCAACAGAGCCTTTACTGTCCATGGTATGTGACCTTCTGTACTGCTACATTACGGAAGAAATACATTTTCGAGGACCGAGATTCTTTCGTAGTCCCTTCTACTGTCAATGAGCAGGCTCCAAACCATTTATTTGGAATGCCCTTTGTTTCAAGTTACCACGATTTTCTTTGTGAATTTGTTTTACCATTTGTCTTGCTAAAGCTACTTTTGGCAAACTGGCAAGAATGATATACTGGTATACTTATTGTGTGCAGATTGGTCTGGTTATACTGGTAAATAGAATAAGCTTCTAAGGATGTTCGTCTTCACGTGGTTATAGCGCTTGAACAAAGTACTCTATTCTTCCAGTCAAAGAAGCATCATCCAAAGAGATCTTCCATATCATGGAGGCACTGCTAGAACTTCAAGTTATAGTCAAACAAATGGAAGATTTTCGACGCTCGAAGTTGCGGCTTTCGCAGGACTCTGCTAAAGATGGTCCACTGTTGGAACTATTTAACAGACTTGATATTTGTAGGTAGTCTCTTGCTAGCAGTATTTACCTTCACTGTTCCATCTTAAAGCACTGGGAAGATTCTTATGTATTCTGCTTTTAATGTTCATGGCGCAAGCTGCCCATCTTCATAGTTATCTTTCGTCATAAGCACTCTTCTTGTGTATTATTTTTTTAGAAACGGGAAAGTGCGAATACTCATTGTTCGATCAGTTGATCTTTTGATACGCTTTACTGTACACAGATGCATGGTAAAAATGTCAATGTGATTGATTTTTTTATAACTGCTAAGAAAAGCGGGATTTAAAAACGTACCATTATGCAATTATTAAATGAAAGAATTTATTTCATCGAAAAGGGGTCATTTCTGTGCTGGATTCACAAGAGGAGTTCTACCGCCCGAATGAAAGGGCCTTCGTCATTCTTTACAACGTGCACCATCACAGATTGACGCGGAAAATTTAAGGAAGTTTCAATTCATTCATTTCATTATTAATTATAGTAATATAGTAGTACATTCTCTGAAGTAATAATATAAATGGCTTATTATTTTTTCTGTCTAAAGCTACATTAAAAATCAAATCCATACGACCTGTTTTGGTTAGAAGGATATGAACCAGAATTTCCATTAACGTTTGGTCTTCGCTGACTAAAGAACGTGTTGTTTAGGTGCTGTGATTGGATGCCACATACCAATTAAGTGCCCTTACTATGGTTCTGAAAGTGCTAAAGAATTCCGCAACTTCAGAAACTACTTGTCCGGCTGGGACAATGGCAATTTTTGATGCACGATATGGATTTACATTGGCAAGGAGTTGCTTTCCTGGAAATGGCCATAGTGCTATAGTTTCCCAATCAACCAATTTACTCAAAAAGATTTCTAAAGTTTAGGTGAAAACTTCTTGTCCGGCTTGGTTGGCAAGATGGTATCACCTGTTAGTACAAACCTCTCAGAAAAACAATTCCCGTTTACAGGACAAGAGGACTAGCCCGCCTATCCCAAGGTGGGTGTCATATTGTGAATATTAACTATGGTCTCCTTGTGGAGCAACCTATATAACCCCGGTTCTGTTCTGTGTTCTGTAACCCATGTAGACTCAAGCGGGCTGGCCCTCCTTGGCCGGCTGGAAATTATATCCACGCATGACCGGCTTTGTCGTTGCAGTCTGCAAATGCAAGGGTCCGAATGAAAGCATTCAGAAAACAACTTGGTTGGAAAAGGGATGTAGTCCATAAGTCGATACGGGTGTGCTTCCATGTAAACAGACCCTTGGTTAGTTGCAGCGAGGCAGTACGGCATTGGGACGTATGAGTATTGAAGATAACGCGAAATTATACGAAGTTGGCAGTCTTCATTGTCGCATTTTTACACAGAATAAGAAATGAACAAGCGAAGATTTGCTGCAACAACAACCCCAAAAGAAAGTGTATTGTATCACAGTAAAGAGCAGAAAAACTCCCCTTTTACAATCGCCACCAACCAAAACGGAATTAAAAGGAAGCGTCAAGGACTATGCCGAGTTCCGAATCTCCCGTTTGAACAGGTGACAAACCATATCACCAGCAAGGCCGTGTTAGTCCTCGTGATTACTAACCATTGCCAGCTAAAACTCTTCACAACATGAATAGACGAGGCTGCAAAAACATTTGATCGCCAGTTTCAAAATACCGTCGAGAAATATTACAAAATTAGAGGTACTTCTTGTAACCACCAGTTTCGGAGAAAAATTCAATCATGCAAAGTGTTTTTGTTTGAAGATGATGCTAAAATCATTGGAGATGGTTATAGCTAGCATTGTTGCTGAAAATTATCGATAATTTGGTAAATTGAAGCTGAAATTCCTTTTTTTGGTATTATTTGCACTGGACTATTGTTTGAGAAAAACTGATTGAAGCATTCTATTTGGAATTTTTTACATTAGAAGTTATTTGTGCCTCTCGGAAAATTTGCAAATGGCATAAAAGTAAAGTCGTTTTGAACGGTGGTGAAAAGTAAAGTCGTTTAAGCTTTACACTTGAAAAACCTAAAGATTGTAGCTTCTTCATGCGTGATGGGTTACAATAAATGGAAACAGAAAGTTTTATTTGAACATCTAGTATAGTTTCGAAGAAAAATCCAACCTTTTTCTTCGCTAGCCTGTATCGGTGGAAAGCAAAGTTCAAAAAACAATTTACACGCACTCTAATTAAAATAACACCGCAAATGCCAAAATTTTATAATTCCAACAGATCGATAAGTAAAAGGACGTTTCAAAGCATGTTTATCCAAAGGCGTAGCCCATACAATTTGAACTGAGCATTTGCTTTAAACATGTCAAATACACCAAGAATTAAAGACGTACTTTTGATGAAGGGACAAGGTTTTTTAAAGTCTCTTTAATACATTTATAAAATTGTTCTATCAAGAAACTGAAGAAAGCTGGAAGAAGCTTAAAAATCTACATGCATTTTGATGGCTATAAATTATAAAAGAAACATCAACTGCTCCGCAGAGACCGGTAAAAGTCTCCGCAAGGTTCACTAGACAGGTACCTCAATGTAGGAAGCTATAGGCTTATATTCTAACGCGTGCAGGTCCAAAAGCTGCTCTGTTCCGAAATTGGCAGATGCGTCCAGGTCTGACTCGATGGCTTTTGATGCGATTGATTGAGGTTTGATTTTAACAGATAATACATTTTCGTGTCATTATATTGCGTGCGATAAATATACATGACTATCGCATATCACGCTCACTTGATATAAGATACAGTTTGTTGATTTCGTATTCATGTCGAACTTTCGCTTATTACTCACTTGCATTGGGGGCGCTTGCATATCTTGCAAGCAAAAGTCTAAGTTGAAGCCTTTAGTTCTTCACGTGCACTGGCAATTCACCGGAGTTAGCTCATTGAGAGTTAATCCCATCAGTTAAACTTTTTCAACTACGGTTGCTCTTTTAAATCAATTTGCAAAAAAGATGTCCATCATCATGTTAGCGTTGAATTTATAACGTTGAATAATCTACTATCTATAGATCGCATCATGCCTTATTCAAAAGAGAAACCCAAAAGAGTTGCAAACAGAAACTAGATCACGACACATTTGATAAATATCAAACGAGAAATTTTAGTAGGGATTTTAACGAAGGCATCATAAATATCGAACTGCAATATCAAGTGCATTTACACTCGATTCACACAGTGTTAATGCAGAAGCAGTTCATCAATTACAGGTAAATACTCTTTTAGGGTTTTTCCTTACGGACAATTTGAGTTAAAGCCGTGTCCGTAACGTTTTGATTTAGATGCTTAACCTGAGATTGGTTTAAATTTGTTGAACTATGTACGAGAGACGTCGCTGCTTTCTGCGGCTCTTCTGCAATGCAGCGTAAATGCCTCACCTTGACTGCAATGCCTTCTCTACCTTTAAGGTCATCTAGAGGGTTCGGTCTAGCAATTAGAAATGAGTGACCTGCAGTACTGCAAGCTGCCCACTGCTATTTCGTCTCTCTGTGCAATGGGGTGTAACATCGCGATGGTCTGGTACATCTGGTACAAGAAGTCTCTTAAAGGCCCGATGAAAACATTGGTGACCAACTTGGCTTGCATCGACGCACTGTTTTCTGCCACTATCTGCATACGCTCGTTCCAAAGCCTCCACCCCAGTCAGCATAAACACATTCCTGCGACGATAGAAGCAGTTGTTATGTCTTATGGCTGTTTCCTGACCCTTTCCCAGCTTGGCAGTCAGTTATCGATTTCCCTGGAGAGGCTGTGTGTGGTGCGGCATCCCATCAAATATCGCACGGTTCATTCAATGTCCAGCCGCCTTGGCCACGTCATCGCAATTTGGGTCGGCTCCATCGTGCTGGGTGCTGGCATCGGTGTGTCGTGTACGATTTTCCAGTTGCCCAAAATGCTTTCCTTTGCAACTTGGATTTGTTTTTCCGCAACGTTGGCAATTCAAGCCATCACATATGGGTTTATAATCAAGGAAATCAGAGTCGGCCAGCGGGTCGTTGACGAGGTTACTGTCGGCAACTCTGGTCTCTCCTATTCCATGAGAAGTATCGAAGAAAGAAGCCGTCAGCAAGAAAGGCAGCTGCATATCTTGGCTGTGGGCATCACCGTAAGCTTCATTGTTGGCACTCTGCCCTTCATGGTCTACGTTGGCATCTATGATGTGAAAATGGAGTCACAAGGCTGCAGCTCGTTAGAAAACATCTTCTACACAGCCTCGCTATGCTTTATTTGTCTCAACATGCTTTTCGACCCACTCTGGTATTTTGCATTCAGTTATCGATTGACAAAACAGAGAAACAGGGCTCCAGCCATGACAACCAATGCATCCAAATAACGTTCTTGGTATGGAGACATCTTTGATTAAATACGTGGGCTAAATACGTCAGCTACGTGGGTTTGGAAAGATACGTTACATGATACATTGGTGTTGCCGGAACAGAGATAGAGTTGCAACAGTGCGGGAGTAGAGTCTCAATAACTTTCTTGAGATTAGAAAAAAGCGCCCGGCTTTCTTGGATTTGTGTCCCGAGCGGCCATTTGAAAATAATGCATTGTGAAAGATTATGTAATCTCTTTACCAGTCATTTAATATTTGACGGTTGAAGTTCTGCAAGATTCGGACTCAAGGTTTTCTGTTTTTACATTTGCGAATGCCGCGAGCCGAGCCTGGTAATACACCATTACAATTTGAAATGTGATTTTAGCCAGCGTAAAGTGCTTTTACGTCCGACATCATGCTAATGTTGGAAAATAGCCAAAAGACAGCCAAATTGACAAAATAAATACCCTGTTGCTGGTCGAAAACACTAGAGGACTGTAAGAAGAGCGCATTATTGGCGGTCTAACGACCAATCAGCGTCTACTTCACACCTCTTGTGGATTAGTCCAAGCGATAAGACGGATTAGTCTCTGTTTGTACAGAATGGGGCTTTGTATAAAGCAATGGTTAGACAGACTGCAAAACTCCCAGATGAAAAGACGACCTAGCTTGCCCAATGATACGACAATTGTCGTCGGTATATGTTTTTGCGCAGTCTGGGTTTTGTAACAGGTGTTACCCAATAGTGAGATCACACTAAATTTCGGCACTGCGTGTTTTGCAATTTCAAGGCGGCTGCTCTCTTTCTGAAGGGATTTTTGTCCTTATGCTCGTGAGAACGTGCTGCTTTATCCGCACTGTAAGTCTTTTGTACCGTGTCCTACATACCGACACACATACCAGCTTCACATCAGCAAGTTCATTCACAAACTTGGGCAGGAACACCATCCTTATGTATAGACGGAAGCATACTGTTACCCTTATAGACCATACGAGGATTCACAGACAAAGAGCAAAAGTTTATAGCTTTTTGGACTTGTATTCTTGCCAAGGCTATGTTTGGAAGCGTATGAAGTCTATGAAGTCTGGACCATCAGGAAACAAAGGAAAAACTTTTCGAAGCCTCCGAGATGTGGATGTAAAGTGGACGGTGGCCTACGAAAAGTGCAAAGCAACTGATAGAAAAAGGTAAAGCAAAGATGCGAGCTTGATGCCAACGTCGATAGAAGGTGAAACGAAAAGGAAAGCGAGGGCATGAAGATGTAGAATAGAGCGGATGCCATGGTTAAGAGAAGGGCTGTGGCAAGATGCGATTTCACACATACACTCATGCAAGCACATGCACTTCTGTCAGAATACATTCACTTGATAAAGAGATGCGTTTTATGGTATGCACGTTATTAAGCTGGTACGTGCTTCAGGCTCCTAGCAGCCCAACCTGCTTGTTAGATAGAACGCAACATCGTTTGAAATCATATTCATTTTCTGAGAGAGCGTTTCATCTTCACATTTGGCTCAACAATTCGAAATTCTCAGAGCCGATGAGAGCTATGCCTTAAGGACGATTTCTCACCAAGCAATTTATTGGCTGCTTATGTTTCTCAAGCATCGATTCCCGCGGTTCTTGACATTATTGACAATTCTTGGCAAGTCTATTTCGCAATTCTACACTTAACTAGAGTGGAGAGATTATACTAGGCGAATGAGAGAGAGTAACATTATGTGAAAATGTCGCACAAATGGATTCCGTGGTTGGAAAACAGAAAATTCGATGAAATCAAGTAATTCGGTGTGTTTAAGCTCTTCTGCATTTACGTTTCTAAAGAAACGAAGGCAAAACCCTTGCCTTTCCGAACGTTGGCTGCTTGCAGCAATCAAAAGCACCATGCTTCTGATTTGTAATTGCTGTATAGAGAACTCCAAAAGATGCTTTGAAAACATCCCGGGGTTTGTACCTAGGAGAAAATGTTTATGATGCATTAGGGGATTGTTTTGCTGCTTGAAAAAGAAACCTTGAAACACGATTTTTATCCCAGGGGCTAGAAAGTAATTAACACGTCAGGAATGATAGTGTACATGGGGGGAAGGGGTAGGGAGCCTCCTCTTGCCTTCATCTCATCCTCAGTTTCAATCAAGTCTTCCTATAAATGATGATTTCAACTTGGATAAAAGATAATCACAAGGATGCGAAATTCAACAAAAACAAGCGACTACTTGAAATCGCTCGATGCATGGCCAGTCAGACTGTTGTCAATAGAAGTTCTCTGTTATCTGTTAGCAGAAGTATTTTGCTTCAGTCTAATTGATTCACGTAGCAAGGTTAACTAGTTTTCACTTCATGTCAAGTATGGGGTCTCTGACTTGCGTGGTGCACTCTCCGTTTTGTTAGTTTCAAGCAATGACACTTGCTTGTTAAAGGGTACAGGGGTTTCTTAAGTTATCATGCAGAACTCAGGAAAGACAGGACCAATGCATGAGCCCTTTCGAATAACACCTCACTCGTGAAAAGCATTAAAGTTAAGATTAAAGGACTTCCGGTCGAAAAAACTAGGAACCCATGACCAATTTTCAGAAAGCAAAGCAGAAGCACCAATATAAAAAAAAAATTCAAACGCGAATTCTACAATCAAAAACATGTTATATAAACTGCAAATCAAATTCATACGAGAGGCGATATCATTTAGCCAAAAATCTCTATTACTACATCAGCTCTAAAAGCCTTGGGGAGAATACACATGCTGGGAAAGGAAGGGTTTAAGCATGCTGTGAAACGAAGGAGTTGAAACATGCTAGATAAGAAGGGTTTTACAATTCCTGGGAAACGAGAGGGTCTAAACATGTTGTTGTTTCATATTTCATAGGATAATTTTGCATAATCTAAGGAAATTTGCGGACTTCCCTCTATAATAAGGGCCTTTACAAAGTATACCTAAACTGTCGTCTGCATTTGATACCTCACTGCAGGAATAGAGGCTAATCAACTCAGTCAATGGAACGGAGGAGTATTTTTGTCAGTCGAAATTAGGAATACGGCAAAGTCATACTACATATATCACTGATAAGCGAACACCAATCTTTTCAAGCTTTTATAATGATAAGGAAAGACAAATGCAATCTGATCAGACGTTTGTGCACTTTCACACGATAAACCTGTTGGGCCAGAGTGGGTCCTTGGCTACTTCGTTAATATAGTCACTAAAAGGACCATGTAGGTGCGAAGGATACAAAGGCGCGACAGGTTAGTATGGAAGATGTCGCCATCACTGCCATGGAGAAAAAGGATGGGTTTCGTTACCCATTGTTAGTGGTACTCCTTATCATTCTAAGAATCTACATCTATATTCGCCTGCAAAGATTCTACCTTGATGCTTGAAATCATACAGGCAAGCATCAAGTCAGAGGGCTGCTTACTGTAATTGCTGTTAGAATTCAATAAGAAAAACTGAACAATTGATTGAGCAGTATCAGCTTTCTTAATGTTTTTGTTGTTGTTGTTTTCGTTCTTAGAATGATGTATGGCTTAACCCGCACATGGTTGTTGAAACCTTTTTTAATATCCACGTTGATCGTAAATATGAAGGAATATACATTACTTGTGTTAAAGTTAAAAGGTCTATAGATGGTTTTCCTTCTGGCTTGAAGTATTTTAAACAGGTTATTACTAGACGCTGTGCAAATTGGATAGATATTTTGATTGCTACTTTGTGTTGATCAAGATGTCAAATACAAAGGGTCAGGTACTTAGAACTTTCAATTTCCCCAAGTTAGACCGTTCAAATTATAATGAATGGAAAAGGTATATGAGATGGTTCCTCATGGGTGAGGATTGGTGGAGATTTTTTGAAGGTTCAGAGGTCAAGCCAAGTGGTGAAAACGTAGATGCCAATATAATTTCAAAATGTATTTTGTTGGAACAAACTTGGAGTCAGAGCTTCAAGTATCAATAGACAATGTGGAAAACGCTAAGGAAGCATGGAAAGTCATTTAGGATCAGTTCCAACGTGTTTCTCTTATGCAAAGAACACGTCTTCGAAAGCAATATTATCAATTGAAGTTTCAGTATGATGATTATATACACATCCATATTAGAAAGTTGTGTGAACTCCAAAACGAAATAAAGGAGTTAGGAGGATCTTTGGCTGATAAGGACTTAGCAATGACACTTCTAGCCAGTTTGCCTTTTGAAAGATATCAATCTCTGATTGTTTCGTTGGATGTCGCTAGAGAGGACACTTTAAGCTTTAATAATGTGGAAGCTCTGTTGCTTAATGAGGCTGATCGTCTAGCAGATAGCAATACAGAAAGGCAACGTGTTGTTGCTAATTTTGCTTCAGTTACAAAGCCAAAGCCGAAAACAAAAGGGCATTTAAAGTGCTATGCCTGTGGCAAAAAGGGGCATTTCGCAAAGGATTGTAGAAATCCACAAAAGAAAGAAAAGAATGCATCACATGAATCAGGATATTCAAAAGTTAATGCTCAAGTTGCCCAAATTACAAAGGATCAAAGTAAAGAGGTTGCATTTGCTTTATCTACAAAAAGCAATCATTTCAAAATGAATGGAATTTTGATTGTTGACACTGGGACAAGTCAGCATATGGTTTCTGACCATAGTTTGTTTCAAGATTACTATGCTTATAAAAAACCACAAGAAATAAGATTGGCAGGAGACTGTGATATGCAGTAGGTGAAGAAAATAAAAGAAAGTGAAGCTTGAACATGGAGAAATGCTTGTAGACCTCCAGAAAGTTTTGTGTGTTTCAGACCTTACAGATAATCTTTTGTCAGTCATTCAATGACAATGCATGAAGCTATTGTGACTTTTACCAAAGGGTAAGAAAGTTGCAGAGGGCACAGTCTTAGGTTTTGGACAAAAATATGAGCGGCTTTTTGGAGTCAAAGTAGTACTACCAAATCGTGTTTGTGAAGCAAAGGTAAAGCCACTTAATGATTACTCTCTACAGTTCTGGCATCAACGCATGGGCCATATAAGCAAGGACAGTATAAGTAAGTTACAAGATGTAGCAGAAGGTGTCAATCCTATCAAGAAAGTCAGCTACTGTGTAAGTTGTGCTCAAGGAAAGCAACACAGAAACCCATTTCCATCAAGCTCATCCCATTCAGAAGAAATACTGGAAAGAGTACACAGTGATGTTATGGGACCTTTTGAAGTTGACTCTATTCGAGGGTCTAGATATATTTGCTCATTTGTCAATGACAAGTCACGTTATGCTTTTATATACATGCTACGTAGAAAAGGAGAAGTGTTAACAAAATTCACAAGTTTTGTTTCAATGGTAGAGGCACAAACAGGAAAGTCAGTTAAGATTATCAGAAGTGATAACGGAGGTTATTGAATATTCTTCTGAGGCATTCAACATCAGTATTCTGCTCCATACACGCCTGAACAAAATGGAGTTGCAGAGCGATTCAACAGAACAATATCTGAGGTTATGCGTGCTAAGTTGCATCCGGCAAAATTACCTAAGAAGTTTTGCGCAGAAGCTTTGAATACCACTGTTTATCTCAAGAACAGATCACCTCATTCATATATCAATGGAACAACACCTTAAGAGATTTTTCACGGACAAAGGCCAAATTGGGTGTCTTGCATTAATCTGGGTGGCTGATCTTGTATTAATCTATTATTGTGGCGGTAATTACCAAGATGATGAAGATGACGAGATGGAGGATAATTCTGATCAAAGTTCAGATGCACCAGTGAGTAGAGATATCAGAACAAACAGACAATTTGGTTGAGGTGGAAAATACAGCTCATCTGGATGCTTCATATGAGGAGACTTCATATGAATCAAGTTCGTTCATTGCCAGCAAAACGTCCATCAGCATTGCCTCCCTCAAATTAATTGCCTCATCATTGTAAGCCTGCTGAATCGCTAACATCAGCAGTAAGTGAAGCAGATAACATTTACCAAACATGGCACAGTGACCATAGCAAGCAATGACATGATGCTGCTGATGGTGAGCTTACATCACTTGCTGATACCCACACGAGACTTAGTACCTCTTCCCGATAACAAGAGTATTGTAGGACGCAAGTGGATATTCAAGGTCAAACGCAAAGCTGACAACACAATCGACAGATTTAAAGTACGTTTAGTGGCACGGATTTAAAGCAGTTTTTCACCTGTTGCTCGTTTTACGACCTTAGGAATGTACTAGCTTTGACTACGTTATTAGACCTTGAATCGCACCAGTTGGATGTAAAAACAGCATTCTTAAATGGAACTACAGAAGAAATAATTTAGACAACCGGAAGGCTATATTGACGAGAAACATCCTGATTATGTGTGCAAATTGAGAAGATCTCTTTATGGATTACGTCAAGCAGCTCGTTGTTGGAATAAAGTAATTGATGAGTACTTGAGATCAGCTGGTTATAAACCAAGCACCGCAGATACGTGTATCAACATTAAGCAAGAAGGAGAAAGGTATGTGCTGTTAGCAATATATGTAGGCGATATACTAATCGCATCAAATAACACAAGTGTGCTGCAGAAAGAGAAGGTTCAATTTAAGAAAAAATTGGATGTTGTTGACCAAGGAGAGGCTCATTATATTTTCGGCATATCAATCAAGTGAAGTCGTTCAGCAGGAACTATGTCAACCCATGTACATTGGAAACGTTCTAAAGAGATTTAAGATGGAAAAGTGTAATCCAGTTAAAACACCTTTGGAGACAGGAACAAAGTTTTCAAAATTATCAAATGAGGAAGAATGTGTTGACAAAAATATCTATCAGCAAATCATTGGCTGTTTGACATATGCTATGACTACTGTATGTCCTGATCTGTCAGCTGCTGTTTCGTTATTAAGTCAATATATGTCAAATCCTGGAAATCAGTACTGGATTGGTGTTAAGTGTGTGGTATGGTATTTAAGTGGGACGGTTAATCATGGACTATGTTCTATGAAGAATGATGTTCATGCAATTTTGAGTGGGTATAGTGATGCAAGTTGGGGGGACTATCTACATGCAAGGCGTTCTACATCAGGATATGTTTTCAGCCTGGGTGGAAATTTAATTAGTTGGCGTACAAAGAAGCAGTCCTCAGTTGCAAAGTCTTCAACTGAATCTGAGATTGTAGCATTAAGTCAATCTATCGACGTTGATCGTAAATGTGAAGGAATATACATTATTTGTTTTGAGGTTAAAAGGTTTAAAGATGGCTTCCCTTCTGGCTTGAAGTATTTTTAACAATTGCTTCATACTTGTTGAAATGATCTGAAATCAATGTTCAGAATCTGAAATAGTACAATACCGTTTCTTTGTACATTGACAAGTCAGCTATATTAATTTCATTGTGGTTTGAAATTTTGAACACTTTAGTGGGATACCATGTATAAATAGTTGCCTACAAAAGCACCAGAAATAATGATCTTGTTATCAATTTTATTCCTCGTCGCTGCACACAACATCATCAGAACCAAATGTATCACCTTCAATTGTTAGTTCAGATACCGCATTGGTGGCCTGTCTCCTCAAAATTTCAGCCCTTAAGTCTGTTAAAATGTCAATGGGAGGGTTGCTATTACTATCACATGTTAACTCATTTATAATATCTGTTCCAAATGCGGAGTAGCAAGTAGGATAATTGCTTCGATAAAATTGCTCTTGCTCAAGGTTTTCTTCAACATTTTGTCCTTCTTCAGAAACATCTTTGGTACTGTAGTCTTTGGGCAAATCATCATCAAGCCTTTCTTGGATCCTTTCTGACAAATAAGGCAAGGAACTTTTCTTCACAAGGTCAAATGGTAACAGCCCAACTGGGTCCTTTTTGTGTGAAAATATAGCTTTCAATTCACTCATTAACATCTTGCTTTCTCTCTGATGTTTATACTGCTCTTCCTCAAAATTAGATAGGTTATTACTTTTAGTTGCAGTTCCAGCACCATCAGGGTCACTCATAGCTTCAAGGAACAGATCACCTTCAACCTCTGTCAATGAAGTGTTTGGCGAAACCTTCACATCATTTGAAATGGGTAAAGGACATGTATCAACACCAGCTTCCTCTGTTGTATCATCCTTCACAAAATTAGCCACTTCAAATAGCTCTTCAATATCATTGACACAATCTTTAACTCCTTCTAAGTCATGTTTGATTCCATCTAGTAAATTCCTGATTTTGGATGTTTGGATTTCACCAATACGTGACAAAATATCTAAATGTGGAGTTCCTTCATCAAAGATATCTTCTATGAAAATCACCTGTAACTGTTTCAAGAAGCCAATAGCAGATTTCAAATGAAGGAAAGAGCTGTCAACTTTTAGATCCCAAATAAATCTTTGCTCAATAGCCCTTGGCTGCTTTATATCTTCTCTCTCTTCAAATTCATTTTCCTTGGTAAAGCAGTACACTGATTCAACATCTTTAACAGTGTTCTCAGATTCCTTTATAGCTGCTACAAGTAACTTTTTCAAGGACTTCAGAGTAGCCATCAGCTGGGTCTGGTCATCAGGGATCTTTGTTTCAGGAGTACACTGCAACAGCAGCCTTATAATCTGAAACAGTTCAACAAGCTGTGACCTCATTAAGCATATTAGACCTTTGATCATGGCTGATGTTAGGACACCTTCATCTACATACGAGTCTCTATCAAATGAAGACTTGATATTCTCACTCGCCACACTGCAAATCCCATCTTCTGTGTACAACAGTTTAAGATGATTTGGCAAACAATTGACTAATTGCAAAGCTAGGGACTTTGTACACTCAAAGTAAGACAAAGAGTGTTTCTCTAGGCATTTCCTTAGAGCTGTACACATTCCTCTCTTTCTTGGGGCACGTTTTAGCATAGGCATGCTTGGATGGTAGAAAATTGACCCCATTGAAATGACTTCACATTCTCTTATAAGCAGAAAGCACTTATCAAAGGTTTTGCAAATTGATTCACTACTGCAAATAAACTGATCAGCAACATAAATTGCATCTGCACACAAGGAGCTCACCTGTTTTGAAAAATAAAACTTACAGAAGAGATGTGATACAATGGTAGCCAATATCAGCAAATTGGCAACTACCAATATGGAGAAGTGGAAGGGCAGTTGATTTGATTGCATTGCACTTCCTAATGCAGCACTTAATTGCAGAACCATTATGCTCATTAGTGTCAAGGAAGGCCATTGGTTTTTCTTATAGAATCCCTCCTTTTTAGCAGTGTCTGCAAGTCCTCCTTTACCATTGTCCATATTACTACCAGTTAAAACATTCTCAAAGAAGAAAATTTACTAGAAATCATCTGTGCAGTGGTTTTTAACTCCTTTGTTGCGGATGAACTTGGTGTGAGCACCCCAAAGAAACACTCTCTCAATTTTGTTAAGCAAGCAGTCAATGTAATGTTACCAACAAAGAAGTTTGTCTTGGTTGAGGCTCCATTGCCTAAGTCTTTCTTTGTTTCTGTAGTGGCGGGTGCAAGGCCTGTAGAGTATGAGCTGAAGTCGTCATTTCCGATCTCCTGCAAGTACTTCGACAGGGGCGAGCTTTCAAAAAGCAAGTCCTCACATTCAAATTCAGCTTCAAATCCGTCTCCCATCTTGTTGGAACAGAAATATTGATTAAAATTGCGTCAAGTTTTTTTAACACAAAACAAAATATTGAAGAGAGGAGAGGGCACAGTTAACATCATCACGAGGCACTAGAAGGCTTCGCAAACGAGGCAGAGAGAGCCTATCGCTTTCAAAACAATAAAAAGTCTCAAGGTCGAAATGTGAGGTGAGGATTGAGCAAGGAAACCATTGTTCTCGTCAAAACCAACCACAAACTTGGAGGTTGTAGGGTAAGTCCTATTATTTGTATGCATGTTTGTGAAGAAAGAGTAAACTATGTTTTACTACTGAGCACAGTTTTACGTTCGATTAAATTGAATGGAATCAGTTTACACCTTATCCTTATACGGGTGCTCTTTTGGGTAAAACAAGCGCAATGTTATTATTTTATGTATACCTAGAAGCATGCTTGTCTGCAAAAAGTGTCCATATGACCACATGACACGGAACCTCCAATTCAATTTATGGATTTATAAAGAACGAACATTTTGTTTCAAATTGTAAGCTGATCAATAGCAAGCAGAGTTCGTTTCTTATGGTTGTTTATGTTGAGAGAATACATTTGCCTGTGGCAGTGGAAGAGGCTGGAAGATGCAAGTGTTAATAACATAAGCAAGACTTCTCTTATTTTTCTGCTTAAGCAAAAAACAACTCAAGCAAAAAAGTCTATCTGTTTTTAGGATGCACTATATTTACTTTGATTAGGCTTTGCTAGCCCCAATGTATAGTCTTGTATGCACTAGGTATCTACTTTTTAAAGATTTTCAAGAAAGCTGTTATCAATTTAAAGGATTCTTTGCTTGTTTTTTGTAGATACACATAATAGTTCATTAGTCCAGATGGATAGCATGAAATTTCAGAAGCTGCTGATAATTCTATCGCCTCTTCTCTTGTGCAGGGCAGGTACAGTTAAAATTTTCAGCATTGAAATTTTTTTTGCTTCCTAAGTACTTTCTAAAATCAGAATTTAGTTTAAAAAACAACCATTTTCATTTTTAGTGAATGGTTTTATTAGTTATTTAAAGAAATTCTATCTAGATTCCCATTTCATCTAATTCCTCTAATGACAAAGGTCCATGGTAGGCAATGTATTTAATTATGTATATTCTGATCAAAGCACCCCCTTTGCAGTGTGTACTTTCTGTCATCCAGAAATTAAAAATTATAAATTTTATGCAGGTGTAGAGTATAGAGCTGGCTGCATGGCCCTTGTTTTCAATGTCTGTTATGAGTTTTGGACAACTTTTTTTTTAAATTAAAACCATCTTGATTTTTTAGCTTATGCTTTTATCTTTGCTAGTATCATTCATGCAATTGTTTGTTTTGTCTAGATTTAGATAGTTATCCAGATTTGAATAATTCAGCAAACTTCACAAGTACAACAAAGCCATCTGTAGTGACACCATTGGAATTAGAAGCAAATGGAAGCACAGGAAATACTATTGACTGTATGTTTCTCTACTTCATTTCAATTAAGCCCTTTTTGGAATGTGTCTCAAGCTCCTTGATTATCATAAATCAGTATAAAAATTCTATGTACAAGCGCCAATTTTCAGGTGCTTGAAAGTTGCAATCAGACTAAACCACTGCATACTTTCATATTGTTTGTTATCTCCTTTCCCCTACACAGACAGAAACATTTCTCACCAAAGCAAATTTTTGTAACTGTTTGAGGCAGTAACTGGCTGCAAGTAGGAACTGTGCTTATATCAGGTATGGTTTATGATTAAAGCTAGTGACAATTTTTAGCTTGGAGGTACAATCAGACTTTTTTTAGCATCCAAGTGTTGATAGATAAGAACAGAAACTGTCTATAAATTGGCTGAAAGGTTTTTTTAACTAAAGTATTTTCTGTTAGATCTCAGATTCAGGGAACAAAAGCCCTCCAGTGTTGTGCAGCTTGATGTAACTTATGGCAACTCAGTTGTTTTGGACTGTGAAGCAGATGGAGAGCCACCAATTTTGTTTAAATGGGAAAAGTATGGTAAACCTCTGGAAGACATTTCCTACAGGATGGTTGGAGTAGCACATTCAAACCTGTCTGTTCTTCTGCTGAAATCAGTCCTTTTTGCTGACTCAGGGAGCTATTCATGTGTTGTGCAGAATAATTGGACAGCAATACAGCAAACATTCATTGTATCAGTTTCAGGTAAGAAGTACAATTTTTAATGATTTTCACTAGTTCTTCTGTATTCTCTGGCAAGGAAATCATAAGCAGATGGAGGTATCACAAAGAGTTTTACCGCAGAACTTATAGTCGCCTTTTATTTTTGGATTGTTAGTTTATCATTTCATTTAAAGTTAAAAGTAAATGTCACTTCTTTGGTTATTTGCCCTGTGCTTTTCCATCAATAGCCCCTCAACTCCCCCCAAGGCCTTACTAGGAGCCAATGGTATTTTGTGAAGACTTCTTGTTATCAAAGAAATTGCCTTCTGGAAATTTTTATCCTATTAATAAGAGCGGTTCCTCTAGTAAATAACACAACTAGTGGTCATCACCATAATATTCAATAACTACCAACTTTTTTTTAATTTCTTAAAATGTAGAATTGGTTAAGAAAAGTAGATATTGGAGCCTTGTGGTCTTGCATATCCTGCAGAGCCAACATACATCATTGTGAAAGTTTGATTGAGTTTCTGTGAAAATTTAATGGTATTTACATCAGTTTCTGTTCAGCTTCCCTCTAGTTTCTGGAGCCCTACATTCAAGGTTAAACATGCTAGTTGAAAAATGTTACATTTTACTCGTCTAGTTTTGATTAAACATTTTTCTCAAGCTTGTGAAGTTTTTAAGACGTCTTTGAAAAAATTACCTACCGCGTTTTGTTAGTGTATATTTTACTTTGTGTAATCAGAAAGAAAAGAGACTTTAAAACCAAGGATAGAGCATTTCTCACCAAGAAATGTCACAGTTACTGCCGGTAGCAGAGTCCATTTGCAATGCAGAGCAGAGAGCCAGTTCAACGACACAGCACCGTATATAAAGCTGGTGAAGCATCGACGAATATTAAAAATTAGCAATGGTTCTAGAACTGCAAAGAAAGTAGACAACATCAAGGATGCATTTCCTTATGAAGACATTGGTACGGTGTACGAAGTCATCGAGAATGAAGATAGTATTGATCTGCTAATAAAGTTGGAGAGAGCGTTTTCATCTGAACTTGTGCTAAATCAGGCTAGAATTGGTGATGACGCAATCTATTCCTGCTTGGCCTTCAATGACGTTGGATATTCTAAGGAGATCACTTTTCTCCGTGTACTTCCAGGTGCGTCTAAAATTCTGTTCTAATCACTGATTCGAGGCTTATTTCAAAGGCTCGTTATTACATACTTAAGTGTAGCCTCATGCGATTTTGATAGTAGGTCTTTCCCAAAACAAACAATGCAACCAGAGTTGTTCGGTTCTTTAAGAATTAGCTTGCCAACCCTGCTCTTAAGAATGGTTTTCAAGATTTCTAAGTGTCAAAGTTTTGTTATTCAGTGCTTTACAGTTTACAATTTTTACTTATCGTTGGTTTCTGACGAAAAGGCATCAGCATTAGTTTAATCCAACCCTCATCTTAAAATTAATTCCTGCAAAAGCTCCATGCATGCAAATGCACATCCGAGAACAAACGAGTGAACTTTCTCTATCCCTATACTGGATCATATCTTGACTTGGATTTTCAAACACCAATCTATTTTAGAAAATACCCAATTTTAAAATGTCTTGCTTAGCTTTCAGCTTTTTTCTTTAGCTGGGTTTTTTCAATTCTAAGAGATACCTACGGTTAGGAATATAGGTTATAGTTGGTCGCAATAAGTTTCATGTTGATATTTATTATCTACATGGCCATAATCTGAGGATGAAAAAGTATTAAATGTATTCCGAACTTATAATGCCGTTTTTCGTGCAATTTTGAAGTTTTTATTACGACCTCTCACTGCGCATTGTCGATCCGACTCGTCAGAGAACTCTTTGCTCTGACTGTCTGCCCAGTGGCTATAGAAGCTCTTCGATGAAAAAGGTCCGATCGCCTGCCGTTTCTATTTGAGCTCAGTATTTCACCATTTGCCGACATTTTTGCAACAAATTGGATAATATAAATTGCACTTTCTATCCATGAGGTAGACTTAAAACATATGCATGAAAATTTGATGGATATGATAAAGGTACCACATATCACAATTTCGTACCACATATTGTTGTTCTAAAAGGAAATGCCAAATAATGAAGCATATTATTGCTTTGGTTGCCATTGGCGTCTTTTCCATTTATTGCCATTTATTTGCAACTGTCGTGTTGCTTCCGTCATCGATGCTTCACTTTCTCGCTTGTTGAATGCAAAGCCTTCCCTTCAGAGCCGAAGCCATCGATCTACGCACTTGCCCTTGCTTATGCTGCCAAATATGGAAAAGCAGATGTCCCTCCACAGCTACCGCTTTCCGTCACAGTGGCTCTGCCTGTCGGTATAGTTGTCATATTGGTCATTAGTTTAATTTGGTGGAAGGAGAATGTGAAGCGCAAGTTGGACAGAGAGAAAATCAGTCTTCTGAACATTAAGAAGATGCGAGAACTAGACAACTTCAGCAGTCTGGAGCACATGGAAAAGTTTTCTTCCAGGCTTGGCACAAAGGCAAGTAAAAGGGTCGTCTGTAAGTATGTTTATGGGCCTATGCAGGGAGCATCATCTTAGATGGACCGATTCATTAAGAGGCAGAAGGCTACAATGGTTTGCACTTGTGATTATATTTAACGCCTGTTGATGTTTCCAACCCTAACGAGAATGGGGCAATGCATTAACTTTATCTGGCCTTTATTGAGCTCAAGGTGCCTCGATTTGATAGTTCTAATTTCTCCTTAATCTTGACCCTTAGCCGTCGTCATATATCAGTGGAGACACCCACAGCCGCGTAGCCATCGATCACCACGACGACCTTGACGATGATGACATCGATGAGCACGAGCATGACCTCCTTTTGAGCAATGGCCACCCATTCGTGCACACACCTCAAGTCAAATCGGCGTCACCGCGTGCTTCCGAAATGATCCCACTTCGCGACATTGACAATGCCCTTTCGGAGACGCCCGTTACTGGTCGAAGCAGCGGCCAAGACAGCCAACCCGAATTGGAGTGGGAGCCTGTGGACCTCAAGCTAAATGTCTCGTTATCAAGAACAAGTGAACTGCCACAAATTTTAGATACGTCAGCTTAAATATGGCTTTACCTGCAAATTTCAATCGCCCTACGAAAGATGAAGACAATGGAATGCAGGTGCTTGAAAACTTTATATTAAGTATGTTGATGGTAAACGACCTTGGGTTTTAACAACCAATTAACAACAGTAAAAATGTTATAGGTATTTAGATACCCAACTGTTTCTGGAAATAGCAAATGTTCTTGGTAACCAATATAAACAGATCTCGATAGAACCGCCCACCATGGGTGATAATCACGAATGCATTCTGATCCCATTGCCAATGTGAAGTGCGATGCACCAGAATTTGTACCAACAACTCAAGAGCTCTTTAACGATATCAGAGATGATTCACCTTTTTTGAATATGCAGTAATAATGCAAGCGGGCTAGCGTGACAATTTTCAGTGAATGCACAATCACAACTTCTTTGCATACATTCAACGCTACGAAGACTTCACTTAAGAGATGTTGACCGCTACTTATTGTTAAAAATTGACATGAACTTCCAACCTCTTTTTCCTTTCAAGAATCGCTGTGAGTGGTAAAGTTTATCGATAATAAAACAAATTTTATCGAGTCAAAGTTAACTCAAATATTCTTCAAGCGCCTGCGAGTTAGCGATTTTCCAATTGAAAAGAATGAAACATGATCTAATTTTTAGAAGTAAACGACCAAATTTTAATTGAATCTCTTGTAATCACTGCACTTGCAGAATGTTAATTTTGTTAATAGCTAAATTCAACAATATTTTTTTGTAAAATTGAAGATAGATTAAGCTTGACATGTCAGTATTTTGAAAACAGGCTGAAAGAAAAATGATAATATAGATGTACATAGCACCTTATTAATCTGGTTGTTATAAGAGAATTATCAGTAGAAGCTCCAGAAAAAAGCGTTGTTTTGTTATGCCATCCTCTTTAGTTAATGTCATCTTCTTTGAATTGATGAAAGGAAGTTTTTGAAAACGGAAAAAGCTTAATAGTTTATTGGGTTTGGGCTTTCACCAAAACAGCCACTGTTCTTTCACCGATTCAATCTCTAACTTTTGAGCTGGTTATGGGAAATGTTCACCTTTTTGAAAGCAAACATAGGATTCCTGCTGAAAGTTTGACCTGGTATCCGACCATGTCTTGGGCCTGACACGACTAGCGAATCTCTTCCTTTTATTAACCCACGAAATGCAGAAAGCATGAAGGTCGCCTCTATTTCCCCTGAACTCCGCATGCAGATTCTAAGCAAATGGGATTCGGCTGTTGGCTGCTGATTGCAACCCAGCGCCGTAGCCTCGCTCGCGCGGCATCCGGGCGAATAGGCTTTTCCTCGTGACGAAACATGATTAACACGCGTGCTCCCAATCACAGAACTGTGTCAAAAAATGAGGACATTATACATTTTAGAACTCTATTATTAAAATCATGAAAAAGATATTGAATTATATTGGCAATAGCATATTATAGTGCTGGGAATAATTTTGCAAGAGCAATGCATTATAGACTATAATCATGAAAGAAACAAAGAGTAAGTTAAAGTTAATGAAATATAATTGTCTTATATACATCCGTAATAGGATCAATTTTAGTCCAGCTTTTGAAGCTATTTGCTGACAAAATGATTAATGTAAGCCGAAAGGTGCTTCAAGTTTAACTTCTAGAACCTAAACTTCATATTTTGATAGTTCGTAGAGACGAATCTTCAAAATGGTTCAGGGAGTCTTGAGTGGTGTTTTTCTAAAAATTCTAAAACATTTTCTAAATGATCGAAAGGCTTTGTCCGTAGCTTAGACAGAAACTTTAACTGCGATTGTTGTTCTTTTATAACTTTAGCTATGGGAACAGGCAGTAACTTCACCCAGACACCACGGTGAACCACGCTTGCAATCACATCGAGTCTTTCTCACATCGAGTCTTTCTCACATCGAGTCTTTCTCTACAACTTTTATGCTGACTATTGAGCTGCGACGAGATTTTTCAGTTACTGGAATCGACCGAATTTTCGTGAATGACCGTCGCCACGCTTCTCCTCCGCTTCTCGATTCCCTGTCTGCTTTGTTCTGATTTTCATCGACCGACAAATTCACGTACGTTTGCTTAGGTGATTTGTCCCGATACATACCACTCTGGTTCAGTTGGCTCGTATCCATTTCAACATCAATGCCGTTGAAATCGTAACTCAAGCCTTCATTGGCCATTTCTTTCTTTTTCCCAGCTATCCCTGCAGGTGCCTTTTTGCCAGCGGTCATAGCTCCCGATCCCGTATTAACATTTCCATTGCTTGTAGTAAAGGTTGGTTTTGCTTTTTGACCGAACTTTGAATTTTGGTCTCCTTTTTGCTTTGTAAATACACCTCGTGGATTTGAAGCCTCACTTTCATATTCTGCGAAACCGTTGTATACACTCCTTGTGGCTAATTCTTTGCTGCTTTCCTTAGAACTAGATAAATCATCGTCATCAAACCTTCCTCTCTGGGCACCGATGTTCACAGAATCACCAGGAACGACATGATTCTCTGTTCTGCCAGCTTCAATAGAGCCTCCGTTGCTATCCGCATTGGTTGACAGCATCTCTGTTTCAAACCTTTCAAACTCATCAAGCGACGAGGCACGTTTCAAGATGACCCCTTGAGTGGACCGAAGGGTCTCCTCATTTGCTACTTCATCTTGTGTATAATCCAAAATATTTCTTCTTTCAATAGATTTGTGGACGTCGAGATCCATTTCATCAAGGCTGTACGCCGGAGCATTTTCTAAACCTTCCCTTTCAGACCTGGCGACGATTTCACCTTCTTCAACAATTTCCTTTGCTTCACTCAAAGTTGTCTTTGGTTCATTGTTGCGGCTGTCTTCCAATATTTGCTTTCCTGCAATTTGATTGTCTGCTTTGCTTAAATCTGTTCCCTGGCTCTCTGTCTTAGTCGTTTCCAACATTTGACTGCTTGAAAGCTTAACGTCGGAGGCAAATTCATCTCCAGTTTCATTCGATTTCACTTCTGCATTGCCATCCTGTAAGTCGTTTTCATCTCTTGTCATCATGCTGAAGTCAAAGTCAGGCATGCTCTCTGTATTCTGCTCACTAACAGGAATGATTTCATCGTCTTCTGCAAAATCACTTGCATTATTGTTCACTTCATTCTCCTTTAACTCTTTGAGGGATTTCTCCTCGATCTTCTGCCTACTTCGAGATGCCCTTTGCACGATATTTGCGGACGTCGAGCCTCTGGCGACTAAATCTGATTCGTTGTGCTTTGCTTTCCTTCCTGGATCATCATCAGCCGCACGGGCTGCCACTTGCCTTGAGCTGCTGCTTTTCTGGCTACTTGCGAAAACAGTTCCGTCTGAGGCGGTTTTTCCAGAGCCGGGAGACTTGGTTGCACTTGTAGACAGCCCACGTTTCTTAGAATTTGCCGTGAATGATTTACTGCCTTTCCGAAAAGCAGCAACAGCAGCAACCTTGCTGTTTGAACTGAATGCCTTTGCATTACTTTGCCCAGAGCTGCTTCTCCTCTCCTCCACAGTGGAGCCTGCCTTAGCCACAATTCGATCCCCAGAAGGTGCTTTCTTCTGCCTTGTGTTAAGATCATTCCTTTGTCTTTCAAGTTGCAACAAACTCGAACCTCCTGGCTTTTTACCAGGACTTTCCGGACCTGAATCGGCCGCAGAGTGTATAGGACTCATTGTAGGCATTTTTGTTGGATTCTTAAGTCGATTTGTGGTGGGCGTCTCTTTCTTTTCCTCTCGAAATTGGCCAGACTCAACCTGCCCACTCTGTTTGGACGTAGCAGCAGCCTCATTTGCATTCGCCATCTTAGATTGCTCCTTGTCAGTAGCTACACCATCTGTTTTGGCATCCCTCATCAGCCTCTCACTGGCCTCCTTTCTCTCGCTCCTTGCATTGGTTATCTCGGGATCATTAGATGCATCTGAGTTCTGGCTTTTGATCTTTAGAGTCCCTTTGCGACGAATATTGCCAATACCAGCGGCAATCATTGCAGCTTCCTTCATGTCAACTTTGCCTTGTGATGCTGTTTTGCGAATGGACGGCCGTTTCCCAGGGGACTTCCTAGGAGACAGGCCTTGTGTTTCTACGTGCCCATCGGCTGATTCGGGTTCTGCCAGACTTCTCTGCTCAATGTTTGAATTTGAGACCGCTTTACGCACCGGTCTGGCACCAGCACTTGCCATTTGCCGCGGGGTGCTACTCTTCGTCCAGGAGCCAGCGGCGCTCGTTCTTGGCGTAGGCTTTGAAGCCAGAACTCTGGGTTGAAGATCTGATTTGGTGGCCGTGTACAGGTTGGTCTCGCTGGCCCTTCGGCTGGACAATCCACTGGCAGAGAGATGGCTGGGGTTTTCGTAATAGCCACTTTGGAGGAGGTCTGCCGACATAGACACTTGAAGCCTCTCGTCACCTAAAATCAAACGCAACTTGAATGAATACAGGATCACAGCGATCAATCACAGCTATCAATCACAGCCATCAACCACGGCTATCAATCACAGCCATCAATCACAGCGATCAATCACAGCGATCAACCACGGCTATCAATCACAGCCATCAACCACGGCTATCAATCACAGCCATCAATCACAGCTATCAATCACAGCGATCAATCACAGCGATCAATCACAGCTATCAATCACAGCTATCAATCACAGCCATCAATCACAGCTATCAATCACAGCGATCAATCACAGCTATCAATCACAGCCATCAACCACGGCTATCAATCACAGCCATCAATCACAGCTATCAATCACAGCGATCAATCACAGCCATCAATCACAGCGATCAACCACGGCTATCAATCACAGCCATCAATCACAGCGATCAACCACGGCTATCAATCACAGCCATCAATCACAGCTATCAATCACAGCCATCAACCACGGCTATCAATCACAGCCATCAATCACAGCTATCAATCACAGCGATCAATCACAGCGATCAATCACAGCTATCAATCACAGCGATCAATAACAGCTATCAATCACAGCTATCAATCACAGCCATCAACCACGGCTATCAATCACAGCCATCAATCACAGCTATCAATCACAGCGATCAATCACAGCGATCAATCACAGCTATCAATCACAGCCATCAACCACGGCTATCAATCACAGCCATCAATCACAGCTATCAATCACAGCCATCAATCACAGCGATCAACCACGGCTATCAACCACGGCTATCAATCACAGCCATCAATCACAGCCATCAATCACAGCTATAAATCACAGCGATCAATCACAGCTATCAATCACAGCCATCAACCACGGCTATCAATCACAGCCATCAATCACAGCGATCAATCACAGCGATCAACCACGGCTATCAATCACAGCCATCAACCACGGCTATCAATCACAGCCATCAATGACAGCTATCAATCACAGCGATCAATAACAGCTATAAATCACAGCTATCAATCACAGCCATCAACCACGGCTATCAATCACAGCCATCAATCACAGCGATCAATCACAGCTATCAATCACAGCCATCAACCACGGCTATCAATCACAGCCATCAATCACAGCTATCGATCACAGCGATCAATCACAGCTATCAATCACAGCCATCAACCACGGCTATCAATCACAGCCATCAATCACAGCTATCAATCACAGCGATCAATCACAGCCATCAATCACAGCGATCAACCACGGCTATCAATCACAGCCATCAATCACAGCGATCAACCACGGCTATCAATCACAGCCATCAATCACAGCTATCAATCACAGCCATCAATCACAGCTATCAATCACAGCGATCAATCACAGCGATCAAACACAGCGATCAACCACGGCTATCAATCACAGCCA